>CM050855.1:37011226-37443726 GCA_027580175.1 Siniperca scherzeri | reverse complement strand
TTTGGGAAAGAGGGTTATCTGCAGCTGATAAGGGCCACATTTAAAAGGCTGGGTTAGGATGAGACGACTTGACTTGACACAGCTTACACAGGATCTGACACATCATGCTGCTGCTCGTGGTCACTGTATCCGTTGCCAATATGTTTTTTGCTGTCGGGGTTGTTTGCATGCCCCTACCGGACCAGGGGCCCCACATCGCCCACGGCTGGGGCCAGGTGGTCCGGCTCAGGCACCTGTACGCCGCCAGACCGGGACTGCACCTACTGATCAGCGGAGACGGACAGATCCGCGGCTCTGCGGACCAGACTCTGCACAGTAAGTGAGCATTTTAAAGCACACAGCCAATAGCCGCGCACCGTGGCGCGTGGCCGTCGGGAGAAGGCTGACGAACGTTTGACCTGCAGGTCTGCTGGAGATCCGTCCGGTGGAGCCAGGCCGCGTTGTCATCAGAGGAGTGGCGACCGCTCGCTTTCTCTGCATGGAAGGCGACGGAAGGCTGTACTCTTCGGTAAGGATGTCACGTGACTAGGTGACAGCAGCTGCTGTGTGTTAATGACACGGAAATAAGTTAAGTTATTATTTAGCAAGAAGTAACTCCTTCATTAATTTTCCCACGTCAGGCCACTGCTTAAATCAAAGATCACCACTGCGTATAGATGACACAAACTGTTATTATTAAATGATACAGTCCAATCAGGACTCTAGCCTGATCCCTGCTCGAATGGAACATCTTACAAAACACAACATATTCAGCTGAAACTGAATGGCTAAGACTTTAACTTATTTAACTTCGATTTAACACACGTGTTAAAAAATACAATTTCTTATTTCCGATAACAGATTAAATTAAATGATATGGAACACCAAAGTGGCCAACATGAAACAAATGATATGAAATAAATAATCATGTGAATAATGACTTAGAAATGAAATGATTTAATACCTGTATATTTGATGACTTATTAATGTGATGTTTTATGTCATTACACATTTTAAAAATGCCTTTTATTTCAAAGTGTCATTATTCACCAATCCCCGCCTCCTCACCTTCCAGCCAATCACATTTGCCCGGCCTCTCAGCACCTGGCTGCTGCTAGCCAGCGACCGAAGAGAAAGAGCCATACTCCATCTCTGACTGTTTGTGAGTCTTCTCCCCAGGGGCCCCTGCACTGATTCTGAAGGAGCCGCATTAACTCTAGCTCTTTGCTTACTTTGGAATGCTGTTGCACTACAGGAGCTGAGGCCAAACTGAAACCGGAACTTCATTCAAAATCACATAACATAACCTTCCTCCACAGTGTGTCATGCGACTCCCTTCGTGTATCGAGATGAGGATGTCGGATGTTTTAAAAACCAATCTAATATGTTTATTTAGTATTTCGGTAAAAGCCCAGAGCCTTCCGGGTTGGATGTCACCAGCTCAACAGAAGAGGCTGCCTGCTTTACTCTTAAATTGATATTCTTCACCTCTTTCAGTGCTCAGAGTTCAACTGAAAATTCCTTGAAGATGCCACTTGAGCTTCTTCAGTATTTCAGATGTTGTTGGTGGGAATTTTCAGCAACAAGCCCGTGCACGTGTCTGCATCACCGCGGGCTGTTTCGAGTTCCGTAGGGTTCTAGGCGAATAGATAAACCACTGAGCATGTTACACCTGGACTTCTCTACGATATGACTATAAGATGATGAATCTCACTGTTACTGAATATTGCTCACTGTTAACTATTGCTACAGTCAGTGAGTGTAAAACAGTGGTGACCTTTTCAAAACTCGGCAACGCAGATATAAAAAACAACGCTTCTTCAAAATGGACATTCGGTGCTTTTGATTTGTGAGAGACCTCACTGCTGACCTGAGGTCTCTGCTGCTTTGCATGTGTTGTTAATCAGCTTCCATGTTCAGAAAGCACTGCATGCCAGTGAGGCATTCATTCAAACAGACGAGCGGTTCATCAACCTTTGTCCGTGTGGTGCAGGTTAGAATGTGTTTGCAAAGTGAAAAGCTGAATGAAAAGAGCCAGCGGCAGCAACAACAACCTTGGCCTCTGGCTGGCTCTCTGTGGCCAAAGTAAACAGCCGTCGAAGAACTTGCAGCACCATTTACGTATGTTTTTTTGATAAAAGGGGCCTTTTATCTAAAACCACCATTCATGCAGTCCTAACTGCCATTGTAGTTTAGGCTCCGTGTTGCTGTCGGAGCGACCAGTGAACAGAAACAGCTTCACTCATAGTTATACAAAGAAACTGAAAAATCATAATAGTACAAATTCCAGCAACAACTAAAAGTTAATAGTTTGCTGTTCTAAAGACCGTGGCCGGATTAGGGGCCCCGGGGCCCTGGGGCAGAAATGAGCTGCTGAGACGCTATATACCCCCCCACTGTGCACGATTCCTGTGCTGGAATATGTCCCAAGGTTTACTGTGTTGTAATTACATTTCAGGACTGCAACTAACCATTGACTGGTGATTATTTCCTAGTGAATTCTTTAGTCTATAAAACGTCATTAAATGGTTAAAAAACCAATGTCCATTCAATTTCCCAGAGCCCGAGGTGACGTCTGAAACCCAAAGACATTCAGTTTACAGTGATGTGTCACGGAAAGCGGCACATGCTCCCCGCTGAAGCTTGGACCAGAGAATACTGAGACGTGCTGCTCGCACAATACCTAAACAAGCATTTTATTAGCAAGATAGTAGCTGGCTCGTTTTCTGTTCATCGATTAATTGCTTAATCGACCGATTGCTTCCCAAGTTGCTGTCATTTAGTAATATGCCCCATAGGTGAAATAATGAAGGTCTTAAAACTAACTTTTGACAGAGAGCCACTTGTCAATCTAGGGCCTCAAGAACGGGGCCCGTATTTATCCAACCTCTAAGAATTACACTTGCTCCAAAGAGCCGACTGTGGAGTACAAAGGGAAGTGTGAGACACATTCATTAAGTGACTGACAGCAGCAGCTCTTAAGTGATCACATGATTAATCACATGTATTTCTAGAGAGGACTAGCCAATCACACGCAAGGATTTACTTGACTTGTGCCCCGTTGTTAAAGTGAGATGAACAGCGGCCACTGTGGCCCAAGTGACGACTACAGGACGAAATGCTAAAGCAGTCAGCAGACTGAGCTGGTAACGCAGCCTCACACACTGCTGGCCTTACCAGAACAAGGACGGCTGGAGGGAAGATTTGGTCATAACCATGACAGGACAATTCAAAGTTTGACCTGATCAGCAAAGGTGTGTGAACTGAGCCTTTCAGTTGTAAGAGGAAGAATGTGTGATTACTTCTTTTAAAAGGTACTTTTTAAAATTCGACCTTTTTTCAGTGATGTGTTATCCTGCAAAGAGAGGTGAATTCTTTTTACAAGCAAATGTTATTCGTGTGCAGTATTTATTAACAACAATCTTATATATTTACGGTATATAAACATATACATAGGGATGGAACAAACCGGCTGAAATGGAAACAAAAAAAACTAAACTGGAGCAGGAGGAAAGTCTGCTGCTAGTACCACATTGACAGTGCAGATAATGAAGATGCATGGGAAGTCACATTATTCCCAAATAAAGTTACAATTTCTATCGTTCATTTGCCACACCTGTACCCGGGTCTTTTTGGGGCCCTGGGTGCACTTCACGGCTTTGTTTGGTTGGTTACCCGGTCTTGACAAAGCCACTTTCCTCACAGGGATCAGTAAACTCAGTATCTGTAGAACACGAACATGTTTACATGTGATCGTCTCCCATCGTTTCCAGCACACCTACAGCAGAGACGACTGCACCTTCAGAGAGCAGATCCTGCCGGACGGGTACAACATCTACGTCTCTGACAGACACGGAGCCCTGCTCAGTCTGGGAAACCACCGGCAGAGGCTGCAGGGTCGAGACCGAGGCGTCCCAGCTCTGGCCCAGTTCCTCCCCAGGATCGGCGCCCCGGATCAGGCCTCGTCCCCTGACCAGCCGGGACAGAGCGCGGCCCAAACAGAAGAACCCGTGGACACGATGGACTCGTTGGGAAGGCTCTCTCAGATCATTCACAGTCCCAGCTTCCACAAGAGATGAGGCAGCAGCTCTGAGACAGCAGGAAATAGACGTGTCCCGGGCTCCTCCCTGCATGCTGCACGGCCGGGGCCCGACTGCAAGCGCACTGCTTGCTGCCACATGCCAGCCCTGTCAGCCAGACACGACCCAACTGAATACGAGTGCAGTGTCCCACAGAGCGAACGGCACCTGTACGGAGTATAGTGTTCCATCCTGTCACCTGTCAACAAACACCCAGGGTGCGCTCGTTCTCACCCCCCCAAAAAAAAGCCTGTGGCACACAGGGAGGGGTGGTTTGACATTCTGGTTTGTTTGGAATAAAGAGAGGGTGACATGACCAGTAACCATGTAGTAGATGAAGAGCAGCGCCCACAGAAACATGAAACGTTAGTCCCACTGTGTGATTGTAGGAAGCGCAGTGCACATGAAGGAGCAGACGGGACTCTGCTTATTATGATTGTTGCCACCTTACACAAAGTGTTTCTGTTTAGAAGAGACAACAAGCGGGTCTCAGACAAGAATCTCAGGGTCTACAGAAAGACAGATGATCAGGATGTTGGGCTAACATGGTAGGGCAGATTAGGATAGTAAGTTCAGATGACTACTTTTCTTCTTGCAGTAGTGTAGGTGTATTTATTTGACGGTGTCGTCCCTCATTCGTCCAGGAGCGTTCTATCGTAGAAAAGCTTTCAGTCGTAGTCGTCTGGACGCTGTTTTCAGAATCAAGACGTTTTTAAGCTACTCTGTGTTACATAAGCCCCGCCCTGGAAACTATTAGGTCAGTTTCAGGTGAAACTAGCTAATCAACAGATACTCAGGCAGACTGCTTCCTGAGGGCGGGGCTTATGTAACACAGAGTAGCTTAAATTTCTAGTTCCCGTCCCATTTTTTCACAATTGAGAATGACTTCCGGATGGGAGCCGAAACGTCTTGATTCTGAAAACAGCGTCCAGACGACTACGACTGAAACCTTTTCTACGTGTATTTATTTGGTTATTTAAATCTCCAGCAGTTTGAATGTGAATACCTATTATGCTTTACTGAATGCACCTCTGCATTTACTGTGTGTGTTGATGTTTCCTGTTACATGTAAAGCAACTCTTTGCATTGTGTATCATAATAAAGCTTCCAAGCAGGGTCACTGTGTGTTATTAAGATGAAAATACCTGTATAATTTAGAAAATAAATGTAGAATCTACATACATATTATACATTTTTTTGGTCATTTTCCTGCAGACAGTAAAGAGAGAGCGAGAGATGCAACAAAGCTGGATCCAAACCAGGGACGTTACAGTTCAACTCATAAATGTCAGGCCTAAACAAATCCTTATGCAGCATTCAGAACTTCATGGATCTTTGGTTAGGTACAATCATTTCAAGGAAGTGGCAAAGACAATCTGAGCTCAAAGGTCCACTTACTAATGATTCGGAGCTTTCAACCCCATGTGCAGTAATTATTGTGACAATGAAAGTCTCCCTTAAAAGCCCACTGGCGACCCCTAGAGGCTGCAACACTAATTACACCCAACATGCAGACATGACTGACAGAAGTACAGAGAAAATCAAGTAATAAATAAAATAAGAAGTGAAATAAAAGTGACATACAACATGAAATAATCTGAATCAGAAACACTTTATTGATCCCCGAGGGGAAACTGTTTGTTCCAGCAGCTCGCTGTCAGTCAGTGCACACAGGAAGAGAAGCACTGAGCAAAAAATATAACACACTATAATACAGGTCAGATACATTAAGTACCAGGTGGGTATAAGTATAAAGTAAAGTAAAATAAGTGTAAGTACAAATGTATATTTGTGTAGATAATAGTTTGGCAACAAAATCATACGGTATTCTAACTATTCAATAACAGCTTTAGAACATGTGCAAATAATGCATCCTAACTACACGGAGCTGACATCGCCATCCTCACTCTCCACTGCTAGCATGCAAAAGGTTGTTGCCAAGTAGCATGAAATAACACCAGTTAGCTACCTGCTAGTTACCAGTTTTGCTGGTTTTGTTCATCAGGGCTTGGAAAGGAGTCTGCCAAACGTATAAATGTTTATATTTAGAGAACTTTTACTAACCAAACTAGATAAACGCAGTTAAGATGCCTGATACACAATCAATCTTTGGCCTGGAGATAGAAATTCTCCTGTAATGTCCGTCTGCTTATAACACAGCTTTCTTTCTAAAGCTCCCTGTCCCTGAACATTACTGTACTGGACGGTGTTTTACTGACACACACTTCTGTTTTTATACGGATTCTGGACGTCTCATATAGGTCAAATGTAAAAGCTTTCTACTAACGAACAAAAAGCCACAGGGTGGTCACAACCTGATGCTTTACATGCAGATCTTTCTGAGGATAGTGATCACAGTGTTAAGTGGTATATAGCTGCATTAAGATACAGCAATACATTTGTAATGTTTGAGTAGGCCTTAATTAAAAACAAAACTAAGCTAAACTAAAACATGGATTTGTAGCATGTGCAATACTTTATCAGGACCATGGCATGCCCCAGTCTGACGTGGCAGCCCGGTGCTGTCCACCAGTGTAGAGGCGGGGCGGAACCGCCGAGGGAAAGTCAGAAATGTTTTTAATTAGAAGACAGATAAGAAAGTGTTCCCTAAACTTTGTGAAAAAGTCTTTCAGGATAGATTGAAATGTTTTATGTGCAACACTTTAACAAAAATAACATTTTAAACTGTCTTCTACAGTCTTGAAATTCAAAATGTCTATCAATGACTGTTCCTTAAAGCAGCTATAATCACAGTTTTTATAATAACCATAAATCAAATGACTATATAAAAGGGGGGTCACTCATAGTGATGAGTCCACAGAGAATTATCACCAAACTCTGCAGATCCCTTCAGCTCTACAGAGCTTTGTATCCTCTTTCAGCTCATTGTTTTGGTTTTACAGCTCACAACTTTACTGTTGTGGTTCACGGTTAGTGCTCTCATCTGTTTCCATCAGCAGCAGGCAGCTGGTTCCAGTGAAAAAGTTCTGATAAACCCACTGTGCACTACCTGAACACGAGCTGCTCAGCAGCAAACAGCAGACAGACGCAGTCAGAGAGCAGCTGCTGAACATAGCGGAGCATCTAGCAGCTAAAGAGCCAGATGTTTCCCTCAGGAGCTGCTGGAGACCAAACACAGTAATGGCAAGTAACCAAGTACGTTTCCTTAAGAATTGTACATTACTTAAGTATGCCCATTTTATGTTTCTTTATACTTCTACTCATTTAGGTACATAATAGGTTTCTAAAATACAAAACCTAACACGGCAGCGGCGGATGGCCGCCCACCATTGAGTCTGGTTCTGTCCGAGGTTTCTGTCTCTTAAAGGAAGTTTTTCCTTGCCACTGTGGCCAAGTGCTTGCTCATGGTGGGATTTGTTGGGTCTCTGTAAATAATATTATAAAGAGTGCGGTCTAGACCTGCTCTATAGGAAAAGTGCAATGAGATAACTTCTGTTATGAATTGGTGCTATATAAATAAAATTGAATTGAACCCATTGTCAAAGATTTAACCAGTGTTTTCCAATCTTTTTGGCTTGTGGCTTCAACAAAGAGTAGTAGTTGTGTCTCATTGTCATGTTTCAGATGTCTGAGTTGTTGTCAGTTCCACCAAAGACATTTCCCCTCTAAACTTCTCACATGGTTTCATTTCAATAAGTCTCGTGGCTGTAAATTATACAATATTTCACAGTTCAAAAACTGAAAACAGATTTGTGTATTTGAACTTTTTCTTTTTTCCTCCCCCATTAATCATCTCACCACCCCTCTGATTTACCTGGTGACCTTTTGGAGGGGCCCGACTCCTAGGTTGGGAACCACTGGACTAAACTAGCTGACTGTATAATATGTAGTTAAAACTAGCTAACCGTGTATAAAGCAGTTAAAACTAGCTAACCGTGTATAAAGCAGTTAAAACTAGCTAACTGTATATAAAGCAGTTAAAACTAGCTAACTGTATATAAAGCAGTTAAAACTAGCTAACTGTATATAAAGCAGTTAAAACTAGCTGTGTATAAAGCAGTTAAAACTAGCTAACTGTATATAAAGCAGTTAAAACTAGCTAACTGTATATAAAGCAGTTAAAACTAGCTGTGTATAAAGCAGTTAAAACTAGCTAACTGTATATAAAGCAGTTAAAACTAGCTAACTGTATATAAAGCAGTTAAAACTAGCTAACCGTATATAAAGCAGTTAAAACTAGCTAACCGTGTATAAAGCAGTTAAAACTAGCAGTTAAAACTAGCTAACCGTGTATAAAGCAGTTAAAACTAGCTAACCGTATATAAAGCAGTTAAAACTAGCTAACTGTGTATAAAGCAGTTAAAACTAGCAGTTAAAACTAGCTAACCGTGTATAAAGCAGTTAAAACTAGCTAACCGTGTATAAAGCAGTTAAAACTAGCTAACCGTATATAAAGCAGTTAAAACTAGCTAACTGTGTATAAAGCAGTTAAAACTAGCAGTTAAAACTAGCTAACTGTGTATAAAGCAGTTAAAACTAGCTAACTGTGTATAAAGCAGTTAAAACTAGCTAACCGTATATAAAGCAGTTAAAACTAGCTAACCGTATATAAAGCAGTTAAAACTAGCTAACTGTGTATAAAGCAGTTAAAACTAGCAGTTAAAACTAGCTAACTGTGTATAAAGCAGTTAAAACTAGCTAACTGTGTATAAAGCAGTTAAAACTAGCTAACCGTATATAAAGCAGTTAAAACTAGCTAACCGTATATAAAGCAGTTAAAACTAGCTCCACCTCGAGCAGCTACAGCAGTAAAATGCTGCTCCAACGTTGATGCATCAGTATTAACAATCTAATAATGTCAGACTCCCAGAACATTTTGACTAGACACAAAACAAACAAAAAAGGAAAAGAAATGTATTATTTGGATTTTTCATATTTTATTTAATTGTATTTTCTGAAAATGTTATTTCCCAACATGAGGGCCTAAATGCTGTTTCACAGCCTTCTCCACACTGCCAGAATTTGCAAAAGTGAAAACTGGGACATGACGTCAAACACTCCTCATGTCAGGAATTTCACTTTGAGAGAAAATTCTGATTTTATTTAAAGAAATACCTTGATCCACGCCTTTACCTGGGAAGGTTTCCAACTTCACACCTCCATTAACATGACTGCCATGTTGGTAAATAAATACAGTTGAAGTCCAGATACTTATGACTGACTAGATATCCCATGACCTGGATGACTCAGAACATTCACACAGTGAGCTAAGAGTGGTATAACACGTTTTAAATTTATTCACAGAAATGGAGTCCAATCAGATCATTTTTCTAACCCATAAATAATCATCAAGTCATATTTAAAAAAACAGAAGAGCAGATAAAATAGTGTGATATCCCTTTTAAAAGTGCACAATCAATTTGGTAGCAAAAATACTTGGCAAAAGCTTGTGTGGCTAACAGGGACTGTCTGTTCCTATAGAAAGCATCCATCAAATCATCTGACCCCTACACATTGCAATACGCAGAAAGCATTAGTTTAAATACTGACTTCTTTATCTATAAACCAGTTTTCCCAGAGAACTGTAGAGAACGGGTTCTTGTACTCTAAAAGTCTGGTCCTTCTCCTCGTGTGTTCACCTTAAAAATCTAAATAGAGATTATTACAAATTTAAAAACTAAAGGACATACTGTAAATAGCTGCAGAGGTTTTACAGGTTAAAAATCTACCAGCATCTGTTCATCATCAAAATCTGTTGAAGTGTGTGTGTGTGTGTGTGTGTGTGTGTGTGTGTGTGAGTGTGAGTGAGAGAGAGAGAGAGAGAGAGAGAGAGAAGTTGAAATACTGCACATAGCAACCAAGCTGGAAAAAGAAAACTAGACTGATGTTGGGTGAGGAGTCCTAGATTCAGTAAAAGCAGCTTTTACAATGAGCTACATGCTGTATGTCTGCACATGTAGACCAACGTGACACAGTTAGCCAGTCAGCTCAGTCTGAGTCAGCTCAGCCTGAGTCAGCTCAGCCTGAGCTCAGCCTGAGTCAGCTCAGTCTGAGTCAGCTCAGCCTGAGCCAGCTCAGCCTGAGCTCAGCCTCAGTCAGCTCAGTCTGAGTCAGCTCAGCCTGAGCCAGCTCAGCCTGAGCCAGCTCAGCCTGAGCCAGCTCAGCCTGAGCCAGCTCAGCCTGAGCTCAGCCTGAGTCAGCTCAGTCTGAGTCAGCTCAGCCTGAGCTCAGCCTGAGTCAGCTCAGCCTGAGTCAGCTCAGTCTGAGTCAGCTCAGCCTGAGTCAGCTCAGCCTGAGTCAGCTCAGTCTGAGCTCAGCCTGAGTCAGCTCAGTCTGAGTCAGCTCAGCCTGAGCCAGCTCAGCCTGAGCTCAGCCTGAGTCAGCTCAGTCTGAGTCAGCTCAGCCTGAGTCAGCTCAGCCTGAGTCAGCTCAGTCTGAGCTCAGCCTGAGTCAGCTCAGTCCCGAGGCAACAGAAACTAGCGTCTTAACACTGCTGGAACAGAGAATTACACAAACACAACCGTTGAGCCTACGTCAGTCTTCTTGTCCACACTACAGCATGAGCCGCCACTGACAAATATCTTCACATTTTGTTGAGGACACAAAACAGTTGGGTTTTGCCTTTGTTAGCCAAGCAGGCAATGTTAATGCTAACATGAATCTGCTAACGAGTTTCAGCTAGATACTTGAGCCAGTGTGCAATTCAGGCGGGTTCACAGTACAGTGATGGTCAGCTGACCACACACAATAGTTACTTACTAGACTGACTCTCTGTAAACACAGAATCAACACCAGCAATAAAGCACTTCACCCTCTAAAGGACCGTCACCGCATCTATCGAGTTGTGTCGGGTGGACATCCACTCATGTTCTGCATAGACACCGTTGGATTGTTAAATGATGGACATGAAATCATCAGTACAAAAGTTTAGCAACTGTGTTAAGAAAATATTTTTATAAAAAGTCAAAAGGTACAGGACTGTACATAAAAACTTAACGAGGTATGTCAACCGTAACTCCGAACAAGCATTTCAGTAATGAACATCCAATAACTGAGCTTAAATTCTGTGTGAGCTTAAGTTTACAATCTGATAATACAATGAGCAGTTTCGATTTGTTCACTTTCAGATTCAGGGTCAATTTTGGATGAATTTGGCAACTGGTATGCAGCCGTTGTTAAAGGTATTAATGACACCAGTGCATTTCGTGCTATGAAATGTCAAAATGTCTGCTGTTAAAAAGGTCTACTGCAACAATGACGCACTCTCAGGGCGAATTCACAAAGAATGAATTGCAGCCGCAGATAGCACCATGAATTGCGCATCATTTGCAATCAAGGTCCGATTCACAGTCATGTGGAAAGAGATGTTTGATTTGAAAGAGAACTTAGATAATGTAACTATTCTAATTATCTAACACCCCCCTGCTCTGTCATTCATTTATATCTGTGGGATGCGTCTCGTTTTTCTGTGACTCACTCTGAATGGAGTGATTGTTATTTATTAACTGTGTGCTCTCCCTCACGCCTCTCGGCGCAGGTAGAGCTGCTCTCTGCTGGACTGTAACAGTGCGTAACCATCGTCTCACAGCAGCAGGTTATATGTTGTTCTACAGTTTCATTCCCTCGTGGTGAATATCAGGTATTGTGCTGTCTCTGTGCCACCTGTGTGCATATGATGTACTGTGATGCGCTATTGCTTCTCCTGGCTACAATCACTGCTGCCACGATCACTGGAAAGTCTTATAAATGCACTTCACTTACCACCAACTCTCTGAAGACGCTAATAATTTCACTCTAACTGCGTGTAGCTGTTAGCGCTGGTGTTTGTGAATTTGACCTTGGTTTTCAATGAGGCTCATTTGTATAGAAAGCGACCAATTTTGCACCAAATGTATGCATATTATGTCATTTACATACTTGCAAATAGCAGCGAGACGCTATTTGCCTGGCAGCGCGGTGATTGGTGCAGTTCACCCCTTGCGGGTGCTTTGAGAAATACACGGTTTCTTTTTGTCATCTATGCAGGTTTAGCCGCCGCAAAAGCCCCACAATCCTTTTGTGAATTCGCCCCTCAATGTGCTACAGCTACCACGGTTTCTTAGAAAACTAAACTGAAATAATTAAAACTGATGGCCATAATATAAACCATGGTATCGTTACAGTAGCCAGGACATTCCTGTATTTTCATGGTGAGGAACACTGAGGATATTGTTGAACGAAAACTTCTGAGTTGGAATTTATATACAGTACCTCTTAAACCAGCTCATCCTTCCACTTTCTGCACTGGCAGCTAAGTAGAGGTCTTCCCATGTCTGAAATCTTTTATCTGATCTGAAAAGGAAAACTGTGATTATCTGTTATCTACCTGAACCTGAGATTGCCCTGTCCATTAAAAGTGGTTCACATGAGTTTGCGTCAAGATGGCACTTGCCTTTGTTACTTTATCCAGCTCTCAACAGTTGGGAAAACCATGACATTTTTTCTGTTGCAGAGACGCACGTGTCTAAAAAAGGTTAGCAAGAGCCAACATGGATTCCTCTTGGCCGAAATACAACATCATTAAAATTTCCAGCACAAGCTAACATAATGAAGCTACAGTACATTCACCTTAGTAATTTGTTGAATTCTGATTGGCTGACTTAGGATGCAGCATATGTTGTTGTTGTTGTTGTTGTCGTCATCATCAGACTTTCAGGTCTTTCCTTGTTTCTCAGGTCTAATCCAAATCTTGCTCAGACCCAAGACCTGGAGAAATTTAAGTTTGACTCGATGTGGGTTTTGGTTTGAAGACAGCTACATCCCATCTTCATAAACACCATCATCTGCTGACAGCCTCTGCTGCACAAGAGCTGAAAAGCTCCAACATGGCTGCTGGAGAGTGTTTTGCAGCAGCTCTTGTAATTCCATGAAAGGTACCGAATAGTTGCTGGTGAAGGATGATGGAGATGCCTGGTGGACAGCCGGCTGTTCTTGGGACTGAGAAGCGAGGAGGTTTCCCCCATCTAAGTACAGTACTTGATCTCCTCTGGTTAATGAGATGGAGATTGAGGAGTGGTTGTAATTAATGTCCAGAAACTGTCTTTGTTAACAAGCTGCGTTAATCCAGGAGATGGGACTGCAGCCCTGGTGGTGAGGTCTGATGCTCTCAGCGTGTCTTCCTGTAGTAAACAATAGTTGCCACCAATACAACTGATGCTACTATGGCTACTGTTCTCCACCGAGAAAACCCACGGATCACCCCCTCCTACAAAGATCAAGGGAACAAGATTAAGAGCTTTGAATCCTACTGACTTGTCCATGCATACGACCATAAAGCCTTAAAACAACATTTCTAATGACTATAGCACACGACTGACAGATCTTTATGGACAACGCATTACTCACCCAGCCTCCCTGCTGTACGAGCCAGGTGTAGAGCAGCTCTCTGATGACCTGGAGAACCCAGCTGACGACTCTTCTGATGTTCTCTAGATGGTTGCTGGTCAGTGCCTGTAACATGAAAACCAAAAGACCAGTCAGAACAACTCTGAGGTCGTCAGCTACTGAAGACAGATTTCTGTGTATAATGTAAGAATAACATCTTAGTGGCTGGGCAATATATCGAATTTATCCAACTAATTCAAATCTTTGTTTCTGCACAATGTGTAAAATGTCTGCAACGTGAAAAATATTACAATAAACAAAAGTTAGTTTTAGTCAACAAGTAACATCGACGACAGCTGCTACATTAGCTGTCTTGTAAACTGTGGCGTGAATAATTTCACTACTGTATATGTGCATCTGCCGCAGTTTACTGGACTGTCGTGACTCCAAGTGGCTAGCTGCTCCGGCTATCTCATAGTGAATTTAACGGTCGCATCTACAAGGGACAGACCGAAAGAAGACTGCACACTGATCTGCGGTCGCAGCCTGTGTTTGTCGACAAGCTATTATCGCTTGTTAGGAGAGCTGAAGCCAGCAGGGTCGACTGAACAGCAGCGGTCTTCAGATCAGACTGATGTCAAGAAGCACAATCTGCTGACTCTTCTTTTCTTCTTCTTTGCTCTATCTGTGCTGAAACGGATTATTAAAGTGGATTCTGAGCTCTATGTAGTTGAAGAATACTGAGTCTATAGCTGAGTGGGATAGCGTGTATTTTTAAAATATGCATAGCAATGGCTTTGTTATTCTTGCTCAACAGTTTTGCATATGTTGACTTAAGTCTTCCTGTATTTTGCACGAACCCCCCCCCCAATGGATTCAAATCATTAACCCTATGGAGCCCACCTCATGGTGGGAAAAAAAAAATTCTGAACTACTTTTGCATTCCCCCTGATCCATAGAACAGTTACGCTCCTTTTACACTGGACAAAACCCCACTAACACCAGCTAACATCTGGCTTTTGTCTTCAGTGTGAAAGGGTACAATCGGCATTCACTCCGAGTTTGTCACTAGATTTAGCGACTTTACTTCTAAAAAGCAGCTAGCGACAAATTTAGCGACTTATTCAGACCATCAGGTCAATTCGTTCCCACGTACGCTGCGGCTCTGCCAGCAGTGTCCCTCTCCCTCTCGTCTTGCTCAGTGTGCGGCAGCTTCACTCTCTCTCTCCGGATCTCTGGAAGAGGATGTTATAGCTTGTAAATATGTAAATTGTTCGTTTGATCTTGTCCCTCCCTCCTTTGTAGATTTTTCTATTTTTTTTAACTTTTTACTTCAAATACATGATGTCACCATAATGAGTTTGTGATTATTTGGCCAAAGATTTCTCTGTCTACGTTTTGTGTCTTAAATTAAGGTGACCTCTCCCTCACTGCACTAAGCTTTACGCAAATGAATGCGTGATGACATCATGAACATGCAAATGAGCATATGATGACATCAGAGGATTGTAAGCCTCTGATTGGCCAAATAAAACTAATTACTGACAGTTACCCCGCCCATTCAAAGTCTCCAGGCTGCAGAGATACCCTACTCTGCAGATCGGGCTCTGACACGGTTTACGAACCCTGTTTTTCGGCGCATGACGGTTCATGACGTCGAGGCTACACATCCGAAAACCTGGCAATGTGAAGGCAGTCAATCACCTGTTTTTAGCGGGTTTACCCGTGTTTAAAAAACCCTGCATATACGCGCTCATTTTGGTGTAAAAGCGGTAGAAGTGTGTTGGTTCAGTCCGGTTATAATACACTGCCAGTTTAGGGAAACGCTGTGCAGATAATACAGAAAGGAGAGATGATGTGACACTTGTGGCTGTGAGGCTATGGATATGGCTACGGTAGCTGTACTGTGGCTACTCTTTACTGCTCCTATTAACATAAGCCAAGAAAACTATTAAACTACATAATGCATAATATTATATCATAATACAACTCAGCCTTTCTCTGGATCAAAGGGAACGCACAATTTATTGCAAGGGAACGCAAAAAACTTTCAGAAAAAACTAAAACGATTGCCCTGGTGACCTTTCAGAATGCAGAACCCAACCTTGAAAAAAAATCAAGACTTTATATTTTGTGGCACAAGGGTGAGATATTTTTCCAGGAAAGAAAAATCCAGGTATCATTCTAGAGATCTGTTCACATTTGAACTGCAGGGGTGACTCCTAGTGCTCATGTGAGGTGGCGGAGCACTGCAGCATGTTTTTCTGGTTGCGGGGAGCGGGGTACAAATGGTTGAACATTGCAGATCACCAGTCGCACCAACCACTGGGTATCAGTATCTTAATACAAAACTGTACCCGAGCAACTGCAGCCCTGTTGAGAAGCACTGCCCTGGGAGATATCCGGTTCTGTGTGTTACCTTGTCTATGAGTCTGTAGGCCAGATGGAAGAGAGCCACCACTCGACCCCAGTTGATGCCATCAGCAAAGATGCTCCTGGCCACCTTCATGAAGATGTCCTGAGCACAGTTGCCCTGAACCTGGTTGACCAGTCTGACAGGAAGAAATGGACAGATTCAAATGTAACAATGTTTTGATTTGATTTAGTAGTGTAGTGTTCACAGTAGAGGCGTTGTGGTACACCGGTTTTAATATATACCATGTCGAAACATACCGACAGCAACGACACGGCCAGTAATGTCTATTTCCATCAGTACCAGAACTACCATTGTTTTTAGATGGCAAAGTGAACACAGCACAGTGCTCCAACCTTCGCTGTTTGATTTAGATTTGATGGTGTTTTACGTGTTTTTGATGTTAGTTCTGCTGCAGAGTCCAACAAAGTTGCAATAAAATCCAAGGCAAACGTGGTCAAGGGATCGTTCTACTATATTTCCACTCAAATAGTAGGATTTCAGGAAAGTGTGATGAATTTTGTGATACTGTCATGTTACAGTTTACTATGATATTTTGGCAACAATAACTGTAGCATGAAAATTTGATACTGGCACATCCCTAATTCTCAAGTGACCCTGAAATCCATCTGGTCTGTCATGATGAAGGACAAATCAACTCCCTTATTTCTGTTCGTCGGAGCGAGGAGAGAGGAGGCTGCCCGGACGAGCCTTGAACAAGGATACAAAGACCGTCCTTTGCAGAAGTCTTTCTGGTACTGTGTTATCCCAGTTTTATACCGGGACAAATAAGAGATTCAGCTCACTTTTTTCACCATTTAGTTTAAACGACTGGATCTGTGGTGACTATAGGTCTGAGAAATAAAGGAAGCAAACCGGTGGATGGAAACACACTTAAAAATAGATCTGCCTTTCAGTGTTTTCAGTGAAGGCCACTCCTCAGTCAAGCAAACAAGAGTTTGTGTATTATTTAAAACATCTTTACATCATTTGCAGTCAAAACTGGGACCAAACCAGTTAATCTGCCCACAACAGCTGTGTGTACACAATGAAAGAATTGTAGTGAAGTTACTATAGACTGACATTCAAGCACTGTGACCGTTGTTGACCAATGAAATCCTAGACAGCCAAGTGCACATGGATTAACCAGTAACCAATGGATCTGTTGACCGGTGTGGTCCACCAATTGCTTTGTACATGATGCACATCTTACCGTTGGAACTCAGCGTTCCTGTTCAGCTCCTCTGCAATCTTGAGCAGCTGTTCCACCACCTCTTTAATTTGTGGATCCTGTTGTTCATTTGGCCTTCCTCCCAGATCCTCAGCGGAGACGTGTCGACCGGGCTCCTCTGTGTTTATACGTTCAATCACATACCTAGGACAGAGAAGACTGCTTGACCAAGGAAACATTTCTGTTGTGCATTACTAGCAGATTACAAGGCAAGCAGACACTGGGTAGAAAAAAAACTTCCAATGTGATTATCACACAAAGATTAGATGAATCATACTTTTTAATAAAACTGCTCTGTGGTCAGTCAGAGACGTGTGCCAGGGAGGAAGACCAGTGCTTTTAGAAGGTCAAGTAATATAAGAGCTGATTTTAGTTTTCAAAAGTGGTTGCATTAGGGAACACTGTATATAGTTATAGTGAGTCCAACTTCAATAGAAACATGGATAACACAGCTTAAAAATGCTCAAAGCTCAGTGAATTTAAGTATTTCAAGAAGAGTAGCCCTACTTCAACAAACCAAACATTAATCAGAGAGTGTGAACGTGTAGGGGAAATAACTGTAAATATATCATGAAATGAAACAATTCCACATTAAGAATAAAGGTCAACAGTGTTTAGTTGCTGTGCTCCCCTCACTGTCACAGAGATGCATGTGACTGTATGCAGTTAAAATATTTGACATTTAAATAGTCAGTCTGGTGATACTCTATATTCTATCCCATGGAAAGACCAAAACCAACACTGAATGTATCCTACTACTGCTCCTGTTTGAGTAATGTTTGCTAAAAACTACAGTGCCCAGCTGTTGTAAATACTGGTAGTATGCTGGCAGTAAAAAAAGAGAGGATTAATGTTGGAGACAGGACAAAATGATACAGGTACCATTATCAGCACCGTAGCAAAGGATAATTTAAAAAATCTACAATATCAGAACCGATGATTTGTTTCTTCACAAAGCTAGTAATAGACTGCTGTCCTGACCTTATCTTGTCAAAGGATTATTTTGCACTCCCAGAATGCAGGCTTACTTGTGGTTCCTAGAGTCTCCAAAAGTAGAATGGGAGCTCCTCTCCTGTGGAATCAGGTCCCAGTTTGGGTTCGGGAGGCAGACACCATCTCCACATTTAAGAGTAGGCTAAAGACTTTCCTCTTTGATAAAGCTTATAGTTAGGGCTGGCTCAGGTGAGTCCTGAACCATCCCTTAGTTATGCTGCTATAGGCCTAGACTGCTACAATTACTGTTATTAGTCCTATTATTAGATTCATTTTGAGAGCTCATTTAGCTCTTTAAAATCTGAGATTACAGAGTTGAACTTGTTAAAGTAAATATTTCTCTAAATGTTATACATCTTCTTCATCATCTTCTCTCTCTCTCTCTCAATTCAGTTGGGCTTTATTGGCATGGGAAACATTTTAACATTGCCAAAGCATGTTTGAAATAAAAACAGAAGAAATTTGATATTAAGATATTTACCGATAAGTAAGATAATAATAAAAACATATGTAGACTTGCAGTTAAAATACAAGTAAGTGAAAACAACATAAACACTGCAACATTTTCTTTTATTTTTTATGAATGTGTGTGTGTGTGTGTGTGTGTGTGTGTGTGTGTCTAGGTCATTCACTGTCCCTCAGGTTGTGGCATGTTGATACATGTTGGGCAGCAGGATCTGCCCTGTCTCCTTCTCCTCGGAGTATTTTTAATGTTGAGAGCTCATTTAGCTCTTTGAAATCTGAGGTTACAGAGTAGAACTTAGTAAACGTTACTTATCTCATTGCATGTTGTACAATGTTCTCTCTCTCTCTCTTTCTCTCTCACCTTTTGAGAGAGAGAGCGAGAGAGAGAGAGACAGCGAGAAAGTGATTCCAGTATGTTTTAAGAGTTTTAAGCATATTTTGATGATTATCGGAATAATATCGTGAATCGCAATTATTTTGGCCAGGTTTATCGTGACATGAAATTTGACAATCCCTTCAGCTCTGCCTCGGATACAACAGGATCAAACTAATAAATCTGCCCAGATGAGGAAGCAATACTGAACACATCCCACTTTTCATTAAATACTGTGACACTACAGACGTGCCGTTGATTGTGATGGACATTCTACAAATGTCAAACCTGCAGCCAGAAACCTGGGTGTAATATTCCACAGTGACCTTCCATTTGAAAAACAAGTTATAAAAGTCATTCAGTCACGTTTTAATCAACCGAGGAGCATCTCAAGTCAGGTCTTTTCTCTCTTGACCTGATCTCGAGAAGGTCATACATGCTTTTATATCATCTTAGTTAGATTATTGTAATTCATTGTTAACAATGTTTATTCCTCGTACAACCATGTAAAACATTTTGTAACTTTGTTTTGAAAAGCGACGTAGAAATAAGTTTATTTTTATTATTATTCTATCAAGTTACTATGATGAGACTTACCCTCTAAGGACCACTGCTCCTTGCTCCAGGATGGGATCATCAATGACATCTGGAGCAATGAGAAGATTGAAGTAATTGTGGGTATTAATCATTGGCACTGTACTGTACGTAGGCTACCCTCTGTAATTAAACAATACATCTTCATCTGTGGTGATTTTTACATTTAATTTGTACCAAATGATATTGACTACTCTGACTTGTTTTTTATGGATGATAAAAGAAGTCAATAATGTTTCCCAAGTTGTCAGCATCACCCTAAAATACAAGAGTAAGCACCTAGGCTTTTAATAGGCTCATTTACTGAGCCAGCTGTTATAGACTGTAACAGGCTATATTAACGCTGGGCTTGTTTTTGACGCTGCGGTTGCTTATTTGTCTCACGAGAGTTGGCAACACTGAGACGGAGGTGGCTCTTGCGTTGGTCCGCCATTGTGTCTGCATCCAGGTCCCTCTCGCTATATCAGCTCATTCCGTCGTTGTGCCACCGTCAGTCCCGTCTTTAACCCCATAATAAAGTTGTCATTGTTTGAGAATTACGTCTCATATTTGTTCATGAACAACAAATGTGTTCAAAAAAACTTGAGGGGCAGCTTCCACAGCCCCAGCAGCCCCACTCTGACTGACACTGTCCTGGCTGGGGCAACCAGCTGCCTGTTTATCACCAGCCGCGAGGCCTGCTCGGCCCTTTACAGTTGTTTACAATGCTCACGGCGGCACTGTGCGTCGACGTTAAGTTAAAGCAGCAGCAGTGGGCCCGCTCTAAAGACAACACTGTGCTGATATTTTAGGCTTTTTAGGTTGACCACAGGACAGAGGAAGTTATTACCTACACAAACAAATCTCTTTAACCAGGCAACGGTGTAAACATCAGCAACACAATGCAGCTGACTTAGGTAAAAGCTAAAAGTTCAGGTCTGAAATAACGTACTCCTCTGTCTGTCGCCCATCAGCAAGTGTTTCCCGGCCATAAGAATGGTGTCTCCCGTAGCGCCCCCCACCCGTGGTTGGGGTTAGGGCTTCGGCTAGGTTATGGTTAGTGGTGCAGAGATGAGTGGTTGGGGTTGGGGTGAGGTTGGGGTCAGGTTAAGCACCGAAAAGACGACTAGTTGGGGTTAGGTGCGGGTTAAGTAAGAGGAAACGCATATCGACGGGGTAACAGACTTCGACACTACTCTGTTCTCTCCAGTCTTGATAAGAAAATGTGACGTTACCCGGAACCTAAAATTGAATTGGATTGTATTGACGGGAATTCAGCGAAGTTTTGTCTGTTTTAGTGAAAAAGGCCGCGTAGCTTGTGTGTAAACCTGACATGGCTTCACATACCTTCCCCACCCATGGCGCCCTGGGGCTCCTGCTCTCCTTCTTGTGTGTCCTCTTCTCGGTTGTCAGCCATAGCTTCAAACCTTCTGTCAGCTCGGAGCGATGAGTGAGGAATTAGATGTTTGGTTCCAACATTTAGCGCTAGCTCGACCGAATAAAGTCACTACTCGGGACGAGTCCGCTCCGTGGAAAGTTTTCGCCTTCCAGAGGAACAAGGAAGTGACACGGAAGCGCACAGTAACCCCCGGTTGGCTCGCCTCGTTTAGGCATCAGGCATGAAAGAAATCACACATAGCAAACTGTCCAGATTAGAATACGCCGTCTCTGCTGTAGTCTAATCTGATTGAAGTAAGTGTTCCTGAACACAACACAGGGATGTAATGAAATCCGGAAACGGTGGCTCTCTGGGCACATCATGGGCTCCGGCTGTATGTCTGATGGGACGTTTTCGTTCCCAATGAAACTGTGTTGTTTAGTAGGCTACGTTTAAATCCAGTTGTTATTCAGTTATAGGGTTCCTGACACGTCTTGGTTTATGTGTCTGTTCCCAGGGAGTAGCTTTGGTTTGAGGGGGTGGGGGGTCGCAATGAAGTCAAACAAACACAAAACCAACACAAATATTTGTAACCCCAAATCATTTTTAGTTTCCTTTATAGATACCGGATACTTTCTGATAGATTGTATTAACGTCTTTCTAACAAAGAGTACTGTGCTTTACTATCTTATTTCTGACTGGTGTTCTAGCGTCTTTAAAGGAGAACATAAACTGTAAATTCATTTCAGGCTGCATACTGCCCCAACAATCTCCAGCAATCAGGTAGGGCAGCCTGCATGGAGACTGAGAGGCAAGACCCAGGGCAAAAAAAGTCTGCTAGCACAGGCACCACTTGCTGCAGCTCATTATTTCAGTGCATTTGTTTTTCTTTACCGACAGCATTAAGGCCCTTGCAGCAGACATTCTCATCTTCTCACGCCGTACAACTTATACTCAAACTTTGAACAACTTTTCATCGCAAAGGTCTTTAGATTGCACTGCCCAATTTTGAAATCGATCGGATGAATTCTGTAGGAGGAGTTTGTTAAAGTACGGCCCTAAAATTGCACAGTAAAGTCAAAATAGCTTGCTGCTGGGTTTAGAGTATGGCTCCAAGAAGCTTTTTTAAAGCCCAGAGATGGTACAGCTGCTTCCCAAATTTAATCTTTTTTTGCCTAAATTTGGAGCATGTGAAATCTGGAATAGATCTGACGATGTAGAGTGGAGTTATGAGTTTCTTTTTTCATGTTGAAACATCGAAATTAGCCACGGTCACGCCGTTCAGCGAAAACTCAAGCTTCTTAATATATAGCATCATTAATGTCTTGAGGCTTTTCTGTCCAAATTTGAGGTGGTTCTGGTCAACCTGCTAGGAGGAGTACATCAAAGTATAAAACATGTAATTTCCTGTTGCCAGTAGGTGGCGCTATGAGTATGACTGAATTTTATCCTGTAGATTTCCTCAGGGCGGGACTCTTATCAATCATACAAAGTCTGGGACAGATTTGATCATGTACAGTCTGGTTACAAAGTACTTCCTGTTTTATGGCGAAACACGGAAATTTCGATTCCCGCCACAGACACACCGTTCAACTTATACACAAACTTTGAACAACTTTTGATCCCAAAGGTCTTTAGATTGGACTGCCCAAATTTGAAGTCGATCCGATTAATTCTCTAGGAGGAGTTCGTTAAAGTACAGAGCCTGTAAATGGCAAAAAATGCCCTAAAATTGTACAGTAAATTAAAAATGGCTGACTTCCTGTTGGGTTTAGAGTATGGCTCCAAGAGGCTTTTTTTAAGTCTTGGGATGATACATCTGCATCCCAAATTTCGTAGATCTAGGTCAAATTTAAAGGTGGGGTTTTTACTTTGAAAACTGTTAAGGGGCGCTATCGAGGCATTTTGCCAGATTCATGCTCGAGACCTGTATCAGATAACTATTTCACGCACTTCTGACGCGGGTGCCACGTTTCCTGAGATTTGGAACATCCCAGGTGCTGCAAAAATGCATTCAAAGTAAAACAATTTCAATCCTAATAATAAACACATGGATTACAGCGGTCGCTGCTCGGGCCCTAATGAAGGCTATTAAAAACCTAAGCTAAGAAGCCATTACAGCGTAAGCAGCGTAAAACAGGAAGGTTTTTTAACTTTGACTTAAAAGAGGTCTGGGCTCGTCGAATATCACCTGGGAGGTTCTTCCAGGCCTGTGTTGCATGGTAACAGAATGCTGCTGCACCGTGCTTTGTTTTAACTCGTGGGACAACCAGTAGGCCAGCCCCGGGTGTTCTAAGGGTTCTAGGAGGTTCATCTGGCACTAGCATGACAGAGATATATTTGGGCCCAGAGCCACAGACGAGCAGCAGGATTCTCTGCGTGGCTGGTAGTCACTGTCAGGATTTCAGAACTGGCGTAATGTGGTCATATTTCCTAGCTTTTGTGAGGACCCTAGCGGCGGCGTTCTGAATTTGTTCTGAAGAGCTTTTTTTGAAAGCCCTGTGAACAGATCATTGCAGTAATCCAGTCTAGTGGAAATAAAGGCATGGGTGAGCCTTACTACGTCTTGCTTGGACATTGCTCCACTGATTCTAACTATGTCTGTTAGTTCTTTCATTAGGCTGCTCAAAAGTGTTTTGAGGAAGGTAGTGGGTAAAACAAGAAGGCACCGGGCGGATGAACTGAGACTGGAGATAATCTCTTCGAGTGTTTTGTTGTTAATGGGATTAAATCGTGTCATGCCTACCAAGGCTGCAGTGATGATGCTTTTTTTGCTTGGCATTGTGGAATTGATAGTGTATCTGATGCCGTGAATCTTGTCGTTAACAAGGATGCAAACTCACTGCACTAGCTCGTAGAAACTAGTTTCGGGGATATTGGGGCCGGAGGGTTGGTTAACCTGTCAACGGTAGAACATAAGAGTTATTACTGTTCTTGGTGATGATCTCAGAGAAAAATGATTGCCTAGCAGGTTTGAAGTCATTTTTCTGGATCAGAAGGTTTGATTTACGCCATTTTCGCTCTGCTTTCCAGCACTCCCTTTTCTGGGCCCTTATACAATGTGAGTTTCTCCACAGTGCCTTTTGCTTTAGTGATCATTTTAATTTTAGCAGGAGCAATGGCATCAATTACATTTGACATTTTAGAGTTAAAGGTATTCGGTAGATCATCAACATGATTTGAAGCTGGGACAGTTTCAGAGTCCTGGTGTTCTCTTTTTTTTGACAGTTTCAGATCTAATGTTGACTTTTGGCGTGGTACACAACAATGATCTGATAGTGACATCAAACACAGTGTGTCCTCTATTATGGTTGGCTCTTTCACGTGGTGAATCAGATCAAACGTTTCAAGTATGGCAGATAGCTCAATGGCATTTTTGTCATGAACATTATCTATGTGTATATTAAAATCACCTGGAATGACTAGACAGTCAAATTCAATGCAGGTAACTGAAAGCATCTCAGTAAAATCCTCAAGGAAATGTGGTGAGTATTTTGGTGGCCTGTGTCTGACTATATATAGAATTGTATTTCCATTTCAAATTACACATATTCAACAGGATGAAAACGCTCCAAATGCTATTATCTTACAAAGGAACTTATCCCTAAAAAAGGCACACCCCCTCCTTTTTGTCTTGCCGTGCTTCAGACTCAAGCATGAAGTTCGGTGGGGCAGAGTCAATACGGGCCGCATTCCCCGTATTAGCGTCCAACTAAGTCTCTGTTAAAAACGTAAAATCAAGCTTGTGAGAAGTTATAAAATCATTGATTAGAAGTGATTTGTTACACAGGGACCTAATATTTAATAGGGCTGAGATACTTGGTTTACAGGGAATGTGAATTACACTTGTAGGATTGGAGGATTTTTTGCAGAGGGAGGGGTTTGCTGGTGTAGACCAGGAGTGGACATGCGAGCGGACATGCAGTTGCAGGTAGTCAGGGTGAGGCCGAGCTCAGGCCATTGGGCTGAATGCCATCGCGACGGAAGAAAGCTGGGCATTGCCAGAAGAGGTTAAAATTGTCCACAAAAGCAGCGTTGCAGGCAGCACAGGTTAACTGCAGCCAGGTGTGGAAGCTTATTTCACATCATTTTCATACTCACCAACCATTCAGTGAGCCCTGGTGCACGGAAGCATCAGCATTTGATATGTTTCTCCACTCTTTTATTAGGTTTTTCCTTTCATTTGTCCCCCGTCTGTATGTATTTGGTAATATGCAACTAAAACATGATGGCTGTTAGTTTGATCTGTGACTATACAGACAAATAATGATAAAATAATGATAATAATAAAAAATCAGGTAAAGTGACAAAATATGAATAATTATAATTGAATGAATGGGCGCATATGCCAGAAAAGTTTCTTCTCTGTCTGAGCCAGGTGCTTTCCTGCTGGCTCGCCACACACAAATGACACAAAACGATTCAGAGGTCTGTTATTGTTTATCTTAGAATTTTTACCTTTTTATTGGATCTAATGGCTCGAACTTTAATAAACAAAGTCATTTCGGAGTGGTTGAAATGCAGAAAGTTTGGAACAGCCAACATGTCCATTTTGGCTCACACAGGGTACCGTAGGTTAGTGATGGCTAGCAACCCAAATCGGACCCATAAAAACGTAGTGTGTGTTGGAGGACATGTGAGCAGTCATCCTCGGGCCCCGTGCACACAGGCCCTTTCTCCTCTCCAAAGTGGCATTTTTATGAGCCACAGTGAGGTTCTTCCTCACCTTCACCGGTTTCTATTTTGGCGGTTTGTGCAGTAAAAGGAGAGGCACAAGTGGTGAGTGTCACTAGCAGTTGTTACATTGCAATTCTGGTGTGTGGTTTGCACCATCCACCACCAGCCTGGCCACAAGTGCACTACGTCAACACACCCATGGTCTGTACTATTTTCATCACTTTCATTTGTGGAGGCACACCCACACAGACACATTTAATGCCTGTTTTGCTGGTCTGTTTCACTTTCAGTATACATGCTTCAACCCAGTATAGGCACATTCTAAACTCATAAAATGAAAATGAACAGTTGGTTGCAATCTGCTACTTCACCTCTAGATGCCACTAAATCCTACACAGTGGACCTTTAACTTGCTTTGCAGACATCTGAAGCCAGCAGGTACAGAATGTGTCCCCTCGGCTGTGTGTCATTGGAGTGACTCACATTGTGAAAGTGTGATTGCTTGGTCCTGATCCACTGGTCACCTTATAAAATCATGCACGACTACCACCGTCTGTTGCAAAATAACCACACAGACATCCTGATTTCAGTGACATCCTCAGGATGCATTGGACACACGGGTCACTCAGTTCCATCAAAACTCACAAGACAAGGTTGAGTATTATTAGTAGTATTATTTAAAAACACTTCTCAGTTTTATCAGTAAGGTTTGTCTTTTGTCCTTACTAACAACACCACTGCTTTCAATACTAGAGTGGATTTATTTCGTTTTTACCACAACCTCCATCTCAAAACGTGCTATTTCCATAAAGCTGGCCATAGGCCTACACATCATTTTCCTCATGTGGTTATCTCTGACAATACTGATTCGTCTACCAACTTTAAACCTAAATACTGATTCATTGCACTTTTCCTATAGAGCAGGTCTAGATCGTAGTCTTTATAATATTATTTACAGAGACCCAACAAATCCCACCATGAGCAAGCACTTGGCCACAGTGGCAAGGAAAAACTTCTTTTAAGAGGCAGAAACCTTGGACAGAACCAGACTCAGGGTGGGTGGCAGAGAGAGAGAGAGAGAGAGAGCATACGGTAGCTTAATGCAAATTCCACAGACATTTTAAATTATAATAATGTAATGGTAGTGGTAACATTAATATTAATAAATTAATAATAATAAGAATGACAGTTCAGAACTACGGGAGAGAGAAGATGTCGAGTTAGTAACATGCAGTAATGGGATAAAAATGCATACAGATGGAGAGAAGGAGAGAGGAAAGAGGTGCATCATGGGAAGTCTCCCAGCAGTCTAGGCCTATAGCAGCATAACTAAGGGATGGTTCAGGACTCACCTGAGCCAGCCCTAATTATAAGCTTTCTCAAAGAGGAAAGTCTTTAGCCTACTCTTAAATATATGTAGTGTATGGAAGGAGCTAACGGGTGAGCCGTCTCGCTTCCTTCTCATCGCTGCTGAGAGTTCCACATGCGCAGCACCGATCGGGCGGGATGTTTCCGGATGCAGCGACGCCGCCGATCATATCTTTCACAAATCAGCGTTTCCTCATGTGAGCTCCGACCAGCTGAGCAGCTCCTCAACACATCTGTCTGTCGACAGTCACAAGCAGGAAGTGCTCTACTGAGAATATGTCTCTGTCAACCCTGAAACGTAACTCTGACAGTGAAAGCGTCGAAACCGTTACTGCCATCTGCAAACGCCTGCTGTTTTTTATTTCATTCATTTAAAATCTGTCATTACCAAAAACTAAAACAAGGTTTAAATAGGCTGCTGGAAATGTCATATGATGATGACGTTATGATGTATAAAAACTTTTTTTCTCATGTTTTCATTTGTTTCACCTGTCATGTTATTATCCGGGTCATGTGATCGCTTCCCATTGGCTGTTGCTACTATATAGGTGAGGCCACACCTGTGTGGTGTGTTTGTTTAAAGCTCTGACAAAGACCTACCAGTGGTTGAAACATGTTGGCTTTTTTAATGATTTAGCCACTATAATAAGGGCGTTATGTTATATTTTGGAGTGCCTGAATTACCTTCCAGTGTATCCCGTTGTTTCTGATCTACGGTTGAGTATACAGAGCAACCACTCATCTCCTTTTCCTAATTCACAATTACTGTTATCGCACAGAGCGGGGCCCAGGGGGACATAAGGATGACTGCTTCAGCAGGCCCTTCTTGGATTTGCCTTGGCCCTATGAGTGACACACACGAGCAAAAATACAGGGGGCCTACAAGGAACCAATGGACAGATCTTTAAGGGACTCAGGTTGCACAAATGCCAGCCCATCACTATCCCACACCGGTGTGGGGTCCACACCGACATGACAGATGGATAGAATATGATTCTGAGTTGATAGCTATCCATAAACCTGCATGGACATGGTTTTTTTTACTCCAAAACATTTTGTAAACAAAGACATATGATCACCTTTTAAGTTGATACGGCCAACAGTTGCTAATTTACACATCCAACAGATGCGGAGTAACATTAGCGTTCATTTGGGGCCTGATGAATAGAAGTCCAATATTCACTCTTCTTTCAGCTCAGTATTGCTCTCCACCAACTCCTGGGGGAAATCAGGAGGAGGAAATCAATCTTTGCTCTCCCGCTGGTCTCTGTGTCAGTCTGCTGTGTGCTGCTGAGCCGGTCGGAACCGTGGGTTTAGCAGAGCTGTTTCACTGAAACACGGCTGATGAGAGCTGTGAAACTGGAAAGTCGTGTGCTGTAAAACCAAACCGCTCTGTAGAGCTGAGGGGAACCGCAGAGTTGGTAACTGGTAATGACATGATGACATGGTGTGAGTCCTCTTTGGACCGTGGGTACTTTCCATTCAGCTAATGTGGCTCCTCGCTTCCCTCACTCACATTTCTTCTTCGCGTCTTAGCTCCTCCCAGCGGGGATGAGAGACACGAGGACGGAGGAGCTGTATTCACCAAACAGGATATCGTCGCTCTCTCCAGCGTCAGAGGAGATGACAGCTACTCATGACGAACAGCATCTCAACTGTAAAATGTGCAGAAATAAGTAAGTAACATTTTAAAAGAAAAGCACCTGGTGCCTGCTGCTCCAACACTGAGTGTCACCGAATGTAACACCCGAGCAGAACAGACCCACGATAAATATTCAAATTAAATCTATAGCCTAGTTCATTTTTGAAAGACCACAGGTCTTTTACACTGTTCACTCTCTCATCACATCAACCAACCATCCATGACCAATCAATAAAGACATTCCCACCTAAGGGGTGTTATCATAGCCTGTATAAAAGAAGTGGACGTAGCCACCATGAATCACCCATTGCTTTGTGGACTACCGTTGTGAAGCCTTGAGTTTAGCATTTTGGATGTCGCCACCGTTTTCTGTGACCATGTAGAGTGCTGCCGGAATGAGTCCTAAAACCCAGACATGAGTTAGCATTTTTGCACTTCTGTTTCCCTCGTCTCGAACTAAATGTGTTTTTGGTTAGATGCCTGAAACAAGGTCTGTAGTTAACACAAGCTGAAGAGATTTTCACATTTTGTTCTACGACATAAAATACATCAGTAAAAACCTCACTTGTGACCTCTGAAGCTTTTATGTGTCTTAAAGGCGGTTGCTAACAAGTGGCTGAATGAGACTACAGAGGTCGGGGACATTAAACGTCATCACGCCGAACACGGACACTCAGCATCATTGTGTTTATACTCGCGCTCTTGCAAACTATTCTAACTCCAACTTTCCAACTTTCCACAGCCATGACCACTAGCTAGATCAGGTCACACCAAGAGGAAAGGCTTTTGTAGAAGAGGCAAGCGCTCGAAATCAAATTACAAGTTGGATGCTTAGTGGTGGTGACGTTAGAGTCATGCGACCGTGGTGAAGTTCGTTTAAAGCCGTTATATATATAACGTTAGCTTTACCTTTGCACTCAAAAAATCATAAAAGCGGTGTTCATTTGTGAAGAACAAAACGTGTAAGTATCTTAAACGTTTGCCACAGAGTTTATTTTCTGCAATAATCCCAAATCCAAAGGAAAAATCCCAGGGTGATGCTAACTTCCGGGTTGGCCTACAGAAACACGTCATGCCTGCAGCACACTATCTGGACGAGGGGATGGAGCTGGGGAGAGATGCGCATTGCTACGCCTCTATCCTGATTGACAGGTCTTGTCAATCACAATGTAACCACGCTCTACTTTATCGTCCATTTTACTCTTACTTTACAAAATGAACATCATGCTGTATTGAAGACTGAGGCCATACACTCATTAGGAAACTGTTTACTGAGGTAATAAATCAAGTGAGAAGTTGGGTCATTTTCTCATAGACTTCTATACAGTCTGACTTCTTTTTGCAACCCGTGGAGTCGCCCCCTGCTGGCCATTAGAAAGAATGCAGGTTTAAAGCCCTTTTGCATTGGCTTCACTTTTCAGACCTGGAGGCTACGTCCACTTCTTTTACACAGTCTGTGGGTGTTATTACATGTCCAGTAAAAAACTTCCACATAGGAAACCTCTGTGGTTCCTCACTCCAAGCTCCTCCAGGAGTTTCCTCTGTCCTCGTCTCCTCTAAGCAGCATTTAAAGGATTGGAACTTCCTCAATGATGGCAGAGGAAGGGAGGGAGCAGAATGGAAAGCACCCCATGTCTGCTGGGGATGCGGCACGGGTGGAGTCCTCTGAAGGCTACACCTTTGTCCAGCATTGATGTAATTCCTAGGCATACCCAGGGACTAACTAAGAGGGCGATCGCTATTAAAAACAAGTGTAACTGAATGAATAGTTACAGTTGTGTGACTCGTCAAAAGAGAGTAAAGAATATTGTTTCTTCTTCTCAGTATTTAGCACTGCCAGATACATATATCAGAGCTTTCAGAGACTGCCATGCGAGCCTGATAAGGGCTATCCCAGGAACCAGACAAATCTGCGAGCTCCTGGGTATTTGCTCTGGCAGATGCGTCTGGCCCCCCTCCCATTCAGATAGATTTCCACCCGTCCTGGATATGGTCGGGCCAATCACAGCCATTTATCTAATATGGGGTGGGTTTGATACGATGGCTGTACAGAGGAGGGCGACCTTCTGTTGAATCCGCTATTGTGTCAGTATTAAACAAACTGGATGGTATATTTTCTCTAAAAGAAGAACCAACAACTGCACTTAAAGCTTGTGTTTATAAGAAAGATGTGTTTGCTGTCCTTCCGACGGATTTGTTAAGTTTGATTTACCAACTACGCTACATCACACGCTTCGTTGATCTGATTGGTTGTAGGTCTATTCAGCTGTGTCCAGAGGCATTTTGGTCTGTGCCCGTTGATAACGCCCCTTTGAAATCAAACATGAACTGAGAGGTTCCAGACTAATTCGCAGGTAAGGGGTCTAATCATTTCAATAACTGCGCAGGCTTGATTGTTGATTGGCTGCACCTGCTTCCTCCTGCTGCTTCTGCCTGCTCAAAGTCTTCTCTGCTTTGTAGTGCCATGCCTTTTGTAAAAATAAAGAAAAATAAGAGGTGGTGTGCATGGGGTTGTAGTAAGAGTGACACTTTTTTCTAACCTTGCCAAAACCAAAAACACAAGAGCAGAAGTGTAAGGGATGGATTAATCAGTGTGCAGTTTGTCTGCTCACACATAAGCTGCAAATGTTAGCATGTCCGGCTAATGAGCTCACGAGGTACAGTAACGACCTTAAAGTCGAGGCGTTTATCTCCAGCTGACTGCATTACTATGTGGGGTTACATGTTACATCACAAAAAGTCCTGATCAGAGAGATATTACATTTGCTAAACACACTGCTTAGTCCTTATACTTAAAGCGTGTCACATTCAGGAGGCGATGTTGGCAGAAATGGAATATAATATTCATAAGTATGTTTTCAGTAGTGTATAATCACCTGACAATAAGAATCACTGTGTTTTCATTACCTTAGAATCAGCCCTGTATATCTGCAGAGGGAGCGGGTCGCCATGTTGAACCACCATGTTTCTATAGTAGCCCAGAACGGATCCAAATCCTACACACTGGACCTTTAAACCTTTTCTCTTGCATAACTGAAATATACAGTTGGAAAATATAAACAATAAAGCAAAAATCTACCCTCTGTGTTTTTTGTTTAGTAGGCATCCAAGAGGTGGGCCAATTACCACTTTCTGAGTTATCTGATATCCAACTCGGTGCTTAATATTAGTGACGTGCCTGCAAAACAAACAAACATGGATCATGTCAGCCAGATGTTCATAATGAGCATACGGAAGCTGAGGCCAAAACAAACAAAAAAGCAACAACAACAAAACTATCGAACAGAGCAGTTTCCTGCTGCGCGGGGTTGTTCTTAGTCTTCTTCCAGGCCTCGGTGAGATGGACACTGACGCCGTTCTCCTCTCCCAGGCCGTGGAAAGCTTGAGATGGAAATCACAGATGTAATGCAGGCCATTTTAATAAACCATTCACTGCTGCTGCAGTCTGTGAGAGCCACTGTTCAGAGGAATGATGAGGAGAGTCTCTGTAAGGAACTCCTTGGAGGCTTATTCTCAGGCTGTGGGTCCGATATGTGCGCCCGAGCCCAAAAAGACCGCAAAATGCACTACCCAGAACCGAACCCTGGGACCCGGACCCATGCAGAACCAAGAAATGTCGGCCCCACGCTCGGCCGGGAGACACAGACCTGATCAGCACCGATTTCACAGCTGACTGCCGGTCAGACTGACATATCCGTCCTCCTTGCCAAGAAAGTTGGTAAAATACATCCAGGTTTTCTGTTATTGCTCTCAGCATGGCTAATCCGCTCTTTATTTCAGCTTAAACATCCACGTGCTGTCACGGTGACGGATGACAAATGCGACTAGTTTAGAACCAGCTTAGCAGTTTCGTTACACCTAGCATAGTTAAGATAACTTCGACTGTTTGCCCCGTTGAACTATAATAACGATTGCTCGGTCGTTGCCGTGGCTGCTAACGTTAGCATTACTAAACCTCTGCTCTCTGACCCCTCACCTCCTGAAAGGTCATTTGGTACCGCCATGTGGACGCAGATGAAACATGATGTGCTTGATGGTGTTATGCCTCCTGATGAAATGTGAAAGCTCAGCATTCTCGTTGCCCTTTAGCTTCCCCTTTTTACCATGTATTGACTCAGAAAGAGCTCATATTTCTCTGTATAATATGAGCTCTGTCTGGCAGCTGCTGTGTGTCTGCAGTGTGTTTACAGATGGGATTTTTACTGTTTGATTTTCAACATACATGAATAACCATAATTATAACCATACAACATCAAACACGAGTTTAACGCTACAATTTGTAGCCACAAATGTTATTGGGAACTCACTCAAATGACCACCTGTGGGTCCCAGGGACTCACTACATTGCAACCTATCACCATCCCTGTAAATGTGCCCCTTTGAGGACGAAAATTCATAGGTGGAGACAAATAGAGGCACTGTAGCTCGATAGTTTCGGAACAGTTTGCAATAAATGCAATTCAAGGACCCTCTGTCTAAAACAGGTGTCAGTCTCTAACACGCTACAATGAAGTGCACTCACACCAATATTATCATTCGCAAATTCCAAACAACGCCATTGTGAGTAATCAATACATCAGCCACACACAGCATGAGCAAATAATGACATATTTCGAGATTTCGATACGTAACTAACCAGGAGTGTCTACGAAGTAAACGTAAATGTTTCTGAAGTCAACTGCTGTCCATTCGTGAAGATCATTTAACCGAACACCACCAGGCAAACTGTAGGGACCAGGGTTGCCGACTTTCTGACATGGAAATACTGAACGCCAGCGGTTAAACCTGGACTCCAGCAGCGTCTGTATGAGAAGCCGACCTAATGATGATGCAGTGTGGGACGAGAGAGGACATAGATGAGCGGTGACTGGAAACGGTGTTAGAGCTTCCTCACCAAACTTCAGGCATAAATCCTACAGTTTCGTTTCCTGTTGATGTACAAAGGCAATCACGCAGTTAAGTCGCTTCTTTTACATGTTTTATAAATCCAGAGGGAGCACAGAAAAGGCACCTCCTGACGTGTCTGTTTGCACCTCCAACAATATGGCGGATGATATCAAACAGAAAAAACAAAAAATACAACTGTACACCTTCTGAATTCACGTTTCTCTCTTTCACCAAACTATTACATCGTAGATTCATTCAGAAACAAAATAAAACTCACCAAAACTGTCTTGGTTAGCCTTTAAACTGTTCCAACAATCACCAGCTCTGGTTTGGTCGAGAGAACTCCTCAGTCCAGTTAGCTGTGAAAGCATTCTGGCTGTTCAGGCTGTCGCCGCCTCTCCGATGCCTCTCCCTCTCCAGGAGACATGCAGGTTAAATCCAGTTCCTTCTAAGACCTTCTCGGGTCTGAGAAGGGTCCTGCCCGGGTGTTATTTGAATAAAAAATATTGCATTTTCCCAGAATTTTAGACTATTATCATTACAATATTTATTGAAAAAAATACAGGTTGTAGTTTCTGACCTTAGCAAGAAAAAGAGTGAAACAAATCTGCTGACTGAGGAAGTGAGCGCGATGTCCTTCACATTTCTGTGAGTGATCGCACAAAATAACATAACAACGAGGCTTATAGTGAAGGGATCTGAACTGTGATCCCCCCCCCCATACTCTTATCAGCCCGGCTCTTTATCAGTACTCTTACCGGTTCTTTTTCATTACTAAATAATTTGGGTTTATTTTGAAAAAAAAAAGAATAGTTTTAAAGAATAAATTCAGAACAGGATTAGAATTGATTTACATTTTAAATATAACTAAATATTGTTTCTAGAGCAGCGGCAGTAAAGTTTACAACAGCAAAGTCAGGGGAAACAAATCGAAAATGGCAGTCACATAAATCATATTCCTGCCATGACAATGTGAAGAACACAGTCAGTATCAGGGCCCCTCTGCTGGGGGGGACTGCTGTCTCAGCCAGCAGGAAGTTTACAAGAATGTGCCAAATTTTAAGATTCGTGGCAAACTAAGATAAACAGTCAGACTACATTCAGACAGCTTTCGTTTTAGTTTGTTTGTAACAATTCGCTATTAGCTCAACAAGCACGTTGTCGTTGTAAAAACTGCGACAGCTGTGGACAAAGCAGGTGGAAACGTCGCTTAAAGACTTCGACTGCCTTTTACGCGTCCCCTTCACTTCTCCGCCGCGGCTCTCTGCCCTCGGTCAGAAAATATAAATATATATAAATAGAGCAGAACACGGATCTGAATCTGCATGATTCATGTGGGTCACATTTTCAGGTCGGAAAAATCCGGAATTCATCAAAGATCACATCCCTGATACATACTGAAAACAAGCCACAACATTTAATACCTCTGAAAATGGCGCTTAATACTTTTTTAGGCCCTTAATTACAGTAAAGTACTTTTTAGGGCCCCACGGACACCCTGCTCTCGCTCCTCTCGGCTTGGCGCCCCTGCTGTCCCCGCCTGTCTTCTTCATCCCCGGAGTCCTCCGTCGGTCTCGGAGGCTGTGTTCGGTCCCTGTTCACTGGGAGGCTGCTGATCCCGATCCATTGCCCAGTCTCTGATGCTCAGTCAGCTAATATCACGTTACTAAGTTAGCTGCACGGCTATCTGAGCTAACAAGCTCCTGGCAGCTGGCAGCAGGTGTGGCCTGGATATGTGACATGCTGCCCTCTATTTGGAGCGGGCGGGCGGGTTATCGGCAAACCAACACACATACAAGTGTAAGGGCGGGCGGGCAGTTGGTTGCAGGTGTGTAGGAGAGGGAATGAAGGCCACGCCTAGACCAGATCACACACACACACACACACACACACCGATGATGACAGAAACCAACGGGACAAACAGGAAGCACAAGGAAAGGGGGAGAACAGCTGGAAACACTAGGGAGAGGCAAAGCACAAAGCAGCAAAGTACAGACAAAACAGTAACACCACAACCGCAATAACTCTCAGTCAGCTTATTAACAACATAAGGCTGGTAATATTTTTAGCAATCATGTTTTCATTTTCTAATGACTGAAAACCTTTCTGGACATAGAAACGAAGACAATTCTGGTCTCTTTCGGATCTGGATTTTAAACCCTCGTTTGCAGAGCGGAGCAGGTTCGTGAGGTCGTGTTTTCCTGACTGTGGTCCCTAAACCACAACAACATCCTCCATCCCGCCCTAACTGAAAATAATATCATCGGAATTTAAGAATAAAATGTCGGTTAACCAGAAGACATTTTTGGTAAACTTGCTTGTGTTATAATTACCATGTGACTGCATGTTCTACCACGTTTCATTTGAACCAAAGAAATGTTTAATAAAATCCTGGTTTCAACTGATCTAACTAGAAAGACGTGTTGATCTGAGGTGAAGCTCTGGAAATTGGAAATGCACGGACCATAATTACAACGCTTGGGTGCACATAATTCAACCAAGCTGCTCTTTCCATACAGCTGTGATTTTACTGATTACTGCAGAATATTAAAATACAGTAAAACAAGTCGGATTTAGTGGGTTTATATTTAATATCTCTTTTACAAGCCACCATATGATGGCGCTGATGAACCACATACAGGATGGAACTCTCTCCTGTTCTCTGCTGACAGCAAAGACTTTGTTCTGACAGAGTGAGCAGTCAGCGGCAAGTAATAGATGGAGCAGTATAATGAGGTGTTCTGATGAACTTTCTTCCCTCACCACGCCCACCCACCTCCGCCACCTGCAGCTCCACACAATTAAGACCTGCCTGTCAGGTTTCTGCTCCGCCACCGGCTCACTGATGCCAAAGCAAGCTGTCAGAGTCCCAGTGACCCTTATACATAAATAATGGCTGGGTGGAACAGGTACCTATAGGCGTAACGTCAGTCAGTAGCATGTAAAAGGTGAGACTTCAGTAGGCTACGAATACTATACTACATATTATAGACAGTTGGGTCTAGACCTGCTCTATAGGAAAAGTGCCGTGAGAAAACTTCTGTTAGGAATTGGCGCTATATAAATAAAACCAAATGAAACTGATTTCCAATGGGGCAAGCTTCATTTGCATAAAAGATTCACATATATATTTCATTTTCAACATTTTTGATATATTTCTAAACTGGTCATTACTCCCACTGTAGAAGCAGGGGATCCAAATCTTGCCACGTAAACAAACCTTTAACAGCATCTGAGAACATGAATCACTTGGATTCAGTTATTGTTTAGCGCTAGTCGTCGTATGAAAGCACTTTCATTCAAATTGGGAGTGATAGCAGGTTTGATTGTGTTCTGACTTTAGGAGGTGGGACTGCACTTGTGTCGACATTTCAAAGGAAAAATTCAACATTTTAGGAAAATGAACGAACTGGAGTCAGGACATGTTGCGTTTAAACCTAGCTTAGCTTAAAGATGTGAGCAGGTGGAAACAGCTAGCCTGTTTAATGTTTAATTGTTTAATCCGTAAACAGAAATGTAATAAAGACAATTTGTGATTTTAGGGTGGGTTATGTTCTGGAGCAATTTCCTGACTAAGAACCGCTGGGTGTACAATGCAGCGAGATTAAGGGTGTGTTGAGCCTGAAGCCAGGGTTTTCAGTGCCATGAAGGTGGCTCTCTTTTCACCTGGCTAGATCGCCATGGTAATGCTGCACACCTGACCTGCTCTGGAGGAGGTTCTGTTCAGAGTTTTGGATTTAAATTGGCTATTTCACTTTGATTTGGCCAAAAACTTAAGTGATTTCCACGAGTCCTTCATTATAGGACAGGGTCAGAACTAAATGCAGTTCCTGAGTATAATGTTTAAATATGCTGTATCAAGTTTAAAGTTTAAGAGCTCGAATGCGCAGCTGTCATGTCAGAAATAAACAGGAGGCAACGGTGTTGCTTTTTGCTGAAATATTTTTTTCATATTCTTCATTTTAACGACCTGTTCCTCTTGACTGAAGTAGGCGGCGGGCGATCGGACCATTTTGTGCAGAAGAAGAGTCAAATGACGCACGAAACTCCTCTTCTATGGGAACGTGAACAGAGCCTGATGAAGAAAACCTTGTTAACAAAGAAAGATAACCACCGCCATGTAACCCATCATCCCTGACTGGGGTTTTAGGTGCTGTCGAGCCAGCTAACACAAAGAAAGCCTGGCTATGTCGGACCTGGAGTTCATTTCACACCTAGAGGAAACGATGTGTTTTAAGTACAGTAGCTAGTTGCCTTGAAGACCACCTCCAAACACAGTGAACTGCTTACAGTTGGCAGTGTCATTTTGTTACACCTAAACATATCAGATCTTATTTTAATAAACGTGTTTACTTTTCATTTCTAGTTTTAAATATTGTCCACCTGTTTGTGTTTTATGTCCTTATATTTTTTTTATAACTTATGGTTCACTTCAATAAATTCTATTTGTATTTGCACGCCTTCTGTCTTTACTACTGACTGAAAATGTTAGATTTCACATATTAATCTGACTGTCAATTAAAGGACAAGCTAATCATACAATACAGATAAAACATTAAGCATTAATGCTCAACTCTTTTGCCAAGGGAGAAAAGTCTAGTTTAAATAGAAAGTGAAATTACTCCCACACAATGTTTCAGTCTTCTGACCTGTTCAGAAGCTTTAGTGCTGGTCCGGTCCCTCTCGGAATCAGAAGGGGATACGCGGCGCTCCGGGGGGGGCCTCCACGTGCAACCAGAGAGCCTGGACACAAACTGAGAAGCGGCTGTCGCCCTAACTAATCTAGCCTTGCCTAACTCGGGAACCTCGCCCTACAGCCGAGCTTTGACTATAGGTGCGTGCTGGTTTAATAACTGTGGCTAGCTCCTGTTAAGTTAGCAACGTTAGCACGGGGCGTCTTGCTCGAAGGCTAACCAAAGGCTAATTCATTAGTTGGCTAATTAACCGTTAACAAGCTAAGCTAACAAGACTGTATAACAGATACCTACTAATTACCTGCAATAATACTAGAATTTCACTCACCGAAAAAACTTTTTGGATGGTCTGTTAGTACGATATTTGCCAAAAGGCACAAACGAGTTCAAGTTGTCAAGTGTCAAGTTCAGTGGCTTAAATTAGCTGAGGTGATGGGCTAGCAGACAGCAGACAGCTAGCGGTGATGGCACTAGCACCCCCCACCTGTTACTCAAAGTGGCCACGCCCTTAATAATCCAGAACTTTAAGTTTAACTTTACTTATTATAATTTGAACGGGTTAGTTATAAAGAAATCCACCCCCCTCACAGCTGTCATGAACGGGGAAATTAGCTTTAGAGACCAAAACCGTTTTTTGTAGCAGGCTGTAAACATGTTTATTTCTGCTGTAAAGTCGGGCATTTTAACATGGGGCTCTGTGGGGGCCGACTCCCTTTTGGAGCCAGCCTCAAGTGGCCATTCGATGAACTGCAGCTTTTGGCACTTCTGCCTTGGCTTCATTTTTCAGCCCGGAGGTTGCTGCTTGTATAGCCTACACTTTTGCACCTTTATTTGGGCCTTTGAGCAACTCCCTGTTTCCTTTGTCTGCCCATTGCATATACATATATACATTTTTAAAAAATATTACTTTTTAACACTTTCTGGATTGTCAAGTAAACTCCGCACACACACACACACACACACACACACAAAGTTGTGTCCCATCACTCCAAACCGCCACTGTCTATCTTCATAAGACTGTGAGAAAATGCCCCTAATCTCACTGTCGGCTGCGGAGGGGTCCAAACTAACAGCCTGTTTTAATTTCAGCCTTGTCATGACAGGAAGTGTGTGTGTGTGTGTGTGTGGGAGAGAGAGACAGAGAGATAGAGAGTGTGTGTTTGGAGGAGTGGGGGGACAACAGGAAGCGGAGAGGATGGTCCATGGGAAACAGTTAATGGAGTTATTTTTGCTGGGGATGCTGGTGTGAGGAGGGCTGCTTGACCTAGGTCCTGTTCACACTGATGCTAAATATGGCAACCAGGACTAATATTAGTGTTACCAGTCATCTGTCAGTGGATGTCCACAGTTCAGTTGGAGCAAGCTATTAATAGAAATGAAGATAATTGCAAGATAAAGACACAAATAAGATATAAAATAAGAAATGACATCAGTAGGAGTGAGAAAACAAAGTGATGTAACATATGTGATTTTACTTACAGAGGTCTCTTACGCTGTTACATACATGTTTCTATGACTGACTTGCATGCATCAATATAATCAAATCTGGTTACAGGGATTCATCACAATAATGCAGAGGAACTAGTCCAAGTCTAATTTTTCTTTCCTCTTTTTTGGGGCTTAATTCTACACAATGCACACAAAGCCAAAGTGCACAGTTCTTGTAACAGCTCATGTGTGTCACATGCTTTTTGCAGAGTCACTGTAGTTTATTATCAGTGTGAAAACTAAGGAAGACTGGAGTCATGTATTCATGTGTGTTTTGCATGGCTGGAACAGAGTACAGTACAGACATGGAAAGAGCTTTTCTTCCTCTTCTTCTTGTTTATGAAAATATGTTTTGAGTTTTTTTGCTGTTATAGCTGAAAGATACAAAAAGGCTCAGTTGAGCTGAGGGGAACTGCAGAGTTGGGGAAGTACAGGAAGTATAATGTTAGTTGTTCTGCTCTCCCTCTTTTCCATCAGTGTACCTGCCACTTAGCTTCAGGTGATAGTGTAGTGTAGCCTGAGGCTGAGAGAAGCAGGTAAATAAATGTTGGAGAGGTCAGCAAGTTCAGCCAATTTGCAATAAGAAAACAACAATGACAGTGATCAGTGTGCTCTAGAATGAGCCTTTCTTACCTCACATGGCCAAACTCTTACACCACACCTCCAACCTGTAGAAATGGTACATGTCCCACAACACTGCAGCATAACTGGAAAAGCCAGTTTCATTCAAACAGGGGACTTAGGCGTGAACGTATAGGATCACAGACAGATTTCTTAGTTATAGTTTGTTTCATGTCAGAGAAGTTGCAATTTTGCAGCTTTTAGAAAGTTTTGCTTTTTGGAGTCACAACAGGAAATGGTAGTTATAGATCATCAGAAGCAGGGTTAGGGGTCCCTTCTCCCCCACCCTCTCTTAGTGCATGTCGCCTGGTGGCTGCTGCTTTCGAAGCTTTATTAAAGACCTCACCTGTATTGATTAGGAGTGATCATTTTCAATCGGTTTCCAGTAGCAGCCATCACTACTTCATCTTGACCTTTTAGCATGTTCATTTTAAACTGTTGGCTAATCATATAATTAAACCAAAGGAATCATTACATTTCATTTAAAATTTTCATATAAAATTGTCACAAGTTCACTGATACGGTTTCATCAGCCCTGACATAAAATTCTTTTAGCATTCAGATTTCTGGGCTTCATTCACTGTCAAAGATCCATGTGAAAACAGTGCGAGGTGGGTCTCCACACATATGGTTTCTGAATTTCAGTACTTCATTTCAGTGATATTCTCGATTGATTGACTCTGAAACAGCAGTTACACTGAGACGCTGAAACTCCTGCAGTGGGTACGGTGATGTAATCCTAGTGCAAATGTCTTCCTTGAACCTTACAAGAACCTATTTATAAATGTTTATGCAGAGCATTTCCAAGCACATCTGCCTCACACTGATTTACACACTGATTTGAATTTACTATGAGGGCTGCAAACAAACTGGTGCAAATAATTATTGCGTGCAGCGCTTTCCTTTTTTGCATGGCATCTCTTAACACCGTTGAAAAAAAGTTCAACTTTTGTCTCGTCAGACAAAAATTTTACTTTTTGGAAGGTGTGTTCCTTTACATCTGGCGTAAAAGTAACACTGCATTTCAGAAAAAGAACATCATACCAACAGTAAAATATGGTGGTGGTAGTGTGATGGTCTGGGGTTGTTTTGCTGCTTCAGGACCTGGAAGACTTGCTGTGATAAATGGAACTATGAATTCTGCCGTCTACCAAAAACTCCTGAAGGAGAATGTCCGGCCATCTGTTCGTGACCTCAAGCTGAAGCGAACTTGGGTTCTGCAGCAGGACAATGATCCAAAACACACCAGCAAGTCCACCTCTGAATGGCTGAAGAAGAACAAAATGAAGACTTTGGAGTGGCCTAGTCAAAGTCCTGACCTGAATCCTATTGAGATGCTGTGGCATGACCTTAACACTAGAAGTGCCAGAATTCCAAACTTACTAGAATTGCCGGAAGCGGTCATTTTGACCGCTAGATTCCAAACTCTATAATCTCTAATGATAAATTACCCAAATGGGAGATTAATGCATTTATTGTGTTAGGATATCTTTTAAAAAACAAATAACACCAAAATATACATTTAAAAAACTTTAATTATACATTTATCAATATTCATATCATCGCATATAGTAAACCGTAATTATTGCATATGCTATATTCACACCAGTGTCACCGACTCCCGCTTTGCCTTCAGCCTGTCGGTGATGCCCACGCTTGTGTGCACGGAGCTCAGCAAACATACATTATTGCTCGGCTTTCCCTGGTAGATGGTGAGCGTCGCATCTATACATGGCACACCGATGTGCTGAACAGCTCCGCTTGCTCTTTTGCGGAGGGGGGCGACTCACGCTTAGTTTTCCCTAGGGTGCCAACCAGGCTGGTCTTCTTGGCCTGTAAGGCGGTGGCCAGTTTCATAGAAGTGAAGAAATTATCTGGTAATATTTCTTCCCTTCCCCAGGAATGGCTCCCCAGTTTCAGCTCCACACTTTCTCCCACGAGCTGATCTTTGCTCCGCGTCTCCTCTTTTCCCAGAAACGGAGCCCCGTTCAGCATGGATTTTGAATTGACATCCGCAGCCAGCCAAAATTGTCAGGTCATGAGCTGTCACTACGGTGCTGATGTGCCTCAGCCACAGTGCAGTCCCTGATGTGTTTCAGCACGCCATCGTCAAACACACACAACAAGGCCGTGAGCCGTGTGTGCTGTAGGTCAGCACAATAGAACAATAGAATAGTGCGAAAGTCACTGCGGTCAATATGACCGCGTATGGCCGAAATAGGTAAAAATGATCATATTTTCTTTGCCTTTTGTTTAATTTATATAAAACCTATTGTAAATAAAAATACAAATACTTTTAAGAAAAGTCAGGTACCAGCAAGATTGTATTTTTTTATTCAACAAAGTTTTGCACATATAAATTTCAAAACGGTCAAAATGACCGTCGTGGCCGTTCTAGTGTTAAAAAGGCAGTTCATGCTCGAAAACCCTCCAATGTGCCTGAATTACAACAATTCTGCAAAGATGAGTGGGCCAAAATTCCTCCACAGCGCTGTAAAAGACTCACTGCAAGTTATCGCAAACGCTTCATTGCAGTTGTTGCTGCTAAGGGTGGAGCAACCAGTTATTAGGTTTATAGGGCAATCACTTTTTCACACAGGGCCATATAGGTTTGGATTTTGTTTTCCTTTAATAATAACAACCTTCATTTAAAAACTGCATTTTGTGTTTACTGGTGTTATCTTTGACTAATATTTAAATTGGTTTGATGATCTGAAACATTTAAGTTTGGCAAACATGCAAAAAAATAAGGAATCAGGAAGGGGGGCAAACACTTTTTCACACCACTGTAGCTAATGTGCAACTCTTCAAAAATATGTTAATATATGTTGGTGCTCTATAGATTATGTGTTTATAAAAACTGTGATTGGTCCATTTGAGCTGCTTCATATTTCCTCCACTGTGAGCAGAGTTTGTTGATAGAAAAGATGACATAGAGCAGGTCGCAATCTTCAGCTCCTCAATTAAGACAGACAAATAAGCTCTTCTTTATCTAGAAAAGCCTTTTCCAGTGCAAACATTCTCTTTGCTACCACTGTTACTCTGTACCAAGAAACTGAATGTAAGACTAAGACAATGTCAGCTCAATACCTCTGGGTAAATGCAGCCACCATGACTGTGGTGGTGAAGTCAGGGCTAAAGTTCCAATGTCTGCTACAGCATGCTAGCTCTCTACTCTACTGGATTCTAGTTGAAGTCACAGTCTCAGAAGTTGTATGTTGGGGATTTTGAGAATCATTGTTCCATTAAGGAGATATTCAGGCTTAAAGGAAAACTACAGTTTCTTTCAACTCGGGTTTTATTTTGTATCTTGTAACATTGTATTCACCAAAGTAATTAAGATCTCAAACAAAAGGAATTATGTTTTTGTGGTGGATATTTACAACAGACAGTTTGGGTGATAAATTTACTGTTCGCCTTCAATTTCTCTTCTAAATAAGTTCATCTGATAGTCCTAGAATGTTATAAAGCCGTAATAAACTGCTCCTTTAAAGGGAAGGCTGTTTTCCCAGGACATCAAATACCTGCGTTACTCCACCCTCGGCATTGTATACAGACGCACAAGGTAGCCTTTAGTGTTTGTATGGGACGCACAGGGCTGCGAGAAAGCCTTAAGGAAGTCAGGTGACGTAGTATAACGAGCGACATAAAGAGCGAGAAAGTATAAGTGGAGGCGGTGAATGGATGAGTCAAACAAACACAGGACTTTCACAGACCGGGGTTCGTGTCCTGTGTGAAACCAAAAGTTAATGTTGAGTTATTGAAAGTTTTAAGTTACCTTACTAGTCACTTACGTCACGAGACTTCCTACTACCTAACCAAGTAGTTTCTGAAGGCGTCTCCTACAGACGCTAAAGGGTACCATGTGCGTCTGTATACAACGCCGAGGGGCGTGACACAACGTCAGCATTTGATGCCCTGGTGAATGAGAACGGGTTGCAGATTGACAGGTCTCTCAGCCTGGAACAATCTGCCACTCCAGTTTATACATGGGGAGTCTTGAGGGGCCGCTATGACGTGCAAGACAAAGGTCATGTGGCTGACGGGCTTAGCTGAGCAAGCAGTGACACTAGTGTGAGCTATCAATACAATGTTACAGTATCTTATAAATCAAGTAGGAAGAATGAAATCAACATCTCACAATGGTTGGATCTCCTAACACGACAGATATCAATGGAACAACAATCATCTCTACAAAAAAACTACTTGAACAGTTCAATAAAATGTATTCAACAATTCTGACGTGAGCTAATGCCACAACACAAGTATAAATGTAAGCATGAAGGGAAAGAAGAAAAAATATGTGTGTATGTGGGTGTGTATGAACAGAAAAATTTCATTCTCAATTTAGCTATTACCATTTAAAACAATAATAATTTCTTCACATGCTATCCCCTGTTACCTATCTGTGTCCCTTTTATGTTTTGTACATTAATATGTTGTTGCCTTTGGATTTGTTAGTATTTCCACATTGTCTATATGTGTATGCACCAATTGGTGAATAAAGAGGGACAAAAAAAACAGACTGAAGCTAACATGGGACAGAAATACTGCTTGGATTTACAACATCTATGATCTTAATGGAATGGAATAAAATATTTCTATTAGAAGTGCAGTTGAGGATTTAAGGATAAGTTTGGTATATGTCTCCTTGTCTGCCATTACTTATGGGGTTTACTGTAGATAAATAACATGTTTCAGTTCTGCTTAAAAATAAATAAATAAATAAAGGCACAGATACAACCGATACAAAAAAAATCGAATGAATCACCACTGGCTTTGGTTTTGACAGTGTTATTTTACGAGTTAACCTACCAATGCCTTTGACTGCCTCCATCTGTCAAATGAACCTTGTATCCTGAGAATTTATATCCATATTAGACTATACACCTCAGGAATGATATCCATGACGTTCAAAGTAGTGTGTCCTATATGTAGCAAAGCAGATTGCCAGGGTGTAGAAGTCGGGGTGGTGTATGGTCAGTAGCATTTCCCATTTTCAAGCAGGAGACAGATGTTGAAGCATCACAGCACACAGGCTGTTGAGGTCAGAAGCACAATATTGCTTATTACTGGTCCAAATACTTCTCTTTAAACTGTAGAGAAATGGGGATGTTTGAGCTTGTCCATAATTCTGCAAGATGCTACAGTACTTAAAGATTCGGACGTGGTATTTGGCAGTTGGACATTGCAGGTTTGGTGGCAAAGTTTGATTCCAAGGATGTCACTTGTACTTTAACTGTTCCAGATGGTTTTAGGCTATGAGGCAAATGAAAACAATAATGGATGAAAGCACTTAAACTGATCTAAATAAATGGCAATTAAATAACAGAACCATATTAAAATTATTTTCACAAGTCATCTAGGTTAAATTAACAGGAAAAAAGGTCTGATATCCACCTACCAATCAATGCTAAAAGGTTTGAATGTGGTCTGAACCAGGCCTTTTACAAGTTCAAGTGTGCCCGTGTCAAGTTAAGGCTAGGTCCCACCTACCTGGGCAGGTAGGGGGATTTTTCTACAGGTGTGGACAACATCAGGTAGTGTAGTCTTGGCGGCAGGTTTGGAGGCTGGGTAAGTACGCTTTAATGAAATGACTCACCAGCGTCTGGCTTTGCCTCTGTGACCATCATATCTGTGTCTCTATAGCAGCTGGGAAAGGGGCAGTTCAGGTGCAGTTTTGGGGTCACAAGGTCAGGATCAAGGACACAATGTCCACCTCTCTGTCCCTCTCTTCAGCCACATGTCCACTTTCCCAGGCCCCTTCAGCGCTATTCTCTACCTGACCACCAGATGCTTTTCTCCTGTCATTCCTGAGCCTGCCACTCACATCTGCTCTGCAATCACTTCATTCCCCTCACCTGAGCTTCCCCGCCCATCTCCTCACCTGCACCTCATTCCCTCATCAGCCGCTCTCTACCTAAACCGGTCCACTTTGTTCCTCTGTCAGTTTGTCAAAGTTACTATGCTGCATTGTTGTTTCATACTTCTGTTTTTCGGCCACCTGTACCTACCTACCTGCCTGCAAGCTGATTTCCTCAATAAATCACTGAAAATCTTAATTTTTTTCATAGACTATCTGCATGTGGGTCCTCCTTACTCATCTACCTGGCAACATGAGGATGCATTATTTTTTCAAGTTCAAGGTTGTCCACTAAGAATCAGAATCAAACCGAGAAAGTTGTTCTTGCATCTTAACCACCAGGGTACCAGGACAACCTGCAGTTATGGTTAAAAGAAACTAGTGTTGAGAGGAAATGGGAAAGGAACTGCTGTCTCCAGACTCTTTTCATGCCCAATCACCCACCCTAACCTTTATTCTCAGAGGTTCTGTACCATTATCACATCACTTCTGTCTTTGCTTCTGAGAGACAACAATCATTATTCACACGACCACAAGAGGTTGCTTGTCAGGACGCTGTAAATATGGGTTGTTTAAGTTTTTGAACAAGTGACCAATGCTGTTTTTCTGTTGAGGACAGTCTCAGAAAGAAGTAAGATGACTTTTGTAGGAAATTTCCTACTGCACTTTAGAGCTTGGAAATCATCTGGAAAGCTTTCTGTTTCAACCTGGTGGAAGAGGGGCACGACTGATTACTGTTTTAGGGTCTGGGTCCAGATAAGTGGTGTTGCACAGCGATCAGTACCATCAATATATATTCTACTTATGTGGTCCTGGAACTGTTTCATAGCCTCCCCATGCTGTTTATGTATTGTATATTTATCCATGGCCACTGAAACTTCTTGATTCTGATTGGCTGGTGTGGACAAACCAACAACAACCAAAAAAAAAAAAAAGAGAGAGCTTCTCATTGAAAACCATAGAAGGGCACATTGTAAATGGTAAACCATCAACTAAAAGGCAATGGAAAGTATATTTGCCTGTATTTAATTAAAATATTACATACTATCATGTTGGGCCTCACCACATATGGAGAACAAACAGAGGCCTGCACGTGAAACAAAAAGCCTGAACTCATAGCAACGGCGCCAAATCTCCTCGAGCCGTTAATTCACACCTTGACACGAGATTTAAGTTGAATCCAAACCCTGGATTCCTACTGGATGAGCCGCCAAAGGAGTGCAGGAATTTCCCGCTGTCATGATGTCATCGTCCCTATAAAGGCAGAGCTGTTGCTTCAGGGGACACAGTCACGTGAACTTTAACTCCCTAGGTGACGTCTTAACTCGCTGGATGAGCAACAGACTGTATTGTGTTTGGTGAACACACTTTTGGATCCTGATTGTTATACTCCACACAACAATCCTGTACCTGCAGAAGGAATAGATAGAAGGATAACTGCTGAGCCCGCTGTCTCCCCACTAACAGTCGACTCCGCTGTATTCCTCCACTGCCTATTGAGGACCAGCTTTGCCGTTGAAGCCATTAACGAACGGTGTCCCGTTCAACGGCCATACCTGAGCCTGAGGTAAATCTGCCGGATAAAGTGAACTGAACTCATCAAATCGCTATCAAGAAGCGATACCAAGTACAACGCTTGTGTCTGGGCAGAGATAGATTTTATAACTGTGTGTTATTCCATCCAGCTTCATTGTTTTGAATTTTGCGTTGCATTATTGTGAAAAGGAACGGACAGCTGTGTCCTGTTTCTGCTGTGTGTTTTCGTGATTAGCACGTTCCATTTTGTATCGGTACCACGCCGCTGGGTCGTTTAACTGTGTTAGTTTTAGTCACTGTGGAAGCTAATAACTGCTTCATCAGACCAAAGTTCAATAACACGGCTGTTGAATGTAAGTATGCCGCCTTTTTCCTGTGTGATAAAGGGACAGCTACTGTGCTCTGCCACGGCATTTGAGATCTCGTGTACCTTACTCTGTGTGCTTTCCTTTCTCTCTCCTCTCCACTAACCCACACACCTTTACACGTACATATACACTTACACACATCTCAAACAACCCAGATAGCATGGTAGCATAGCTAGCTACACTCCACGCCATCTTGAGGACAAATAGAGCATGTCCTCCATTCTGGCTCTCCTCCTTTGTTAGATTTTCGCTTGTCTGCCCACCATTTTGGATCTGTGCGGGACGACCTGCCACGGCAATGTTAGGTAGCTGGTTGCGGTAAACAATCTCTGAAAGTCATCTTCTCTGCACAAAAGTTAGTTGGGAAAATGTTAAAAATGCCATAAAAATGTGAAAACATTGTGAAATATATAACATTTACTAACATTTGCAGATTACCTACTGATGTAGCTAGACAGAAACACAGTTAATGAGTAACATATATTTATGTCACTCGTTTTCATTAAAATGGCTATTTATTTAATTAACACCAAAGGCACTGCTGACAGTTCAGTTGTCATAAGCTGACCAGTCCGCCGCTGGCCCGGACGGACCAGTGACTGGTCAATCAAGTTGCCCTGCATAAACTTGTACTGGCCCCTGGCCATCAATTATGTCGGACTGTGGCCCACTTCTAAGTCCCCTCTGATACGCATCTTCGATATAACGTTACATTGTTTGAGGGAACTATAACGTTAGGTAACTGGATGCAACCACCAATAATGCTAATGTAGCTCCTCAGGGATTGACGCTGTTTTTTTCTAATTTTGACAATCTAACCGGTGACAACACAGTTAAGGTTTTAAGGACTATGACTGTCGGTAGTTTAAATATGCAGAACTGTAATTTTATGGGTTATTGTTGTTCAAACGATTAAGCTAAGTTAGCTAATGTGTGCTAACGTCAGTGTCCATTTTCTCCACACTAACTGGCAGCTCTACCATGATGTGATACCAACGTCGTTATACTATTGGCTCACATGCCTTGTTAGAAGCAGGAACCAAACGTCAGACATCTCACACAGAGATAAACTAAACATTCATTTTGGACCTGTCAAAATCTTTAACATGATTAATTAATTCTCTGTGGATGTTTTTTTGTTTTTTTAAATATTCGTCTACATAAAAATGTTATAAATAGAACCTCATATAACCTATAAGCGTCTCCATTGGCAGGCGAGCATGGACATTAATGAAGATGTGAGCCACTGCAATGATGGGAGGCAGGCAGACGAGACGTTCAGCTAACGTAAAGGTTAAGAAATGGTGTGGTTCACTTTAGGGGTGTCTGAAGTCGTATTACAAGATTCTTCCAGACATGAATATGGGAAATATATTGTGATATTTACAATTACAGGTAAGAAAGTTATGTAAATGTTTCAACCCCCCGACCTGTTGTTTTGACCTGTTTTGGGGTACTTCGAACCTTGGCAGCCCTCTCTCCAGATCTGCATGATGAGTCTTCTGCAAGGTTTGGATGTGGTGTGTAAAACACCCAGGGCTATTAAAGTCTTGATATTAGTGAGAAATACAGTAGGCGGACTAAACTCGTGCAAATGCACAATTCCCTTCCCTCAGACCATGCCCTGTTCTAAGGGCCACGGCCCTTACCTGCAGCACTGGGAAGGCTGGCATTTCAGTCAACAGTCTCCCACCAGTGTCCACACTGACACCCATTTGGCAAATAATGTGCAAACAGCACTCCCTGGTTTTGATTTGCCGCTCGTGCGAAGAAGCAAGCAGAGCAAACAAGTTAGGAAACACACTGAAGCTGTGGTCTGACAGCAGACTTTTTCCACTGACACACCACACTGAAAGTGTTGGTCAGGTTTGGTTTCTTTCTGAAATGCACTCTTTCTGTATGACTTATGGATTGACCAAGACTGTTGGATGATTCTGCATGTCTGCATGAGTTTGCCCTGAATGAAGGCAGGCAAGCAGCTATTCAATATCCTACAGAGGCACCCTCCACCACATAATCCCTCAAGAAATAGTAGTAATAGAAATAGTAGGTTAGTTCAGGGTTAGCACTATTGGAACTGGTTCACGAAATAGCAGCTGAACATACTGTGGACGGACAAATCACAGTTTAAACCGATTCAGTCTAACCACTGAGGAGACTGCAGAGGGCCCAAAGAAAAACGGCTTCCCGATATATTTAGAGCCCAATTTTCTGGACTGGACAACAAATTACAAATTGAAGAGTATTTGGGGGGAAATGGTTCCAACAGTATTCTCCCCTTTCATGCAACACTGTGGGGACATCGACTAAACGGAAGTTTTAAATCATTTAATTATTCTAAAACTCTTTCAAATGTAAATAATACATTTGTTGTATAATTATACTGTTTTTATCTATGTTGAAATAGCCATTATAGAAGGAAAGAAGAAACCCATCAATATAGCAGGTGACTCCAAACCTTTGAACAGCGACAGACACCACCATGAAACAATCAGCTTTATTTCTCTGATTCACTGCTATGTTCAGTGTGATATGTGCTAATTCTCTTTATTCTCCTTTTTTAAGATAATGAATGTGGCAGAGAAAAGAATGCAAAGAATGCAGTTTGGAACTAGCTAGCAGGTATTTGTTTTGGACAGACTCGCTATCCATGTCCATACACAGATTGCCTGTGTACGTTTAATACATGGAGTAAGCTAAACTAAATTACACATACAAAAGTCACGCTAAACAGCATACTCTAAAGCCACAACTAGCAACACATAAAACACACACATTTTTTTCAACACATAAATGGACATCTCAGCCATAAAGAAACGGTTCCATGTGCGTTTCTAGGATTCACATTTAAAACTAACGTTTACAGTACATTCAACACACACAAAAACAGGAAACAACCAATGTTCATTAAAAGACTTTAAAGCCAATGTCATCGGTACAAGCAGTCAGTTGAATCAGTCAGACAATTCTGAAGATGGACCAACAGAGTCTGCGGATACAGATCATGAATATGAAACACAAAGATGTGATGATGCTGCAGAGATACACCTGCCAAATTTTATTGAACAGAAAATCGCTTGCATTTTATTGAAATTGGAAAATATTGTTCACATTCCAAAGGCAGTTATTGATGCGGTCCTTTCTGAACTTCACTGCATTTTAAGTACAGAAGTCAGTAGTTGATGAACTTTCCGCTGTTCTATGCAAATCAAATCCTCTGGGCATAGCTGACCCTCTTGCTACTACATATAAACGTACACAGGACTATACCTCTCCTTTTGAGCTGGTGGAGTACATACTAGATGCCCAGAAGAATAGGACATTTCAGTTTATCCTTCTATTACCATCTTTGCAACATTTGCTCTCTCATAAAGGTTGGAGCCTCTCTTGCAAGACTTAAGCATATTAGAGCAGCATGGTGTCTTTATATCTCAGCTTTGTCAGTTTGTTAAAGGTTCTGTCCAGTGTGTAATAGCTGAGCATCTTGGAGTTTTTCTGGCGGGTCAATATGCAGGTTTTATACTGGCGATAAATCAGAATTTCAGACTAAGGATGTCAAGTCAGGTGCTTTTCAACTTAAAACCAGAGACATTCATGATGTGCATGTCCAGTCTGCTCAGGAGAATGCAACGCATTTTCATGTTAGCACTGGTTATCCTCCTGATATTGTGCACGATCTCTTCGAAGGGGTTGTTCCAGTCGAATTTGCACATTATATCAGTTTATTGATCTCCAAAAAATACTTCACTCTTGATGGCCTCAACACATTGATGCAGACATTTCTGTACAAATGGGGAGACAAAACCAATCACCCACATGCCATACCACGCTCTTTCACATCTAGCAACACTATAGGTGGCAGTGCGCATGAAAATTGGGATTCTACGTGATTCTAGATCTTAAGGACATAGTTGAGTTGGTTATGGCCACTGTTCACACAGATGAGGCCAAGATCTATGACCACAGACAGCGCTATCTTGAACTCTTTCCACATATCAAGCTCCTACCAAAACATCACTATTTAGAGCACTATCCGCAAATGATTTGTTGCTACAGACCTCTAATTGCACTGTGGACGATGAGATTTGAGGCTAAACATAGCTTCTTCAAGCAGGTTGCTCGTCATACAAATTTCTTTAAGAAGTCTCGTTCACTAGTTATTAAACATCAGTTCATGCTTGCCTATCACACACATTCCTCCAGTCTCAAGAAATCATTCTTGGAGGTCACGGATGTCTCAATCATGCCTGTTGACGTCCTTAACGAGGGAGTAGTGTCTACACTGAAGCAGAGATACCCAGATGTGACTGAGGTTCATATGGTTAAAAAAATGTGTCTTGCAGTGGTATACTTACAGTGAGGGGATGCTTATTGTACATAGATCTGTAGATGGACTGCCTAAATTGAATGCTCATTCAACTGTGCATTCTTCAGGAGAAGTTGTGTTTTCTAGTGAAAGATGGATATCCCCTTGTGGAGTACATGGTTGGGGGGTTTGGTGTATGGTAATGTTGAAAAGATTCGTCATTGTTAAAGGTTAGTGTCATCGACAAATCCAAATAGTCTGAGCCCTGGATGTGAGGCTCTTACAAAATAATAAAACAAATAAAACTAGGTTTTATAACAGGTCCGGCTGTTCCTGTTCATTTTTGACTGACTCAAGAAAACTGCCCCTGGTATCTGGAATTCCAGCAACAGTGCACATGTTAGTAAGAACATTCTTTTTTAAATGAAAGAGGACTTCCGATTGCAATACATGGATGCTGACTTTAACAAGTTCATGAACCTAACTTTGTTGTCCGAAATTGAAAATAAAAGCACACTGAAAGTAATATGTACACAGTAGACTCTGGTAAGATCTCGATTACCACTTGCTCAGAGCCTCAAACCCCTGCTTCGTCAATAGCCTCATCCTGCACCGATGATACACTGTACTCGTCAACCCCGATTTCATCCCCAGAAACTCAGACCTCACGATCGTCCTCCTGGCCCAAGATTTTTGTGTTCCCTAAATTCACATATGAGGCTGATTTGAGCTACACCAAAATAATACAGAGTTTCAGACAAATGGAACACACTTCAACCCTAGCCCAATGCTGAAAGGAGTCATCCTTGATGGCCTTGCCAAATTCAATTCAATTTTATTTATACAGCGCCAATTCATAACAGAAGTTATCTCATTGCACTTTTTCCTATAGAGCAGGTCTAGACTGTACTCTTTATAATATTATTTACAGAGACCCAACAAATCCCACCATGATCAAGCACTTGGTGACAGTGGCAAGGAAAAACTTCCTTTAAGAGGCAGAAACCTCGGACAGAACCAGACTCAATGGGCGGCCATCCGCCGCTGCCGTGTTTGGTTTTGAGAGAGAAATACCCAAAAGACTATCAGTGTGAAGAGGTAGCAGCAGTTTTGACGAGGGCCAATCCTTGTTTGGAGCAGCTGGGATCCAAGACAGGAGTTGTGAGATGGAAACAGTCACTTGAGTATAAAATGCAAAACTATCGAATGAAGCTTGGGCAACTCGGACATCCTGAAATCTGTGTGAACTCTTTAAAGCACAAACAAGAAGGCCAAGGCAAAGCTGCAGCCTCAATATTAATGAATGCACACAGAAAGATTCACAAACGTATTTTGTGATTCATGTATAAATGACGCTCTCCACAAAAATATTTCTCAATGCACACAAAAAAATTTGTCGTATATGAATGTGAAAAAAATTCACATATTAAAAAGAGGTTCACAAATGTATTTCAGCGCACACAAGAATATTTCTTGTTTTAAATATATGTAATATAAATCCACAAATATATGTATTTAAAGGTATTTGCAATTTTCGTCAAACATATTTGGATGTTTTTATATTTATATACAAACTGTTGAACCTGGATTTATATTACTTTCATTAAAAGCAAGAAATATTTGTGTGTGCATCAGAAATACATTTGTGAACCTTCTTTTTGTATATGTAGATTTGTTTTAAATTCATATACAATGCATGCATTGACAAATATTTTTGGTGTACATTCATTAATATTGAGACCTATCTGATTCCATACACTATTTTTAATGAGGAAATCCTATTGCACACTACCATCTCTACCCATGTCCATTTAGAAATTGCACCAAAATGTGATTTGGTAGCAATTGGAATCTGATTTTGATTTGTTTGTGTTGTTGTTTAGGCTGAGGGTGCAGAGAGGGACATCGCAATCACAGTCATGGGGATTTACACGATCTGAAGAGATGGGGGTGGGGAGCCAGAGGACGTGGGAATTATGATCGAAGGCATTAAAGTCCTGAACAATGTAGACAGTGTCATCATGGGGTTCATCATGCTGTTTGGGCTTATTTATGCCCTTGATCTAAGCTTTCCAGACAACCTCAAGTACACTTTTGAGTTTTTCCAGAAGGTCGGAATGAATTTGGATGGGCACAAGCTGAATGCAAAAATACAGCAGCTGAAAATCAAGTTGTTTGCATAAGAAGTAAACACCAGGTGAAAAAGTACATTGTCAAGTTCAAGTTCCCTTTAATTTTCCGCCCAGTCAACGACAATCAGTAACCTCATGGATGTTTTCCTTATTTTGAATGAATTGACTAAGCTGTACAGAGGCAGGCCAGGGGCTGTAATTTATTGAACTTTTACATAAGCTTCTGTTTAAATATAATGATGAATGTATGATATGCAGCCAATGGGGAGTGGAGTGACCCACTGTAATTGCTCGACGAACTTTAAGATTGGAATTCCATGGGCTCGGACCAGTGTTTACAAATTTGCCCACTTCACCTGCCCATCTTAACTCCTGGAGTGCGACTCTACCCTCCACCCTTCTCCAGCTTTTTCTCCTCCCTGTCGCCTGATTGCATGACAACTTGGGTTGAAATGGACGTAAACACGATTCAACACACTGTTATTTACTTTGATTGTGAATGAACACTCTTCATGCTGCAAGTCACATTTTTACAGATGAAGTCACATTTAAATGACTATGGGCATCCTTGTTAGTTAATAATCAGACTCTCTTGGTCTGTGAAGGTTTTGTGATAGTTTGTTTTTTGTAGCCCAGAAGTGGTCCACGCTACTTGTTTCTGTTAGTACCTATGATAACAACAGGTGCTGTTCTGAAAATGCCCAGCTGTGAGTGCTTTGGAGGCGCAGGATTTTTTCAGCTGAGACACTTTGGTTGTTATGTTACAGAATTGGAAGTGACTCTAGCTGACTGCTGCTTGCCTGTTAAACCCATGGTGAACAAAATGTTCCTCCAAGCCTTATTTTTCATATTGACATTGTGGTAGTCCGGGGAGGTCATCTGGTACAGACATGGATACTCGGAGACCAGCAGTATTAATTTCTCCTTCATTGTTGTCGTTGTGCAGTACTTGTAGCCTACATGTAAGATGTGACGGTTGGTCTTTGTAGGATTTGTCCCGCCCCTCCTCCACTGTGATTGAACGGCTGGGTAAAAAGTGACAGTGACGAGTGCAGCTTTTTACCCAAAGTTGAACATTTTAAAACTCTCGGCGACCAGGAAAAAACACTGAGCGCTCAGCGCAAAATAGACATTCAGTGCCTCGTCACACTGCTGGCATTTGTAGCAGAGTGTAAATACACGGCGCTCCCATTGCAAACAATAAAAAAAATACGCTGGCCTCAGTAAAAAACGCTTTGGTGGACACACGGCCTAAATGAGTAATTGAAAAACTGTCCTTGGTTGAAATGACCATATGTACTGCAGGGAAAGAAAACAAAGCTGTACTGCTCTCTTGACAAACCAAAGTAGTGGGAATTTTGCATTTGCCACATGCCAATTGAAGGAATTTCTTTCCGGCTTTTTTTGTAATGCTGCTACTTCTACTACTACTTCTCCTACTGCTGCTGCTACTTTTCCTACTGCTGCTGCTACTTCTTATACTACTTCTCCTACTGCTGCTGCTACTTCTACTGCTGCTGCTACTTCTACTGCTGCTACTTCTACTACTGCTGCTGCTACTTCTACTACTGGTGCTGCTACTTCTACTGCTGCTACGACTACTTCTCCTACTGCTGCTGCTGCCACTTCACTGCTGCCACGACCACTGCTCCCACTGCTGCTGCTACTCACTGCTGCCACGACCACTGCCCCATAGCTGCTGCTACCACTGCTGCTGCTACTGCTGCTGCCACTTCACTGCTGCCACGACCACTGCTGCCACTGCTGCCACTCTACCACTGCTGCTGCTACTGCTGCCACGACCACTGCCCTAATGCCACTGCTACTCTACTGCTGCTGCTACTCTACCATTAGTGCTGCTGCTACTGCTGCTGCACTGCTGCTGTTACTTTTCACTGCTGCTACTTCTCCCACTACTGCTGCTCCTACTGCTGCTGTTACTTTTCACTGCTGCTGCTACTCTACTACTGCTGCCACGACCACAGCACCCACTGCTGCTGCCACTTCTGCTGCTGCCACTGCTGCCACTGCCCCATAGCTGCTGCCACTCTACCATTACTGCTCCTACCACTGCTGCTACTTACTGCTGCTACTACTGCTGCCACTCTACCACTGCTGCTGCTCTACTGCTGCCACTGCTGCTGCCACTCACTGCTGCTACGACTACTGCTCCTACTGCTGCTCCACTGCTGCTGCTACTGCTGCTGCTACTTCTACTGCTGCTACGACTACTGCTGCTACTGCTGCTGCTACTTCTACTGCTACTTCTACTGCTGCTACGACTACTGCTCCTAATGCTACTGCTACTTCTACTGCTGCTGCTACTTCTACTATTAGTGCTGCTGCTATGAGTACTGGTTCTACTGCTGCTGCTACTTCTACTACTGTTGCTGCTACTTCTCCTACTACTGCTCCTACTGCTGCTGTTACTTTTTCTACTGCTGCTGCTACTTCTACTACTGCTGCTACGACTACAGCACCTACTGCTGCTGCTACTTCTACTGCTGCTGCTGCTACTGCTCCTATAGCTGCTGCTACTTCTACTATTACTGCTCCTACTACTGCTGCTACTTCTACTATTACTGCTCCTACTGCTGCTGCTACTTCTACTACTGCTGCTATGATTACTGCTCCTACTGCTGCTGCTACTTCTACGACTACTGCTGTTATGATTCCTGCTGCTACTGGTGCTACGACTACTGCTCCTATTGCTGCTGCTACTTCTACTGCAGCTACGACTACTGCTCCTAATGCTACTGCTACTTCTACTACTGCTGCTGCTACTTCTCCTACTGCTGCTGCTGCTACTTCTCCTACTGCTGCTGCTACTTCTACTACTACTGCTGCTGCTATGAGTACTGCTCCGACTGCTGTTGCTACTTCTCCTGCTGATGCTACTTCTACTATAAGTGCTGCTGCTATGAGTACTGCTTCTACTGCTGCTGCTACTTCTACTACTGCTGCTGCTACTTCTCCTACTGCTGCTACGACTACAGCACCTACTGCTGCTGCTACTTCTACTACTGCTGCTGCTACTGGTCCTACTGCTTTTGCTACTTCTACTGCTCCTACTGCTGCTGCTACTTTTCCTACTGCTGCTGCTACTTCTCCTACTACTGCTGCTACTACTGCTGCTACTTCTATTACTGCTACGACTACTGGTCCTACTGCTGCTGCTACTTCTACTGCTGCTACTGCTACTGCTGCTGCTACTTGTACTGCTGCTACGACTACTGCTCCTACTGCTGCTGCTACTTCTCACTGCTGCTGCTACTTCACTGCTGCTACTGCTGCCACTGCTGCTACTGCTGCTTCTCCTACTGCTGCTGCTACTCTTCCCACTGCTGCTGCTACTCTCCACTGCTGCTACTACTGCTGCCATGATTACTGCCCCACTGCTGCTGCACTGCTGCTGCTACTTCTCCTACTGCTGCTGCTACATCTCCTACTACTGCTGCTACTTCTACTACTGCTGCTATGACTATTGCTCCTACTACTGCTGCTACTTCTATTACTGCTACGACTACTGGTCCTACTGCTGCTGCTACTTCTACTGCTGCTACGACTACTGCTGCTACTGCTGCTGCTACTTCCACTGCTGCTGCCATCTCACTGCTGCTGCTACCACTGCTGCTACCACTGCTGCTGCTATGACTATTGCCCTACTACTGCTGCCACTTCTACTGCTGCCACGCCCACTGCTCCCACTGCTGCTGCTGCCTCCCACTGCTGCTGCCACTTTCCCACTGCTGCTGCCATCTCCTACTACTGCTGCACTGCTGCTACCACTGCTGCCACTCTACCACTGCTGCCACTGCTGCTACTCTCCCACTGCTGCTGCCATCTCCCACCACTGCTGCTACCACTGCTGCCACTTCCCACTGCTGCCATGACCATTGCTCCTACCACTGCTGCTACTCAACCACTGCCACGACCACTGGTCCCACTGCTGCTGCTACTCTACTGCTGCTGCCACTCCCACTGCTGCTTCTGCTACTGCTCACTGCTGCCTACTGCTGCTGCCACTCTCCCACTACTGCTGCTACTTCTACCACTGCTACTCTACCACTGCTGCCACTGCTGCTGCTACTCTCACTGCTGCTACTTCACTGCTCCCACTGCTGCTGGTACTTCTCCCACTGCTGCTGCCATGAGTACTGCTTCAATGCTGTTGCTACTTCTACTGCTGCTGCTGCCATCCACTGCTGCCCTACTGCTGCCACGACACTGCTACCACTGGTGCCACGACCACTGCTGCTCCCACTGCTGCCACGACCACTGCAACCTACTGCTGCTGCTACTTTTCCTACTGCTGCTGCTACTTCTCCTACTACTGCTGCTACTGCTGCTGCTACTTCTCCTACTGCTGCTGCTACATCTCCTACTACTGCTGCTACTACTGCTGCTACTTCTACTACTGCTGCTATGACTATTGCTCCTACTACTGCTGCTACTTCTACTACTGCTACAACTACTGGTCCTACTGCTGCTGCTACTTCTACTGCTGCTACGACTACTGCTGCTACTGCTGCTGCTACTTCTGCTACTACTGCTGCTACTTCTACTACTGCTGCTATGACTATTGCTCCTACTACTGCTGCTACTTCAACTACTGCTACGACTACTGGTCCTACTGCTGCTGCTACTTCTACTACTGCTGCTGCTACTGGTCCTACTGCTTTTGCTACTTCTACTGCTCCTACTGCTGCTGCTACTTCTCCTACTACTGCTGCTACTTCTACTACTGCTACGACTACTGCTGCTACTGCTGCTGCTGCTTCTCCTACTGCTGCTGCTACTTTTCCTACTGCTGCTGCTACTTCTCCTACTACTGCTGCTACTACTGCTGCTACTTCTCCTACTACTGCTGCTACTGCTGCTGCTACTTCTCCTACTGCTGCTGCTACTACTGCTGCTACTTCTACTACTGCCATGACTATTGTCCTACCACTGCTGCTACTCAACCACTGCCACGACTACTGGTCCCACTGCTGCTACTTCTACTGCTGCTGCCACTGTCCCACTGCTTTGCTACTTCACTGCTCCCACTGCTGCTGCTACTTCTCCTACTGCTGCTGCCACTCTACTACTGCTGCTACACTGCTGCTCCCACTGCTGCTGCCTACTGCTGCTACTTCTACTGCCCCACTGCTGCTGGTACTTCCCACTGCTGCTGCCATGAGTACTGCTTCTAATGCTGTTGCTACTTCTACCACTGCTGCTGCTACTCTACTGCTGCTCCACTGCTGCCACGATTACTGCTACTACTGGTGCCACGACTCACTGCTCCCACTGCTGCTACTGCTACTGCTACTACTACTGCTGCTGCTACTTTCCCACTGCTGCTGCTACTCTACCACTGCTGCCTACTGCTGCCATCTCCTACTACTGCTGCTGCTGCCATCTACTGCTGCTGCTACTACTGCTGCTACTCTACTACTGCTGCTGCCATGACTATTGCTCCTACCACTGCTGCTACTCAACCACTGCCACGACTACTACTGCTCCCACTGCTGCTGCTTCTCCCACTGCTGCTGCCACTGGTCCCACTGCTTTGCTACTCTACTGCTGCTGCTGCTCCTACTGCTGCTGCTACTTCTCCTACTACTGCTGCTACTTCTACTACTGCTACGACTACTGGTCCTACTGCTGCTGCTACTTCTACTGCTGCTACTTCTACTGCTCCTACTGCTGCTGGTACTTCTCCTACTGCTGCTGCTGCTATGAGTACTGCTTCTAATGCTGTTGCTACTTCTACTACTGCTGCTGCTACTCCTACTGCTGCTCCTACTGCTGCTACGATTACTGCTACTACTGGTGCTACGACTACTGCTCCTACACCTGCTACGACTACTGCACCTACTGCTGCTGCTACTTTTCCTACTGCTGCTGCTACTTCTCCTACTACTGCTGCTACTGCTGCTGCTACTTCTCCTACTGCTGCTGCCACTCACTGCTGCTACCACTGCTGCTACTACTGCTGCTACTGCTGCTACTACTACTGCTACAACTACTGGTCCTACTGCTGCTGCTACTTCTACTGCTGCTACGACTACTGCTCCTACTGCTGCTGCTTCTTCCCACTGCTGCTCCCACTGCTGCTACTCTACTGCTGCCACGACCACTGCTGCTACCACTGCTGCCACTACTGCTGCTACCACTGCTGCTACTCTACTACTGCTGCTACTACCACTGCTGCCTACTGCTGCTGCCACCACTGCTGCTACACTGCTGCCACTCTTCCCACTGCTGCTCTTATCACTACTAATGAAACTACGGCTCAACTTCAACTTCTATTACTAGTCAGTTTTAGCTGTCACAACTACAACTAGCAGTAGCAGCTGTAGGAGTACTAGTAGCAGTAACGGCGGTAGAAGCAGAAATAGTAGTACATTAGCAGCAGCAGCAGGACTGCCACTGCTACTGTTACACCTATTAATCATCACAATTATACATTTTAGAATTCCCCAATAAGAATACTGATCCAGTAGCCTATTACTGTTGTAGTCCCTCTGAATTTTACGCCTGAGGGATCCACATCACTGTTTCCAGACCAGCATGGCTCAGAGCTCAATGATTAGTTATTTTTTTCATCCTGCAGCTGTGGTTTGTTATCTGTCATCCCTTCTTTTCCATGTTTTTCATGCAGTATAAGGGAAGGAGTAGATGTCTAAGACACCCACATTTTGTCCTCAGATGCCAGCATGCAGACAGAGCCACACTTTGAATATGTAAATATGAATGTTGTTGAAACATTTGGTAGGAAAACACACTAGGAGGGAGTCTTATTTTTGTTTGATTGGCTTGCTCAGGCAGAATTGACTTTGCCATGTACAGTATGCCAGATGCTTGAAGGCAACAAAATGATATCCCACATATGAACTCTATCTGTTCTTCAAAAAGCTTGCTTTGCTGTGAATTCTGTGTCACTCTGGATGACCGTTCCTTTCTTCAGGACGAGTACCGGGGGCAGGGTTGGAACTGGAAAACTACCTGGCAGGCTACTGCAGGCCCACACATGCCTGTATGGGAATGTTTGTCTCATCTGAGGAGACTCCCTGTAGGCTTGGCTGATATCATGTTGCCTGGGTCCACTAACATAGATAAGAAATAACTACACATATTAGATCACCTATACCGCAATAAAAGACCTGCACAGGTCCGGTTCTTACAGGATACAGTATATTGTAGGTTTATTTTAGAATATGTTCTCTTTGGGTTCTTGGCCAGTCAACAGTCCCACGTCTGTTCTCCCAGGGCCGCCTTGTGGGAGGAGAGACTTTACCTGAGGAGGCCAGAAGCACTTCCTCCTTCCTCCTCCGCCCCTTCTGCACACAGGTGAGTGGGAAGTGTTACCTGGCCAATACCTGCACTTGCTTCTCTTTAACTATGGAAAGAAGGTAAATATACATTTCCTATGCTACACATTGCTCTCCTTTACATTAGAAACCCGCCCTTGTTTACCTTTCATTCATTTGCTCTGAGCGTAAATGGCAGCTGGGTACACTTTCTTCCCCTACGCTGTATGATCTCTCACGTTTCTTTATTCTTGCTGCTCTTTAAATGATACTGCCACAGTAACTGAACAGCGTTTTTGGCTACAGTACAAAAATCCCGTGGTACATATTTAGGATGTTCCGATACACACCCACGCGAAGCCTGATTGACGCGTCAGTGTCCGGAGGCGCATTTTTGAACGAGGAGGTTTCCCGTGTGTTTGATTACACCAAAGCCAGTGTGTTTGCTCTGTGAACATGGGAAGTACTGCAGACAACGTCATGTGGCATCGAAACCCCACCAGATTTACACGCTCATTATCCATTGAGACGGCCCCACAGGTGTGAAGGGGAGCCGGCTGGGGCTGGGGGCAGCGGGCAGGGGGCAGGGGCAGCGGGCTGGGGGCAGCGGGCAGCGGGCTGGGGCTGGGGGCAGCGGGCAGGGGGCAGGGGCAGCGGGCAGCGGGCAGCGGGCAGGGGCTGGGGGAAAGGGCAGCGGGCAGCGGGCTGGGGGCTGGTAGTAGATCGAGGGAAAGGAACCGATTACTGAAGAACGCGCTTCGCCTTCGTCGTTGTTGTTTTCGCTAATGCAGCTGATTTAAAACATATGAGCTTCATATTGATCATTGGTGTTGCTAATGTGTACAGTGGTTGGAATGATATTTCTGGAGGTATGTATGTGCCCTTTGTTCTCTTTGTGCTGTTTGTCTTTACGCAAGACCACTACAACCTGCGCTCGTGCGCTCTGATCAGCTCGCGCTGCTGGAAGACCCAGCATGAGTGGGCGGCACCAGCTGGCGCAGTGATGCTCGAGCCGAGAGCAGCGCTGCATTCAGGTGCCACAGGAAATAACATGCTCACAAGCCTCTTGGTTAAAGCAACTGGAGAGTATGTTCCCCTTTTAACACTTAACACGCATACACTGCCTTATTTGTAGAAATAAATAAATTTGCAGAAAAAGAAATCACCATCAATCTTTGATACACCTAGAAAGTCTTTTAACAAGCTTAATGTAAAAGTGGGACTCTCACTCTCACCCTAGCCAGAACAGCCTCATTTATAATCAATCAAAACAGTTGACCAAAATAATGTTAGCCCTACTCGAACTAAAAAGCCATTTCATAGTCAACATTGGCACAGTAGAATTATACCAATGATATCATACGCACTGCTGTAAACTCTGCCCCACAAGGTGAGATGAAGCACATATATATATATATATATATATATATATATATATATATATATATATATATATATATCATGGAGTTTCATAAGAACGGTTAACTAAACGTCATCTTTTGAAAATTGCAAACTCAAAAAAAAATTAGGATTCACTCCCCAACTCTTGTAGGAATAACTAGTTGAAAACTGAGGCGGACAGTCGTAGGGCATCACCTGAAAGCTGAGCTCAGTTGTAGCCAGGTAAGGCAGGAAAGCCACATTTCCATGTTTTCCTGTGGGAAGTGAATGCAACATCATTGTAAATCGCTTTGGCAGCTCCCCGGCGCGTTATCACTCTGCTGCGTGTGAGTGGGCCATCTCATTTAGACAGACCGCGTCCTCACACGCGGAGGGTGCCTCTTAGCAGAGAACACAGTCATTCTGGCAGATAAAGTCCAGAAGGCAGCATTTATTTCGACCTGAACTGGCTTCTGGAGTCATCTCATTGAGAGACACACTCTGTGTAGATACAGGCGCTTCATTTGGACAGATAGTTGATTTTGGACACATTCAGGGAGCACTTTCTACAGTGTCTATCAGCTCTCCAAAAGAATGAATAAGTGGTAGCTCTCCGTCCCGCGTTCCCAGCTACAGCGCACGCGGCTGTGAAGCCACGGAGCACGCGGACGGAGAAGTGCTGTTGCAGAGCGCGAGGGCTCTGGAGACCTGCTGGATCTCTGAAGGAACCCCGAGCCTTGGAAACCAAATGGAGCGACAAGAGGATGGCGATGAGCCGGCCGGGAGCTTCCAGCAGCACGACGGTGCAGAGGAGCCCGGTAAGAGCGCTCTATTCCCGCAGAGATGGCTTTCCAAATTTTGCAAGAAACAGTAATGCGATGATGATGAGGATGGCTTGTGCGCGCGCGCTGAGGCGTACCGAGAGAAAACGAAGCTTTGCATGTGTTGCACTTGTGTTGGTCCCCGCTGGTGGGTGGAGGCGGCTTGTCGCTGCACATCGGCGCTGCCTGGAGTTCATCAAAGTAGCTTGGGGTGGACTGCTACAGACATGACGGTCATTTTAACATACGAGCTGCTACCGAAATAATTTCCTTTATTGTTTTAACTTATCCCAACCTGAACCTTAAAGGGAACATGTGTTTAATTTTACGCTGTAGCTCCGCTGGCTTCAGCCTGGCCTCATGGGGAATTTATAGAATTTGTATATAAAGTAAATTTATGTGTGCAAGCCTGACCACAAACAACAAACTTGCCTGAAAGCAGGGGCAGGTGGATTTTGAAAGTATCCAACCAATCCCACCCCCTCCCTGCAGGCGTCCCTCCAAAGCCCCTCCCCCAAAACACATATTCATTTTTTTCACTTTGGACAGAGCCAGGCTAGCTGTTTCCCCCCGCTCCCAGTCTTTATGCTAAGCTAAGCTAACCACGTCCTGACTCCAGCTCCACGCTCAGGCAGGAGAGAGGTACTGATCTTCTGCCCTCAGTCTAGGCCACAAAGTGGTTAACTAATCACAGCCCAGCATCAGATGCACACATCCATGATCAGACAGGAGTTTATTCAAATGAACTAATTCATTTACATTTAATATAAAAATAATGATTTACTTCATAAAGTCCCCTTAACTGCAGCATAGGGTCATCAAGCTGGTCCTGGAAGTGGTTTCTATGGATCTCAACATTAGAGTTGCCCACTAAATATAAATGAGAATATCTAATAATATTTACCTCTTAAAACACTGCAGACATCAGGGAATGCAATAAGAGTTGTGTCTGCAGGGTGTAATAAGCAGTTATCTGGTGATACTGATGATCACTACAAACACCCAGATGAGGCACATTAAACTGTTCTTTATGATGGTTCCTCCTGAGCTGTAATTCATTAAAAATATCCGTCAGAGTTTTTGGGAAATGATATTCCCTCTGGGATTCAGACAGCTAACTGTGTGTTTTCAGCTTGTTGCTGTGTCTGTGACTGATGTGACTGATATGTTTCCTCTTTGGTCAGAGCATCATTACTTCCTGTTGAAATGTCCGTGTCACTTGGGCTCCCTAAGGAGAATACTGCCTCATAAATGGTTTCTTAAATAATACTCAGCCTCAGCTGCAATTGTACAGTAAGGACATCAAACTAATCACATGACAGCTGGATCTCTGCACAAAGAGAACATGCTCATTTTGGGGATATTATACATTTACAGAGGAACAGCTCGTAATATAACAGTTGAGCAAGCAAGGCATCTATCAGTATCCATGGTGACAGCCTTTTCCTGTTAATGGTGGAGTGTGGCGAGTGCATCCCATGTTTATTTCTACCTTTAATGCAGAGCCTTCTACAGCTGTGAGTGTGGCTTCATATTAAGAGTCATTCTGTAGTGAAGGGCTGCTGAGGAGGGATCAGGTTTATGGTTTCCGATAATATTTAGTATAGTGTGGAGTAGTATTTAGTGTAATATCTGTAGTGTCAGTGTGGATCTGCTGTGGCAGGAAGCTTTGGATGGGAGTCAGACAGCCTATTTTCATCTCCACTGTTAAACAAATACTGAAGTTCAGCTGCAGTTTGAACCAACAGCAGCGCCTGAGAGTTCTGCTTCACCTGCACAATGTCACTGAAAGAGACACAAAATGACGACATGTTGTCTATCGTTTTGTTGCCTCTTTCAATCTGGGGGTCTTGCTATGTAGGAGGGGGTGGGAGCCTTTAACTGTGGGTGCATAGGGGCCCATTGTCTCATAATCCGTGCATGGTAATGCCCTTGACACATGCAGACTTTGCAGGAATTTCTTCTTCACTATGACAGCCATTCAGAAGTACAATATAGAAAAAAATCTAGTAGAAACAGGATTTCATAAGGCAGTGTTGGGATTTACAATGGTTAAAGGGGGCACCCACTTAATTATGGCAGAATTATCAAAGATAATCATAAATAATGAATAAAGTCCTCGGTGGCACCACTCTTCTTAAAGAAGAGAAATGATAGCCAATTAATTGATTGAGTCTCATAAAATACACTAAACTATCCATTTGGAACTCAGATTAATAATTAAATTAATAACTATAACCAGAATTACCATAATAGCTAGTCGGTTGAAGGATTTGGAGTTCAACATAGAAAAGTTTGGCAATTACTCGCTCTTGTGAAACATTAAAGAAGCCAGCATAATTATACACAGGCATTTATTAAAGATAATAAAGCTTTAACACTCAATATGAAGACTAACTCTAATAATAATAATAATAATAATAATAATAATAATAATAATAATAATAATAATAACTTTATTTTTAGAACACTTATCAAAACAAAGTACAAAGTGCTTCACAGAGAGAGAAATAAAATACCACAGTGAATAAGAAAATACATAAAAGCAATAAAATAAACAGACAGTTCAGGTAAGATCAGAATATGCTTTCCGATTAAAAATGTGTTTTGAGAAGAGACTTAAAAGAAGACACTGACTCAGACAACCAAATTTCTTTGGGCAAGTTGTTCCAGATCCTCGGGGCCCTGATGGCAAAAGCTCTGTCCCCCTTAGTTTTCATCCTGGACTCAGGAACAGACAGAAGACCATTGCCCGAAGATCTCAAACTACGTGAAGGTTCATAAGGGATTAAAAGGTCTAAAATATAGTCTTTGGTGCCTCAACAAGATCTTAAAATCAATCCTAAAACAAACAGGGAGCCGATGTAAAGAGGCTGAAACAGGTGTGATGTGGTCGTACTTCTTGGTCCTGGTTAACAGCCGAGCTGCTGAGTTTTGTACAGTCTGCAGTCGGGTCAAAGTTTTTAGATTAAGACAAGTGTTATAATAATCGAGGCGTGAGGAGATAAAAGCATGTACAACAGTTTCTGCATCACTAAGATTTAAAATAGATCGGATTTTTGCTATGTTTCTGAGGTAATAAAAACATGATTGGACAAGTTTAGTGATATGTTGCTCAAAACATAAATTGCTATCAAACAGATGATAGATTTCCTGCAACAGGCATGATATGTTGTGACAGGTTACCAGTAGATGGCAGTATTTGTTTAGTGATGTGTTGGGGCCCAATAACAAGGATTTCAGTTTTATTTGAGTTGAGCTGAAGAAAATGTATTGACATCCAATTTTTTATGTCAGAAAGGCAGTCCTGCAGAGAACTCAGCATACAGTGGGCTTGACGTCAGAAGCATGTATAAGGAGAACAGTATTGGTCCCAGAATTGAACCTTGAGGCACACCGTATCAACACCGACTCAACCAAATCGTTGGTGTTGGAGGAATCAGGAAACACATTGCCAGGGGAATTGAACTATGTACAGAATTAAGAGGCACTATGCCCATTAAGGGCACGTGTGTACTTAGAGCGGGATAATTTAGTACTAGCAGCCTGTAATTCACAGTTAAAAGCAATGCATAGGTGTGAGTGTGTGTGAGCATCCAAGATGGCTGCTTGGATGTAAAATGGTGTCAAGCAAAAGAATGGGTGGATGTTTCTTTGTTGTGCCTCTGTATGTCTCGCATGCATGAGTGCATGTGGTCAGCGACAAAGAAGAACGTGTGAGGGGGAGCTTCAAAGTTTCTCTCCGCCGTGTGTGTGGTTGTGTTTACGTCAAATTAGAGGTGTATATGTGTGATATATGTGAGTTAGTTAGCATGCAAAGACTGTCTGTGTGGAGCATAACCTAACTAACATCAACTTAGCATGTGGTTACCAAATTAACCTAGATAAACACATCACAACAACAAAACCTCTGAAAAAATACATGTACATCACTAACTAAACAGTCCTGTGCTTAGCCAAGTACTCTGTTACTCAATGTGATGCCCAGTTGTTACGTTACCATCCGTTGGGAGGTAAAGAGAGGTTGCTTTGGGCGTTGCTGCTCTGTTAGCCGGCGGTCCGTTGTTGTGTACGGGCCAGGCAGGGGAGAATGGTGGTTGAAGATGAGTCTTTTGCTGTGCAGTGTCCACTTGTAGAGATCGGAGGAAGCCGGTCGCTCGTCTTTGTTGTCCTCCGCGTTAACTTGCTTTGTGCTTCTTAAAGTTAGCTGTGCAATAGCTGTTGGGGCTAAACTTTTATTTCAGAGATCTAACAGGCCTTCGCAGTGCTGCTGTAGATCAGGAGAGTTTGGGGCTGCTGCGTGTTTCTGCTCCGAGCAGATTACACGGAGGTGGTCACAGACAACTGCCTGCTACGTGCTGGAGGCGAAGCCAGGAGAAAAGAGACAGAACAACTCGCGGACCTTGTTATTGACCTGGTGGCATCCGGGTCACAGGTCAGACTGGCCAATGCTGCATTCAATGGGTCTCAGGATTGTGGGACAAAAGAGAATGCAGTCTAAAACAAAAGTTCAGTTAACAATCACCCAAATGAATGAATTCATCTGTGGAGTCCCAACAGCAGTCTGGTAATGGGCTTTAAATTCAGCATGGGCAGGGCTATCTTCAAGATAATAACACACATGGCTAATGCCAAATCCATCTCTCTGTGCCTCTCACAGGTTTTCCTCCCCTGGTTTGTGAGCACTCAGGCAGCCTGCAGCAGGAGGATCCCGCCATGATGAGGAGTGACAACTACCTGCCAGTCCCTGGTGAAGAGAAGAACCTGGATGTGGACTTTGTCAACATCAAGGCCAGGAGCAATGAGTCCATAGTAAGACACTACATCGATGTTATCATTCCAGTGCTGCTGGGTTATGGCAGGTGGTGTAGCTCAATGACTCAGGGAAGTGGCTGCTGATCAGTGAAATGTTTTACCATGAGAATAGTTAAATAGGTGCAACATTATTGTTGGTGAAATATTATTGAAATATTGATGCTAAAATAATTAGCCTTTAAGAAACAAGTCAAAAGAAACTCATTTTTAAAGGAGATGAAAGCATATAAACATTTGTGATTCAGCATACAGTGGTGTGAAAAAGTGTTTGCCCCCTTCCTGATTTCTTGTTTTTTTTGCATGTTTGTCACACTTAAATGTTTCAGATTATCAAACAAATTTAAATATTAGTCAAAGATAACACAAGTAAACACAAAATGCAGTTTTTAAATGAAGGTTGTTATTATTAAGGGAAACAAAATCCAAACCTACATGGCCCTGTGTGAAATAGTGATTGCCCCCTAAACCTAATAACTGGTTGGGCCACCCTTAGCAGCAACAACTGCAATCAAGCGTTTGCGATAACATGCAATGAGTCTTTTACAGCACTGTGGAGGAATTTTGGCCCACTCATCTTTGCAGAATTGTTGTAATTCAGCCACATTGGAGGGTTTTCGAGCATGAACTGCCTTTCTAAGGTCATGCCACAACATCTCAATAGGATTCAGGTCAGGACTTTGACTAGGCCACTCCAAAGTCTTCATTTTGTTCTTCTTCAGCCATACAGAGACCCCACAACAACATCCAAAGAACTGCAGGCCTCAGTTAAGGTCAGTGTTCATGACTCCACCATAAGAAAGAGACTGGGCAAAAATGGCCTGTATGGCAGAGTTCCAAGACGAAAACCACTGCTGAGCAAAAAGACTCGTCTCATTTTTGCCAGAAAACATCTTGATGATCCCCAAGACTTTTGGGAAAATACTCTGTGGACTGACGAGACAAAAGTTGAACATTTTGGAAGGTGTGTTCCTTTACATCTGGCGTAAATGTAACACCGCATTTCAGAAAAAGAACATCATACCAACATTAAAATATGGTGGTGGTAGTGTGATGGTCTGGGGCCCATTCATGCTGTTCTGAATTAATCTAAAAGGGGTTGTGAGTGGTCAAAAGGGCCTGTAATAGGTAATTAGATATTAGATATTTTAATACTTTAAATTCTAGTAATGTAAAGTGGAAAACACACTGCTGCCGCAGCATATGACTCGTCAAGTGCCGCCCCTAGCACCAATAGGAAGCGCCGCGCTGCAGTGCGTCAACAACTGTCTCTGCTCATCCATTGACCTACACCATAGACTGTATATGCATATATTATATATAGTCAATGAACTACACATGAAGACAAAATGAAAGACAATGTGAGTTGTCTGTGGTAAAAGTTGTGGCTATAAAAACAGAAGGAGGAAGATTTTTTGGCAGGGGGCCTGGTGCCACTTTTTACAGCATTTAGGGTAGGGGTGTGCCATATCATATTGTTCGTGATAATACCGGTATCATTTTTTATGTCATAAAAATCAGATCGTGATATTGGCAACATTCTGACTTGTTGCCTTATATATTAACGGTGCCATCTGCGATCGATTAACAAGTGGACAGTCTCCCCTCGCTCTACTCCTCCCCTGCGGTCTACTGACAATCGCACATGCTCTGCAGAGAAACACAGAGAGAGAGAGAGTCTCCTGTTTAGGCCGTTGTTTAGTAAAAGCTTGTGAGTGCACCTGTTGGTGCCGATGTCATTTGGTGCCACGTTGGTTTAGATCGTTTTGGTGTGTGTGTGTGTATATATATGTATATACTGTATGTTTTTCAGGATGTTTGTCATATCGTCAAGAATATCGTTATCGCAGAAATACCCTGAAATATCGTGATATTATTTTAGGGCCATATCACCCACCCCTAATTCAGAGAGATGAGAGAGAGATTTCTTTCCAAATCCCCTGAAATTGATTTATCTTGGGTTCATAATTGGCCCATTTACTAACAGTGTAGGTAAATAGGAAACCTCCTGCAGGTAAAAATGTAACAGACGTGTGTGTGTGGCAGGGCCTTATGGCTATGTAGTGTGTGAGGATCCGTGTGTGGTGGGAATAGGGGGAATACTGACTGACTGTAACCGCTCAGTGTAGGCATGGATAGGTGCCCGCCCGGTGTCAGCCGCTTTGACAGTCACTACAAGCATATTTATGCCTCTTTGAAAGCATTTCTGTGTGGGTAACTGTGCTAGCATCTCTTCATCTTCACTGAAGATAAATAGATCTTTTGTTCATGTACAACGGCACCCCTCTGCCAGCATCTGTGAAGGCTAGTTAACGTTAGTAGCTACTTTACCGTTACAAGGCTAAATTAGCTTAGATCCAGAAGTCTCCCAACCATAGTTCAGAGCCGCAGATCTGACAATAAGACAAGAGTCTAATCTAGCAATGCATACAGTATATTACATGTATGTAGCTTTTCATAGTATTAGCTGTCCATGAAAGTAAGAAATAAATTAATTTCCATGCTTGGACTGATAGTCTTGTAAGAAGTAATTAAGATCCAAGGGAGACTGCTAAGATGGATTTTAATTTAAATCTAATGTCTGTAAGGGAAAAGTTTTCATTAAAATCTTGTTGACACATATTGTACACACAGTCATTGTGCTGATACAACATTTACACACACAATAAAAACAATAAAATGATTTCCTGAAGAAAACTCCCACAGACAGCAACTGTAGTTACTCTGCTTTGTGTTATGAGGACTGATATAAGGTCAGGGGCACATACAGTTAGGCCAACCTTAGGCCTGCCTTGTTGGTTTATATCTTTATTGCATTCATAAAATGTATTTGTTGACTTTTCATATAAATGAATGTACAGTTTTCTGTTCTGTATAATAACACAGTAGTGATCTGGGCTATAGCCATTTCCTTGGGAGCGTGAGTGTGGTAATTTTCATGGTAATTTGCCTGGTAGTTTATGAGATAAGTGTGGTGCTAGAGGAGAGCTCATGGAATGTCCAAAATGGGAAGGGGTCATGGTAAAGTTAAATGTGGGCCTTAAGCTGCACTAATCAATATTTTTATTTTAACAATGGGTCTAATGACTACATCTAATGTGAAACGGGTTGCTCATAGTGACAACCCCACAGAGAGCTGTTTTCAGAGAAAAAGCTGTAAAAAGCCGCCGAACACGAGCTGCTCAGCAGCAAACAGCAGCCAGACGCAGGCAGAGAGCAGCTGCTGAACATAGCGGAGCATCTAGCAGCTAAAGAGCCAGATGTTTCCCTCAGGAGACCAAACACAGAGCTGACAGAGAGAAGACCGGACTGACGTCCATCAGGAGACACAAACACAACTCCTGATGAAGCGTCATGTTGCTCCCTAACTGCTGGATGTGGAAATACGCAGCTGTTTGCTAACAAGTTCACCATGTCTTAAAAAGGTCATGATATGTCACTGTTGTGTTTACAGCCTGCTGTGTGGCCCCCAGTGGCCAACATAAATTATTGCAGGTTGAATGATCTATTAAATATTGTATTCCCTTAATCACAACTAAAATGTCTCACTATCCGCGCATTAGTCTTCTGTACTTCATGGTCTATTCAAGTCTGTTTGATAATGACTACTATTCTTGGCCTTGAGGGAAAGAAGTGACCATATGAAAATTTGTTATGAAATAATGAATAAAGGATGAATCATGGAATTTTAATTTGATATCTTTAAAACCATAAATATTAGTACAGCAATACATAATTTGCTGTCCTGAGAAAATTTGATAAGATTAATCAGATGTGTTCATAAGAAAACTATTTTATCTTAAAATGACAAGATAATTAAATCATGATCTTGGGATGACAAGCTGAAAAAATATTTTATAATTAGTCCTAAATCAGGCCTAACAGAAAATGGCCACTTTCAGTGCATATGAAATAGAGTAGAGAATAGCTTAAGAGTTCATTTGCATAATTGATAATTAAGGGTGGTCACTGGTGCAAAGGACTAAATAGGAACAAGGGCCAAGTTTAAGACCTCGGGCGGACGGCCCGGGGGCTGGACATGTGCAGAGCTGATCTCATGAGGTCTGATGAAGAGCGACACCATCTGGAGGCCTGGCGGAATGACGGTGGCACAGGAGGGAGGTCCCAGGAGGCCGGCGAACTACATCAGGGCCCAGCAACAGGACAGCAGTCAAATTTCCACAGTGACCTGAAGCCTTCAATATGCAAACACTGACTGTTCCAGCTACTACATGCAGCTTACTGCTGCTGTGAAAAACATTGACTTGAAAACTGCTGGGTTGTCTCAGCCTTGAGCTTAGGCTCAGAAATGTGTGTGTGTGTGTGTGGGTGGCTATGTGCATGTGGAAGCCCAGAGGAGAGGAGAACCTCATTTTTCCCGGTGGCTTGGTGAGAAAAGAGTTCCTATTGGTGAATGATGCATACACCACCACATCCTCATGCGCCCTCTGAGAAATGACCTCTGACCTTTGCAGCTATGACTACTTCCTGTTGAGAGACGGCTGAAGATGAGTGTGTGTGTGTGTGGTGGGGATGAGTCTGGGGGGCTATATATAGCACACACACACCGGGCCCTCATGATACTTCCTATCTTACACACACACACACACACACACAGGAACACACACTGTTGCTGTACAGTGGGTTTGGTGGCTGTAAAGCTTTTCATTTCGGCTCAACAACTGTATCAATATTAGTTTTGTGATTCATTGTTGATCTACAACCATGAAGGCAATTCACCTCCATTCAGAGTTTTTTACTCTTTTATTGACAGCAGACTGTCTGAACTTCAACATGTATTGCCATGGAATTGTCTCTCTATCACCATGTAAACATCAGTGTTGATTATCAGCTGCTATTAATGCTGTCACAAATTCCCATATAGTATGTGCTGTGTTCAGACTCTCATATCGCTCATTGTTACACACTGCATATACTCTCTGTGGTCACTTTATTAGGTACACCTGCATAGTACTGGTACAGAACCTATCCATACATATTTTGCGTAGTCTGTTTGATTGATTCATGTTAATTGATGATGGATAATCAAACAAATAAGCAGAACATTCAAACGGCTGATGGCTGATGAATTGGAGAATTTAACGATTTACCTGCTTGGGAGCTCTGGGGGGAAAAAAGTGTGGTCCCCTGTTGATTCTGCACACTCGGTGCCTTGTGTATGTACCCTGTTGCTTTTAATACATTATTAATAGATTCTTTGGCCACTTGGGAGCAGCTGAACAATCTGTATGACATCACTCTAGAAAGTCATTATGGCGACTGTGTTAGAAAACAGCTACCAAATTACACATCCAGCAGACACGGAGCAACATTATTATTCATTTGGAGTGTTGTTTCTGCCCACCCAACAAATGTCCAGAGACCAGTCTTCTCTCTGTCAGCTCTGTTTGGTCTCCAGCAGCTGCTGAGGGAAACATCTGGCTCTTTAGCTGCTAGATGCTCCGCTATGTTCAGCAGCTGCTCTCCGACTGCGTCTGTCTGCTGTTTGCTGCTGAGCAGCTCGTGTTCAGTGAGCTTTTTTGCTGCAAACAGCTGTTTGGGAGCAGTGAAACAGAACCAAAGCAGTGAAGTTTTGGGCCATAAAACCAAAACAATGAGCAGAAAGATGCTAAATCGCCCGTGGAGTTGAAGGGAACTGCAGAGTTGAGTGAGAATTTTCTGTGGGTTCTTTACTACCAGCAACTCCTTTCACAATACATGTAGTCATTTGGTCCATTGTTAAAGCTGCTTTAACCAATATTCTTACATTAAGTACTCGTCTCATACAGAGCACATGGCAGACTTCACATGGCAGTTGTTATATGTTGCCTAGAGTCCCAGATATGCTGCCCCAGGTGCTGCTCGAGGTGGAGCTAGCTTTAATCGCTTTATATACGGTTAGCTAGCTTTAACCGCTTTTATATACGGTTAGCTAGCTTTAACAGCTTTATATACGGTTAGCTAGCTTTAACCGCTTTATATACGGTTAGCTAGCTTTAACCGCTTTATATACGGTTAGCTAGCTTTAACCGCTTTATATACGGTTAGCTAGTTTAGTCCAGTGGTTCCCAACCTAGAGGTCGGGCCCCTCCAAAGGTCACCAGGGAAATCAGCGGGGTGGTGAGATGATTAATGGGGGAAGAAAGTTCTGATACCACAAATCTGTTTTCAACTATTGAAAATGTCTAATATTTGCTTTTTGGGGAAAATGTTTTACCTCTTTGAGCGCTGAAACCATCTGAGAAGTTTAAAAGGGAATCTTGTCTTTTATTGTTACTTTGTTTTTTTAAAAAGTTCAGAAAATCTTAAGGACTGGGAACTACTTGTTTAATATTATAAAAATGCATTGTATTTTTAAAAACCTAGCCGACCTAACCTAATATTTTGTATGTAAAATCTTAATCTAACTAGTAACTCCATCTGTCAGATAAATGTAGTGGAGTTATTAAGTATAAAGTAACACAAAATGGAAATACTCAAGTAAAGTACAAGTACCTAAAAAATTGTACTTAAGTATATTACTTGAGTAAATGTACTTGTACAGGTTGTCATTTTTGGTCCAGACTGAAATGTCTCAACCTTTGGGAGGATTGCCAGATTCACCAGGGTGAATTATTCTAGCTTTTGTGAGTCCTTAACTTTCCATTAAGCACTTTTATCATGCTGAATGTTTCATTTGCCCAGTACTTTGGTTTATGACTAAATACCTGCAAAACTCATTTCCATCAGCCTCTGCTGTACTTTGTTTTTAGTGCTAATTAGCATGTCCGCGAATGTCCGCATGTTACCATGCTGAACTAAGATAGTGAACATGGTAAACATTACAGGTACCTCCAAAACATCATCGGGTTAACATTGTCATTGTGAGATTGTTAGCATGACAGCCACTACCATTTCTACACTTACTTCACTGTAACTGCTCAAAAACTAACTTTGGACCTCAACTTGTATCCATCTTTCATTTTGGTTTACTTTACAGTGGAGCTGCTAGTGTGGCTGTAAATCTTAGTCTAGTTGAATTTTGTTTAGACATGAAATTCTATGGTAGACTATATGTAGCACATAGTTCATTTTTAGATTTAGGTGTTTATATAAGCCCACAGTAGTTTAGACTCTAGAGTCTATGTTCTCTTTTTCCCTGTTGTGTCTTTATGTGATTTATCTGTTAGAGTTTACACAGTGCGATAAACAGCTAGCTGTTTGTACTATATGTCAACTTGACAGGGGTCAGTGGAAGTAACTGAGGATCTGTGTGTGTTTGGCCACTGTGTGCCTCATGGATTTGTCAGATGACCTGCAGAATATTGTTTCTATAACCTCAGCGCACGAACACACACACACACACACACACACACACGGTTAGCAAGCCTACAAATAGCCTGGAGTTTAGTTCATCAAGTGGCAGCGTACTACACTCAGCTCTAATCAGATGGATGAGAATGGACAAGGTCAGACAGAGGGTTTTTTCTGGAAAATAAAAATTCAACATTGTCGGTTGTGCTCCAGTGTGTTGCGGTGGTGTAACAGAAATGACACTAATGAATGTAGTCAAATTTTCGTATTTCAGATCACTCCAGTGCAATGTTTTGTTAGGGTGTAGTTCTAGTTGTAATTGAATTCTAGTCTAAATCATGCTGCAGCAGTCTTCAGTGGAACAGTGGCAGAGTACAGTACACTCTGTGCTTTGAGCCTGTTCGTCACCCCACATTCAGAATACCAGCCACATGAGCAATAATACACAAAAAACTGATGTACTGATGTATGAAAATAATAGATGAGGACAAGAAATGTGATGTCGCGAAGTTGAAGCCGAACTAGTGCCATGTCCGCACTGTTCCAAATGACTCTTCCTCTTCCTCATAAAGTTTTAATAAGCTAGACTGTTGAATGCCCACATTTACTGATCAGGACAGTAATACTTTCCTTTGTACCATCATTAATGTCTTTAGTGTGGAGGTTCATTCTTGAACATATCTGTAATAAAATGTTCTAATCTCAAGGTTCACTTCCTTAACTATTCCCCAAGATTTAAGGGGTAAGCACAGGACTTTAGTCATGTGCTGACACTTTTATCACTGGCCATTAATGTCCCGTTCTAATGGTGCAGTATTACTGTGATTCACAGATTTTAAGTTTGTGGCTCCTATATTCCTCACTGAGACACAGTGGTATGTTTTTATTGTAAATAAAAATTAACTAAATGTGCATGCTTCATCTAGAAATTATGCATGTCAGAAAATGGTAATAAACCTAAATGCAAAATTAAACTGCATTGGTGGTTTAATTATGCAAAATGTGCCTGTAACTGAACATAAACCTAAATTAGTAAAAAGGTCAAATTAAAGTGTGGCCGTGGGGGCGGCCATCACACAGACGTTACTCAAACAGGAGGAAATTGTTCATTTGTTGGGGGCATTTGTGCAGGGATACTGCATATCAATATATTGTAGGTCTTATAATCCACAGTGATATGACGACAACAAGACCTTTGATTTAATGCAGTTGGGAATCTCAAAACATAAATAGACAGTGCAAGATGCGTATCACTCATATTTCATGACATAGCAAACAACCTGATTCAGCTATAGAAGCACATGCTTGTTGTATGTTGCTCCCTGCTGAACACGATGTTGTCTCTTCTGGCCTTCTCACTGAATGTCTCTGGGGACAGTAAATGGTGCCACATTACAAGCGTGAAAGTGTATGGTGCCCAGCAGTGCATTAGCTCAGTGAAGCATCAGGTACACATACTGCAGAGAATGAGGTAGCGTGAAGTCTGTTACAACCTCCAACTATGTTATCTACTTCCCCCTCCCTGCCCAGTGCTCTCGCTCTGCCTATCAGCCTCCATCGTTGTTTGTGTTTTAATTATTTTTCCAGAGCAAGATATTTCCACAACTACTGGCCAGGTTATCGTCATATTTGGTGTAGACATTCTCGGTGCTCGGAAGATAAACCCTAATTTCTTTTTTGACCCCGACCTTTCCCCTTGCACCACCGTCCGCCTAAAATTTCTAGCTATACACAAAATAAATGAAAATCTAAAAGGCTTTGGAATGGGATGTCAGTGATATTTATGCAGCATATTTAAGCTCCCCAGAGGATTAGCCCATAACACTGGGAATGCACTTTTACACTTTCGCTAACACCACCCTCAGGACAAGCTTTACATTAGTACATAGTCCAACTGCTGGTATGGCTTTAAAAGTAGCAAAATCATCACCATGATTATTTCGTCAAACACTTATTGTGAGGTGTAATGCATATTGCGTTCTGTACTGGCTGCTAATGGGAAGTTAGAGCATTCTTAGCTTCAGTCATGTGACGTATTTCCGAGTGAAACGGAATATGTGGGTGGGGTTTAGTTATGAGAGATTTAAATCCAATCCTTGAAATTTGATTGGATTGAGAAAAAGTGGGCAGGGCTTAGTGCGACTATAGCGTGATACAGAGCTGTAGTATGCGTGTACACGTCTGCACACACTCCCTCCGTTGTTGGATCAGGAGGAGGAGGATAAGGCTTAAATAAATACATTAGACCTCAACCACATTCTTTGGAAATGAAAACAGTTTTTATGAGCTGAAGTACAAACACGCCTCTTACTAAGATGTTTCTCTGCTAGCTACCCACGCAAGCTAAGTGTGGTTTTATATGATGGGCGGGGTTAGCTAGCACCCCAAATCAAATTTGATTAGATACATTTATGTTAAATGATATCGCGTCATCCCCTCTCTATGATGGCCAACCTTCCACTCCACCTTCGAGTGTAGCTTTTTGGAACAACTATAGACAGATTTGATTTCCGACATGGTTGGACAACACACTGAACTAGTTCTGATGGAGCATACCCTGAGCCTTAGGGTGGAGAGTGGGGTAGATGGTGTGCTAACAAACTGCAGGACTTTGACACTGGAGACTGTGAGTCCTGTATCCCACATGTGGTTAGGTTAAGTCAACAGAAGCACTTTGGTTAAAGGCCCTGAAAATCTACTTTCACAATCAGCTTCTAACTACGAGTAATCCGGATATGTTAGTTCCATTTAATCATTTTTAATATTTGTCTATTTTTTATTTAATTCTTACCTATTTATATTGGAGAGCGTTCCTCTGTCTGGTGACCTTGGTCTCTTGGACCTGGGACCTGCCCTACCTGCTCCCCTTTGCCCTACCATTTTGAACCTATCCCCATTAATTACCCTTACCTTAACCACACCCGTTTACAGTGCCTATCCCAACCACACCCCTACATTTGTACCTCACCCTAACCACACCCCTACCCCTGACCCCACCCTCACCCTAATCCTTATGCCTGACTCACCCCTGTTTCACATCCCACGGGACCAGTATCTCATAAGCACAAGACTTGTGGGAAAAAAACTAAGCAGAGTTGCACCCGTCCACAGCCTGGAGGGGAGATTGCATGAAAAATACACGGATTATGATAGGCATTGTTTTATTCCCCCACCCATAAGGCCTAACCAGCATCTTTGAAATATTTTATTAAAGATTTTTTTAATAAGATGTTTTATCATTGGAGGAGTTTTATATTGAATTTCACCTGTGCAGCTCGAACTACATCCTTGGGATGTAGTCTGACCTTCTCTTAACCTAACTGATCTGTTCCTGCTTTTTTGTTGCTTGTTCCTGTGTTTTGACCTGTGGGCTATTCCTGACCTGCTCACCTGTCGTGCCCCTCTTGGATCGATCGATCGATCTATCGATCTATACTGTATATGAAGTTATGCTTGTAAAATGCTGGACTGCATTCAATTCTTTGAAAGGAACTGCTGGCATAGTGATCTCCAAAAATGATTTCATGTGAGAGAAAAGTCCCTATCTGCAAAATCTGAATATAACTGATCCATCTCACCACATACAGTAAACATACTGGAGAACTTCAGTATTTTGTCATCAATAGCCTGATGTTTAAGAAGTACAAAATGTTTCTATACAGATACAGTAACCTATGATATTTTGTCCCTGTGCCTCTCTTGTTTCTAGCCAATGAAAAATCTTTATGCAGATGACGGCTCGCCCCTGTGTCCGCGGCTAGGCCCATACTTCTCTGACGGGCGGCGGCGGGTGGACTACGTGCTGGCATACCACATCCAGAAGCCCAGCAGCATCCGGCGCCGGTCGTCCAGGTTTAGCGACAACAACTTCATCCGACGGCTTCGGCGCAGTCTGAGCATGAGAAGCAGCCGAGCACCACTACAGCCAAAGGAAGACCCGGAGATCGCCGCCCAGGAGCAACGGACTGACTATCATGAGGATGACAAGCGCTTCAGGCGGGAGGAGTTTGAAGAAAACCTCCTGGAGACGGGGCTGGAGCTGGAAAAAGATGAAGGGGTGAGAAGGGGGGGATGGGTTTATAGTAGGAAAACTGTAGGTGACTTACCTGGGAGCCAGTCCTCACCACTTAATAATCCATGTAGCAGACATGGAAATAAAGACACATCATTGTTCTTGTATTGCAGTGTAGAGCTAGTTAGTCCTAGTAGTTTAGGAAAAATGTAAATTAGATTATTTTGTTCTAATATAACCCTCTTTGGCTGCTAGTTTATATACGTGTTTTCAAACAGTAAGCCTTCACTTTTAACATTAAAAGAGAATAGGCTTTTAGGATGAGGACTAACCGATGTCCATCCAGGATTGGCTTCCACACCTTACAGAAATATTATTATATATAATATATTGCTAGTTGTGAATGGGGCCTTTTTTAACTTTTACTAATGTAATTAGTTAATAATGTGCTCCTTGTCCTTGGAAGGAACGTGCTCAGTTACTACTGTAGGTAGTAAGCTAATTAGCCGGACAATGCTAATGTATGTATCTTACACGTAAATTAGAGTTTTGTGTGTTTTTGGTTTAAGCTTTTAGCTTATAAAAACATGTCCATTTCTTTTTCTCCTCTGTCTCATGACACTTTTGAGTTCAACTCTATTACATTTTTAATTCAGCTGCTGAGCAGATTAATATCACCCTGCTGTTATCAGCGTATTGAGGTTTCCTTATTTTGCACTACTGAAAACAGGCTACTTGCTACACAATAACTAGTGTCATATTTTATTTATGAGCTTATGCTTCAGGTACATTTAGGATCAAAGTCAGACAAGAGTGTCAACCATTGACTAAGCATTGAATTTACTATTCTGTTTTTCTTCAGTGAGCCCTATGTTGTCTGTCCACTTGATTTCATAAATAAGGGTTAAGCTGTATGAAAGGAGGCGAGAATAGTTCATTATGTTGTACATATGGGCTCAGCTTGAAGTTAAGGCTCAGTGTGTGATGCTGGGCACAATGTGTAACAGAAGGTACTCAGTGTGTTACATGAGCCTTTATGTGTGTGTGTGTGTGTGTGTGTAGGACAGCAGATAATGATATCAAGTCATAAAAATAGAGAAAACTAAGGAGATATAAATTAACTATAAGTAAAAAGGGAAACAATCATTTCATCACTAAAATGAGTAAGATGACAGAAAATGATGGGAAACTGAATGGATTACAGGTTCAGTGAGCGTGTAACAAGACTAGGTCTACAGCCATGCTAGCAGCTCTGAGAGACTGTAGGGCTAAATGCTAACATGTCTAAAAATGATAGTGTTAGCATGTTGATGTTTAGCAGGTATGATAAAACATGTTCACCGTGTTAGTTTAGTAATTATTCAATTAGCGGCCCGCGGGCACCTACCTCAGAGTGGCCCAGCATACATAAATCTGATGTATGACAAAATAAGCAACCTACATATAAAGTCTATCTTTTACAAATCAGCGTTTCCTCATGTGAGCTCCGACCAGCTGAGCAGCTCCTCAACACATCTGTCTGTCGACAGTCACAAGCAGGAAGTGCTCTACTGAGAATATGTCTCTGTCAACCCTGAAACGTAACTCTGACAGTGAAAGCGTCGAAACCGTTACTGCCATCTGCAAACGCCTGCTGTTTTTTATTACATTCATTTGCATTTGTCATTACCAAAAACTAAAACAAGGTTTAAATAGGCTGCTGGAAATGTCTGGCCCATCTACATTTCCTGGTTTTAAATCTGACCCAACTGAATTGGTAATTGAATAGCCCTGGTTTAGTGGGTTAGCATGCAAACATTTGCTAATTAGCAAATGTACTGCTACTACTGCTAGGAACAAAGTAGACCAGTGAAGACCTCTAGTGCAAACCATGCTCTCATTGCCTTTATTACTGAAGCACATATTATCTATGGAAGCTGTCCTATGACAGAAACACACTCATCAGCGTTGGAAAACGAAGCGCAGGGATTTGATTAAGTGCAGCGGACCTTGAGATGATCACTGCCCACAACATCTTCCGACCACCCAGCCAGATCCGCCGGACCAAATGTCACCGCAAGCGGTCCGATCGCCCCAGGGAGAGGGGGAAGAGAGCCGGGATAAGAGCTAAGCTAACCCCACTTGGACCTAAGGCTATAACTTTACCCAGCCTAGTTCTGGTTAATAAAGCTGAATGAAATAAGACTAACCCAGCAACAGGAAATTAGAGACTGCCCACATCTTTACAGGGACCTGCTCCACCACAACATCGCTGATCAAGCTATTGCACTTGATGGGCGGACTGTGTTCCGTGCCAACAGATCACAAGACTCCGGTGAGACGAGGGGAGGACTCTGTGTTTACATCATTGATGCTTGGTGCACATGTGGGAGAAATTTGCCTTCAGGTCTTTCTGGCAGAAAAACCTAACCAAGTAGTTTGGTGTCTAAACCTAAGAACAAAGTAGTAAGGCTTTCTGGCAGAAAGCCCTGTGGGAAAACTTCTCCCAGATGTTGAGTTTCTAATGTTAAGATGTCGACCATATTATCTGCCCAGAGAGTTCACCAGTGTTTTTGTTGCTGCCGTTTACACTCCCCCAGATGCAAATTCAGTAAACGCTCTACAGGAACTGTATGAGGTCATCAGCAGTCACATGATAGAACAACCTGATGGTATTTTTATTGTAGCCGTGATTTTAATTAAACAGACCTCAGAACTGTTTTACCTAAATTCCACCAGCATGTCCACATCCCCACCAGGGCAAGCAATACCCCGGACCGTGTTTATACAAACATTTCTGGCAGCTACAAAGTCCAGTGAAATGCTTTAGTACTATTTCCTTGACACTTGTGCTCCATACTCCCCACCTCCATTTCGGTCAATCAACATATTTCCCTGGTTCTCCTGCTTACTTACTCCCAGCTGAGTAAAAGGGTCAAACACCAGAAAAAACATGTGGACAGATGAAGCTACAGCAGCTCTACAGGACTGTTTTGAGTGTACATACTGGCACATAGTGCTGTGTCTTTCGCAAACATTTTGTTTAAAAGAACAAATCGTCTGGGTGAACGAACTGAATCACTTCCTGAATCGATCCATTCTCTCAGTCAGTTGCGAGCGAATGTGCAGGGATACACTCACTCAGTGAGTGACTGATTCAAGATTTCGAGTGGTTGCATTGTTGTGTTGCTTACCTGAGACCAAGATGTGACACAATATGAAAGATGGGATAGTGTCATAGAGTGCATAAACAAAATTGCTGCATCTGTACTCAAATACATTTTAAATTGAGCTAGGTTCTGTTTGACAATCCCTGAATTTTTTTAAAATCTCACCATCTTTCGTAGTTTACAATGCGTGGTAAAACCTGCAATATGAAAAAGCCGGTTGCTGAGCCTGAGACTGTCTCAGATCCTTTGACTGCAAGGGAATGGTGCATGCTCAGTGATTTGTTCACTGAACGTACACAGTGAATGTGAGCCTTGACTGATAGACAGTCGCTGAGTCGCTCAAGCCTGCCCCTCTCCCTCCCTCTCATGTCTTGAAATCTCGAAGTAGGAAGTAGTACCAAACATTTAATTTAATAATTAGGTGTCGCAAAAATATGTTTAACGTGCCAATCAGCTAGCCAATTAAAGGCTCAATTCAGGCAATCATTTTTAATTTGGTGACGGCAGTGTGTATGGAAGCACGTATTATTGTTCCCACCTGCTTCGAGACAGCCACCGCCATGACTACCGCCCTGTGGCTCTCGCCCCCATTCTGATGAAGTGCTTCCAGCACATAAAGAGCAACATCCCAGCCAGCCTGGACCCTCACCAGTTTGCATTCAGAACCAACAGATCCACAGAGGATGCCATCTGCACTGCCCTCCACTCAGTCTTCACACACCTTGAGAACAACAACACCTACATCAGAATGCTGTTTGTTGATTTCAGCTCAGCATTCTCCCCATGAAACTGTTTGGAAAACTTAGCACTCTGGGCTTGAGTACCACACTCTGTCCTCAATATATTGAGACCCCAGACAGTTCGGATTGGAGGTCACACCTCCTCCTCTCTAGTGGTCAGCACTGGAGCCCCCCCAGGGCTGAGTGCTCAGCCCCCTCCTGTTCACGCTGTATAACCATGATTGCAGTCCTCGACATGGAGACAACTCTGTTGAGAAGTTGGAGACACCACCATCATCAGCAGGATTTCAAACAACGATGAGACTTCATATCGGGAGGAAATCAACAATCTTGCAGAGTGGTGCACAGAGAACAACCTACTGCTCAACGTCAGCAAAACCAAGGAGCTGATCATTGATTTTAGGAAAAAGGAGGCAAAGACACACACCCGTCTCCATCAGTGGAGCTGAGGTGGAGCAGGTGAACAGTTTTAGGTTGCTGGGAAGTAGCATCACTGAGAACCTGACATGGTCATCTCACATCTCCACTCTGGTAAAGAAAGCTCAGAAACAGCTGTATTTCTTAAGGCAAAAATTCCCATTATTAACTTTTACAGAGGAGCAACAGAAAGCATCCTGACTGGAAACACCGTAAACTGGTATGGGATGTGCACGGCCCAGGACCGGAGGGCTCTGCAGCGGGTGATTAAAACCGCTCAGAAGATCATTGGTACCAACCTACCGAGCATCAGTGAGGTGAGGTGCCTGCGCAGAGCCCAAAGGATACTAAAAGACAGTACCCCCCCACCCCCAGCCACAGCCGGTTCACCCTGCTGCTGTCTGGAAAGAGATACAGAAGTATCCGCTGTCGTGCCACCAGACTACAGAGCAGCTTCTTCCCTCAGGCCGTCATCCTCTGCACTCCACTCTGAATAATATTTTTTTGTTTTTTGTGTGTGTTGCATGAAGTGACTACAGATTGCATTTCTTTGTACAACCCTGTTTTGTATAATGATAAATAAATTAAACTTGAATTTAGTTTAGAAGTTGGTTATCTGCTGACAGTCAGCTAATTGTTTTTTTTAATTAATCCACAGCTTTGAAGTGACTACAGAGCATCGCTTTGACATTAATATGTTTGTTTATATCTTTTCTCATCTAAACATGGATGTTTACTACACTAGATTCCTGGTAGCTCTTGTGTCACTGCTGTGTATATGCTACGTGAGTGGACCCATGAACACATGGAGATTTGTTTGCATTAATGAGCAAGAGCTTTTTGTCATTTCTTAGTCACTTCTGTAGAAAAGGCAAATAGAGATACACTGACTCTTCACACAGTGAATCCTCTATTAAAACTGCATGAGCAAACCTGTGACATAATGCAGCTTGATTCTTCATATGTTCTGAAAAAGGTTTAGCAGCTCAGTGTAATTAAAGCTGCAAGCAGCAATGAATAATACCTGAAACTCAACTTGTCATTAGATGTCACTGTCATTTAAACTTTGGAGACAGTATCCTATGGATGGTCTACTGAGGCCTGAGTGTGCCTAGATAATAATTACAGTCTCGTAGTGGCTAATCATGTATGTGATGATACATGATGTACAGTAATTACGTTTCCCTCGCCGAGTCTAGTATTTTCTTATGTCAGTACAGCTTGGTGTGTTTTATCACAAAATACCATGGCCACTTACCAAAGGAAACAAAAAGCAGGAAGCTGTTTTTACATTTTGGTTGAGAACGTTAATTATCCACCGTATATAAACAGTTGCTGTCCTGGTTGGCTTATGTTAGTTTGTTTGTGTGGACTTCAGCATCTACCAACATCAGTAAACTAGGGTAGGTCTACACTTACAAGCGGGACTAATTATCGAGGGAAACAATGAGATAATTACTAATAATATTACAATTTTAATAATGAGTGTTAAATATGTCATAATAACAACCCAGAAGAACTAATGAGTAATCACAGAAGAAAAAGTAATCTATTGTGTCCCCAACATGTTATATACAGAGAAAGCTAACAATGTTGCGAAAGTTAGACGTGGGCGGGGCTGGACTGGCCATCTGGCAGACCAGGCACTTTCCCGGTTGGCCGATGTGCCTTTTGGGGTGACACATCTGTCTTTTTTTTTTTTTTTTTGTCTGCCCATAAAACAGATTGGCCCATTGGTTTTTTCTTAATTGACACTGTGTTGGTCCAATATTTAACCCCCCCCTTCAGGCAGATGCTGCTAAATGTGTAAATTCTCAGCCTAGTGAGCTGTTTCATGAAGGAACTATCGGTAGAAAGAAAATAGTTCCTGGAGGAAAAGATATATTTTTGATTAAGGGGTGAACTGTCCTTTGAAAGAAATTAGTAATTGACCTGCCCATATAATGAATGAATGATGTTTTTAAAATGCAGGTTAACTAATCAGTTCATAAATAGTTTTCTAAATGTATCAAATAACTAATCAATTAGAATTACCCTCTGAAAATCCTTGGATAATTATGGCACACTCCAGCCTCCAGTTATTCAAACTAGATTACAGAAATGAGTTAGTTTCTTTTCCTGTTTACAGTATATGAACTACATTTCGTACTTTTTGCCTGTTGTTACCAGTTTATATAAACCCTAATTGCCATATTCCTATTACCAGAATATTTATCTTTGCTGGATCATGTTCCTGCTGGAGCAACCTTATTTCACAGCAGTTCAATTTTATCAACCATTGCTTATAATCAGTAGACAGAACAAACGATTTGAACATTTCATATTGAAATACATGGTAAATCTGTGTGATATATACATCAAGTCAGCTAGTTTGAATTGGTTGTTATGTACATATTTCTGTATCCAGACGGGTCAGTGTGCCGAGCTGAAGGTTGTGAAGTGAGTCTGGCAGCGTATGAGTGGTTTTACATAACAGTAGAGGCTGCAGAGACAATCTCATATGCAGCAAAAAAAGCCGTGAGTTTGTGCTGAAATGTTTGCAGAGGCTTTTCCTGGGACTCCACACAGCAGAGCTTTAAATCTAACAGAACGGCAACATGCCGCTCTGCCAGCTGGAATCTTTGTTTCCGTATGTCAAACAAAAATGTATTGTTTATTGGGGTGGTTCATACATTTTGGAAAGTCATGAACTGTCCCGTGTTTGTGCAGTGGGTTCATAGAGAATAGTATTTAAATATCCAAACCTTGGTTGTATTTCAGAGTAAGATCCCTGGAATCGGCTTCTTGAAGATCCACGCCCCTTGGAGCGTTCTGTGTCGAGAGGCTGAGTTCATGAAGCTCAAGATGCCAACAAAGAAGGTATTCCATCCATCAGTAAATAAATGCATATTTACTGTAGTTTTTTCTTGCCCTGAGGCTGACTGAACTGGCTCTCAGAGCTGCAGTGCTGGGTGGTGAAAAGTTTCCTGTTCTTCTGTGCTTTGCATTCATGTAGCATTAACAACCCATTGAGGCCATTTTGTGATGGCAGCTCTTACAAGCTTTGTAATGTGATTTTGATAGAAATCCAATGGAAATGCATGAATAACCATCGGACATTTGCCAAGTGCCATAATGCACAGTTTCTTCTATATTCACAAGGGGATTGTCGTGGAAACTCATACTTCCGTCACATGTTCCTCTCCTTAACCTCCCCCACACATATTTTCCTTTGTACAGATATATTATTAACACGCATACACAGGAAGAGGTTTCAGCCCCTCTCCAGATTAAACTGAGTTTACTTCTATTCACTTTCCCAACAACTTAAACATGGTTATATCATGGTGGAAACATAAGACACTTCTATTCATAAAGCATATGAGCAACAGCAGGATCCCAATCATCAAAAACAGGGTGATTATAGGAAGAACATGATTATCACGGGATTTTCCCTCACAGGAGACTGTGCAGCACACACCTCACTACGATGTACTTTACTAGTTCATTGTCAAATTAACTAGTCAGCTGACTTAGTCCAAAACTACCAACCACATTGTTTGAACCCTAGAGTCCCAAGTGAGCTCTTAAAGCTAGGGTAGGTAACGCTGGAGAAACTAACAAGTCTGTAAGTATCCAAAGGAAAATATCCTACCCCCTCCAGGCTTATTACAGGCCTGCGACAGCTACAGAGACCGGATTTTTCGTTTTCGTTTTGTTTTCCACAGAGCATTTGATTCATTGATTGCTGTCAGGATGAAAGCAAATTTCAACAAATATAACAAGAAATACTTCTAAAATACATTACCTACCCTAGCTTTAAGGTCAGTGAAGGTGTCCCATGGTGGGATGTGTTGGGTCTCTGTAATTAATATTATAGAGAGTTCGGTCTAGACCAGCTCTGTAGGAAAAGTGCACTGAGATCACTTCTGCTCTGAATTGGCGCTGTATAAATAAGATTGAATTGTCCCACATGGGTCTAGTCTTGGTTGTCTTCTATTCACTGTATACATAAAACTCTTCTCTAAATCTGGCCATTGTGAACCTACAGTCTGCTTTTGATGCATTTTAAAACACTCTTAACATAAGCTTGTTTTAAATGCTGATCAAACAAACTGTATGCTATTTTCAAGAACACAAGAGAATCCTGCCTACGGCCCGTATTCAGGGCTCCCAAAGTGCCTTATAGATAAAGGCTCTACTGGACAAACTGACACATTACCTCTGCTCTCTGGTCTACGGAGCCCCCTAAAGGTCACAGCGAGTATTTTTTGAGGACTACTTCTGCATTCTCTCGCAATACTTTTCTTCTTCCATTCCTTCTGAGCCGTTTGTCTATTTGGGGATTCTCAAGTTAATGCATTAAGCGTTGTTTATGGACACCTCGCCTTATATGATGTCCACTGCAAAGACGTTTCAGATAAAACATTATCAGCCTTCTGGCTCGGAGCTGTATGAAGAATACAGCTCCCATATGTGTTGGTCTGCATTCCTGACGTGTCTCTGCTGGCTGCTCTCTGTGACAGAACCACAGACTCTGTTTGCAGCTTTTCAGCCGCCTTCTTGTTTGTTGCTTCTTTTGACTCACACCAATACAGCACTTTAGCTTTGTGAGGTAGATTCAGCTGCACATCTGTAATTCCGCCTCTGGAGACGTCTCCTTGTCCTCAGTGAACCCCTCTGGGGTCCAGTCCAGCACAGAGTACAGTAACCGACAGCATCCTGCTTTCTTCTGGCCAGAACTCCTGACCTAAGAATTCCTTTAAGTTTACTTTCACTAATTACATAAGCATGCGTGCCTATTGAGCACTATATCAGCAGACTTAATGCCCAGTTCAACGTAAAATTCAACGAGCTGATATACTGCTGCGTTGCGCTGGAGCAGCTGAGCGGAAACAGACATATGGCTCAGAAGGAACGGAAGAAGAAAAGTATTATGAGGTAACGCAAAACATATTGCAAGGGAATGCAAAAGTAGTCCTCGCTGTGACCCTTAGGGGGCTCCATACTGGTCCCATCTAAAAACAGCAGTTATAATGTCAGATCACGGGATATTTTAACTTTAGCTCTTGAAAAAGAAATTCTGATCTCACTCAGACCACTTGTTTAAATATAGGATTAACTACATTCACTCCTCATTTCCAGGTTTACGATGTGAAACAAGGCAGTAATCTGGTGGAGAAGATCCGACTGTTCATTCACAAAGCAACAGCTCCTCTCCACCCAAAAGTAGACGCCAACCGGCCACAAAGCATCAAATCCCTCTCTCACCCTTTCTCCAGAGAGAAGCAGCATCTGTGAGTAAAATCTCTACTGACTTTCTGCTTTTAGTTGTACAGACAGACAGACAGTCAAACTGGCTGTAATATTTCTCACATGTGTAGCTTTGTGCCACTTTATAGACATACATACAATTCAGAGAAAAATAACTGAAGGCATCTGTTGAGCTTTGGGGGTATCAGAACATTAGCCCCAACAAAAGTAAGGCTGTAACAACAAGGCCTATTCACATGACCTTCGTATGGAGTCTGTGTGTGCTTTTCTACCATCGGAGGAGTTCTACTGCATGAAACCTGCTGCCTGTATGTTAGCCAGCTAGCTAGCTAAGATTTGTTCATGTGATAGCATAATATAAGGCAATATTGCGCGCCGTGTTGCAAACGTGACAAGCTGCGCATTGTTCTGAAGCATATGTGGAGCTTTGTATTTCCAGGGCTTCCCTTTGCTTATACCACTCGTCGTTCATCATTTCCTCGACTTCGAACACTGAGCGGAGCCGCCGGAGCCCTCACACAACCCTCACACGCCCTGTCATGTGATGCTCCAGCGTCACATGACAGGGCGCATGGGGCCGTTTGGATGACGCCGATTCAAATGAAATTGGCAGCTTTACTCACAGAGGGCCTTTCATTATTGAGACAGCACGGAGAAGTAACAACCACAGAGGTGTAAATTGGACTAAAAAATGACCCCACACACGCCTATCAAGCTGTGTGACTATGGCAGGAACGGTGAAGCATGACTCTCTCCTGCTGCATTCGGCTGACGCTTCCCCTCCCGAGGAAACGAACACAGCTAGCCTGAATCACAAAAGTAATTTACATTTTCTCAACCCTGTGTGAAGGATTTTGAAAATAGCAAAATAAAGCATTTAGACTGACCAACTGGATCAACTACAGACAGAAGTCATGACTGCAGTGATGCTTCCTGTTCAGTCCCGCTTTGAAAGGCAGTGATCAGAGAAGAAGAATGTCTTGGTGTCAGCCTGCTGGGATGCATGGAGGAGAGAGTGGGCAGCGGGCAGCTATATTTACAGCTCTGACTAACAGCTAGCAGGAGATCTCCCTCCACATCTTCTCCATCACTTAGTCTTCGTCAGTTTTGAACACCCCAGGCCTGTTCCCTGAGATTAAGCCTAGTTATAGATTGCAGTGCAAAGTGTGTTTCAGTCATTTACTCAGTCTTGCTTTATCAGACATTGTGTTTAATGCTTCTACAGTTAGGCCAGTCTTGAATTGAATTACGCCATTTCATTAAGGGATATTCAAGTTACTCCAGGACTAAATAAATGACTGAATAAAACCCCTGGCAGGTTTACCTTCAGATTAATGCGGTCTGTCAGTGGAGGCACAAGGACTATTTGGACTGTTTCAGTGAAGACCAACAAGCAGCCCGAGCACTAACTGACTGACAGGAGTGGCATTTTGATGAAATGCTTTCAGCACACACGCTTCCCATTGCTTTTCTTTTATGTAGTCCGACTGGTGTCACAAGTATGTTTTTCATCTCATACACAAAATAAGTAACTTGTGCTCTCAAATTCATTCATGCACAGACATGTTTGTCTCTGACACCTGCGTGGCCCTGCAGTAGCAAAAGAGGCTTTAGGGGAAACGTAAGGCCACTTGGTTTACATTTTATATATAATATATTTATACTGAACATATCAAAATGTTCATAGTCAACATTTTACAATGTTTACTCCTGCAATATCTGCCCATGGCAACTAGTTAAGTCAATATAGCACAAAATAATGAGGAGGGAGTGAGAGCGGAGACAGCGTGATTGATCTCACAGAAGTCAGTAAGCAATCGGTTTCAGGAGCCATTGATTGACAAGGATTTATAGAGCTTTCTAGCGCCTCCTCCCGTCATCATACTGATGTGAAATTGCAGCCTGCACCACTGTACTGTAACGTAATGACATGGCCTCCATTTTATTGTACGTGAACATACATCATGTGACTTATTTGTTATTGTACTTCTGGTCCTATTTGTGCAGGTCATTTTGGTAACATGAAATGTTATATCATCAAAAAAAAACAACAAAAAACCAAACATTTGGGCTTTAAGGCAGTGTAAACGATTTGTTCTGCTAAGTGTATATTTCCATACAGAGTGTTCACAGCGCTTCAGTGTTTCCACATTTTATAATGTTTCAGCCTTATTCCAAAATGGATTAAATTCATTATTTTCCTCAAAATTCTACAAACAACACCCCATAACGACAACGTGAAAGAAGTTTGTTTGAAATCTTTGCAAATGTATTAAAAATAAAAAACGAACAAATCACATGCAGAAGTATTCCCAGCCGTTGCCATGACACTCAGAGCCGAGCTCAGGTGCTTCCTGTTTCCACTGATCGTACCTGAGATGTTTCTACAGCTTGATCGGAGTCCACCTGTGGTAAACTCAGCTGATTGGACATGATTTGGAAAGACACACACCGGTCTAAATAAGTCCCACAGCTAAGAGTGCACGTCAGAGCACAAACCAGGCCATCAAGTCCAAGGACTTGTCTGTAGACCTCCGAGACAGGATTGTATCGAGGCACAGGTCTGGGGAAGGGAACAGAAACATTTCTGCAGTATTGAAGGTCCCAGTGAGCACAGCGGCCTCCATCATCTGTAAATGGAAGAAGTTTGGAACCACCAGGACTCTTCCTGGAGCCGACAGCCCGGCCAAACTGAGCGATCGGGGGAGAAGGGCCTCAGTCAGGGAGGTGACCAAGAACCCGATGGTCACTCTGACAGAGCTCCAGCGTTTCTCTGTGGAGAGAGGAGAACCTTCCAGAAGAACAACCATCTCTGCAGCACTCCACCAGTCAGGCCTGTACGGTGGAGGGGCCAGACGGAGGCCCCTCCCCAGTAAAAGGCACATGACAGCCCGCCTGGAGTTTGCCAAACGGCACCTGAAGGACTCTCAGACCATGAGAAACACAATTCTCTGGTCTGATGAAACAAAGACTGAACTCTTTGGCCTGAATGGCAAGCGTCATGTCTGGAGGACACCAGGCACCGCTCATCAGCTGGCCAACACCGTCCCTATAATGAAGCATGGCGGGGGCAGCCTCATGCTGTGGGGATGTTTTTCAGTGACAGGAACTGGGAGACTAGTCAGGATCGAGGAAAGATGAATGCAGCAATGTACAGAGACGTCCTTGATGAAAACCTGCTCCAGAGCGCTCTGGACCTCAGCCTGGGGCGAAGGTTCATCTTCCAACAGGACGACGACCCTAAGCTCACAGCCCAGATAACAAAGGAGTGGCTGCGGGACTCTGTGAATGTCCCTGAGTGGCCCAGCCAGAGCCCAGACCTGAACCCGACTGAACATCTCCCCATCCAACCTGATGGAGCTCGAGAGGTCCTGCAGAGAAGAAGGGGACAAACTGCCGCAGGCGTGCCAAGCCTGTAGCATCATACTCAAAGACTCGAGGCTGTAACTGGTGCCAGAGGTGCTTCAACAAAGTGTTGAGCAAAGGCTGAATACTTATGCACATGTGATTATTTTCGGTTTTTATTTTTAATAAATTTGCAGATTTCAAGATTTCAAACAAACTTCTTTCACGTTGTCATTATGGGGTATTGTTTGTAGAATTGAGGAAAATAATGAATTTAGTCCATTTTGGAATAAGGCTGTAACATTACAAAATGTGGAAACACTGAAGCGCTGTGAACACTTTCCAGATGCCCTGTACAGTCTCGTCTGTTGCAGCGTTAATCTCAGTTCACTGTGTGCTAGGTGGACAGCAGAAGCCACTGTAGCATTAATTTAACAATGTTAGTCTGCATCATAGAACTCTGCACATGTTGAAAGTCATTCATACTTCTTTCCAACATGAAGTAAAGCATATTTTACAAATATGCTACCATCAGTCTGCACTCTCTCTCTGGATCTGCAACTAAAACTAGACCTCCCCTTTTGTTGCCAGATTCGATCTGTCTGACAGGGACAAGTTCTTTGACAGCAAGACCAGGAACTCAATAGTAAGTATTGGATGAATGGCTGGAAGTGTTTCTCTACGTAGATCTAACACAGACCTGACACCCTGTGCTCCCTGATGTGCACTTGTTTTCCAATAAGACCCCTTGCTTCCCTGTGGCTCTGTATGGGAGTGGCTCCCATGAAAGCCAAATACATTCTGTGCATGTGCGTCAGACATACCCCCTCACAGCACTTCGTAGTGCTTGACTAATGATGGGTAATGTGATTGGCTTCTCATTATTGGATGGAGCTCCTTAATCGCAGCACTTGTTGGCTCCTAGCTGAGCTCCAGCTCTCATCAATGAAACTCCAGAGAGCTGTGTGTTTCACACTGAGCTGATCAGCAGACAGACAAAACTCAGCAGTTTGCCTGCTTCATTCTCCCGCTAACAATTTCCCCTGTGCTATTCTACAATTAAGTATTCCCCTCCTCACCTATATTCTCACTTTAAGACTGAAGCTGCTTATTTAAATAGGATTGTTTAATGTTTTGTTGTATCGTCAGGTCTATGAGGTACTGAAGAGGACAAGATGCACCAGAGCCAAGTACTCCATGGGTAAGACCTCCGCCTATATCTCTAATACAAAGGGATAAATCAATATGCCATTAATGCGGCTCCTTTTTCCATCTGAGTGTAGTGTAATTACCACCACAGGAGAGTGCAGGGTCATCTCTGCCATCATGTCAAACTTTGCCTACCTGTATGCGACTTTTCGGTCATCTACATAGTTCAGCGTTGACTGAATGTGATGGCTAACTGGTGAGATTATTCAGCCTGGGCTGAGTTCGACAGTCTCCTGAGTGCTATGTAACTGGCAGTTAAAGAAAATGTAAGAAATATGTTCAGGTTCATTTTTAAGGTAGAAAATGAAAAAGGGCATATTTAGGAAGCAAATCAAGTGCAAGGACTGGTGGAGAGAAATAAAGTCAAATCCAGTCAGTACTCGAATCCGTATGATGCGCAGTGAATGCACACACAGAAATGGTGCATAACAAACACTTCAGGGTTTAATCCACAGAATACATGCATGTGATTGTTGATTCATGTCAGGTTCCATCTCATCATCTAAATTTGATAAAAACTGGCTAAATGAAATTCAGCCGACATTTCCTAATTTTCACATTACCCTACAGCACAGATATTATAGCACCACCAGTGGAACTAACAGTACATTATATGTTCAGGTTATTGTTGTAGTTTTGGCCATCATTCCTATCAGCTATAACAACCTTCTACTCACCAAGTTAATGGCTGAGGTCTGGAAACATGCAACATCGCTAAAAACAAGTCTGCCGAGGCGAGAAGCACGAGACGATCATGCAGATTCATTTGGACAAACGAAGCTAATCATTACATTTCCCAAACTGTAAACTTCCATCAGTTTACAGACAGACGCCCCGGTTTAACTTTCATCTGCTGTACTTGCTGTAGTTGTGTGCACAGTTTTCCTGTGCAGTGAGGGATTATTAGCAACAGTTCAGGTGCACTTACGCTCAGTTTCACCACCAAGTAAAGTGGTTTATATCTTGACAAAAAAAAAAGACCTAAATTGTAATAAATCGGAATGATCCTTTACGTTGTGCTTTCTGTTACTATAACAACTCCATGATGGTCTTCTACATGTAGTTCTTCAGCAGACTTGTAAACCAGCCACCATGAAGAGGAAATGTAACATCAGTCATTTCTGGGTTTACCTCTTTGGCTGAATTTTCCTCCAGAGCTCCTTAGCCAAGCTTTACACTGCTGTGTGTGTGTGTGTGTGTGTGTGTGTGTCATCCTGGATTATAATCCTGTTGAATTTGCCTTTACACAGGGATCATCAGTCTGCTAGCCAATGGCGTCTATGCGTCTGCTTATCCTCTGCATGATGTAAGTATCACCATCACACTTTATGGCCACCTCTCCTCTACTGGCCTGAGAACAGTTGATAAATGGCTTTTTATTTACAGCAGAGAGAATTATTCCAATTCAGTGAGTTTCTAATATGAAAGTCAAAGCATCTGCTGCTTGTACTCTATAATTTTCATTATTTGTGACTAAAATTACTTTCAGGTTTCTGATAAATGGCAACTCTTAATTGTGCTAAATTACAGGCATCATTCATTAAATGCATGATGAACAAAGTGTATTCCTTGAAATTGAAACAAACTGTGTGCATGTCACAGGGAGACATTGAGGGGGTGAATGCAGAGCCTAACGACAGGAAGGTAAGTAGAGCAAGTCCACCTGTCAATAAATGGAACCAGATGTCACCGCATCAACACTGAGCTCAACTTACACATCCTCATTCAACAATCAGTCCAACCAACGCATGGCCAGATACAAACTGCCTGAAACTAGACTACTGTGCCTTTATTTTCAATAACCAGACCAAAGTCACTGGTTCAAGAAACCAGAGCAGTGGAGCGGTGTGCTCTGATTGGTGCGTTTAAGCCAGTCACATGTTATATCTTGTCCAGGGGTTGTGATGTCTGATGGTTGTCAGACTTCTCAAAAGTACTACAATAAAAAGAGCATTTCATTTTTACTAGGAATGAGCTACGTTGGACTATTTTAAAATTTTCAAGTTTGTCCAATTTGAAAATTAAAAGTCCATTTCACATTTGCTTTCATTCAATCAGTATAAAAACACACACATCTATGTTGTCCTGGTGCTGACTCTCAAAACTAATAATGAATTATTCTGTTTCATTATCATTATGGTCTTCAGAGTACACTGAAAAGTATTTGTCAGTTCATATTTCATTCTTTTCATTTTGACATTTTTACATAGGGAAATTAAAATATTTAATTTGATTAAAATGATGCCATTATTACTGCCATCCCTGGACTTCCCAAGCTCAATCCTACAAAAAGTGTCGCAATGTATTTTAAACAAGACACTACCTTCCAGCCACAGTAAAATGACTGGATATACCTTGTTATGTGTAGTTCAGGAGGTGGACCCAAAAGCAGACAAGACACACGGGGACTGGTTAAATATACAAAAGCCGACTTATATCTTACTGAGGAGGAACACAACACAAACAGGGGCGGCTGAGAAGTCCAGGTAAATCATCCAACAAAGAATAAACCCAGTGAAAGCAAAGAATCCGAGGAGCAAAGGGCTGAGCAGGAGCATGAGTTACAGACGCAGACGACTGACAGACGACTGACAGAGGGAAGACACGTGGACTAGATGCACTCAGGTGAGGGGGGATAACAAGGCACAGGCGAAACTAGTCAGGGCAGATAATCAAAAGTGCAGAGAAACCCACACAAAGACAGGAAGTCAAACTAAGACACAAGAGGAGCTGATCCCAAGGGGCTCGTTTCTGTGTTTGTGTGTTTGTGTGTTTGTGTGTACTTCGGGTTGAACTCGGAGCCAAGCGTTGATTTCTGTAAAATGAAAGTTTATTTAGAAAGCGTTATGAGGCTCAAACTGCTTGCCCCTATATTTGTTGTTTTGTCTGAGTCATGTTTTAAAAATTCTGCTACGGAGGCGGAGAGTGCAAAGTTAGCATGACCCATAGTCAGAACGGCCACAATGTGACAATAAGACCCACGCTGAGAGCCACATAAATGTCCCTTTAAGTGAGGGCTTTTTTCTGATAATGAGTAACAAACCAGGACAGATTGGCATGCTAACTGTGGAAGTCTGTCGATATTAAAATAAAAACATTTCATCAAATAGAAATTTGGGGTATCTAAAATGGAATCTTCCATTTGTGTGCACGTGATATATGGGAATAAATGCAGGAGATGTTCACAAAAATTGGGACATAATGTAATACTGCACCTCCTTCCCAACACTATAAACGTATCTACTGTTTCTTCTACACGTTGTATCTCACCCCAACAAATTTCCCCCTGTCTTTTATCAGGAACAGAGCAAATTAAGGAAGCAAAATGCTCTCCACTTCTTAGACTATCAGTTTTCCTCATAAAGATTAACATCTGAAAAGCTGAAAATGTCTAAATGTCTACATGAGTTTTGGAGGGCTTGTCCTGTTCTCCGTCCTGAATGCAACATAGCAATACAGTATCTATAAGTGACTGAAACGTGCCACTCAATTAGTTGTACCATTAGGGATTGTTTTAAATAATAAGTAACAAAGCATGGCAGACTAGCATGCTAACATGACAACATTTTTGCATTTCTGAGCCTTTGCCTCCTACCGTACAAGAATAAAACGAACCAGGCAGTTGGAAGAAAATAAGAGCTCATGCTGAGTCTGAAGTCATCTCCTCCCCTGCTAACACTCTCCATAATTATACTGTGGGCTGTGTGTCACTAAGGCAACAGCCTAATAATTCCCCCTCTGTTGTTCTCAAGCATCAGAACAGATTATATATATACATATATCACAATCCCACATATGCATGTGCGTATAAATGTTTAAGAAACAGGGTTTCCTCAGCCAAAGGGATGAGAATGTTGAGATTCCGAGTTGAACATAAAGTCGTTTTCACTTGCGGGCTCAACCTGCTGTGATCTGCCATCTGAACACTCCTCTGGGCCTACTTCTCGTGATTAAAAGCCTTTGCTTGACTGTGAATGGAGTGTGTAACTGTGTGTGACGATGTCCCACCGTTTTGCAGTGATTTATGTGCACATACACAAAGCACAAGCACAGTCAGCTGTTTGATGATAATTGTAAAGACTGTATTATGCAGCAGTGATTTTCATAGAAATATATTTGACCATATGATACACACACACACACACACACACACACACACACACGTGTGAGGGTTGTTTTATTTATCATGAGCATGTCTTACATTTACCACATAACATTATAATGTACAGTACATATCTAGAATGAACACCACAATAACTAATGATTTCTTCAAATGTACAATATTAACACACGCAACACTCAACAGACAGACAAAATACACGGCACTTAAACACTACATGAATGCAGCTTGAAATTCATCATTTACTGAAGAATTTGCCGCAGTAATAAATTTCACCTGTCCATGTTGCTGATACAGCCAACGTTGGCGTTTTGCTGTAACACAGTAATTCCAATGATTTCACTTTAAAGACCAAGTTCTCCAGTTCTCCAGTCAGTGCCCTCCAGTACTACCTATATGACTTACAAAACCAACTCATATGAGCGTCTTCTGATCTGCAACCTTTAGGCAAAGAAACCAGTGTTAACTGTGCTGTAGGAGCAAGGGTGTTAGTTCCACTGGGATGGAGGGGGGATTTCTGTGCCCCTCCCTCTCCCTAAAGTTTAAGTCGGAAGTAACCTGAGAGGGAGATCTGTGGACACCAAGGACTGCAAAAAAATTTTGTTCTACGTACATGTTTGTCTGCTTAAGAAAAGAATAATAGTAATAATGTATATTTCTGATTAACAGTTCTTATTCCCCTAGAACAGATGCCAGAGTCGAACATAAGTCAGCAGGCAATAAAGATCAGTGGCATTATTAGTAAAGATGCAAATAAACGCTTTAATAATACAGCAATTTACATAGAAAGTTACCATTTTACCATTTCCACCAGAAAGAACAATGAGCAGTTTTATCAAAATCCTCTAAATGTATAGAAACTCAGCTCTGTGTAGCATATTCAGAGTGCTAGGGGACAAAAATCAGTGCAATTAAAGAACATTTGATCCTATCAAAGGGGCCGATCTACCCATACGAGCTGGATGTACTGTAATGGCATCAGTCCATTTCTCTGAACTGTTTGCTACACCTGAGAGAAAAATGTCTCAGTCTCAAGCTGAATTCCCTGGGGTTGACGTTCCTAAATCTGTAGCATTTTGGGTGGAGATTTCGGAGGTTCCTCCAGCTACGCAGCATGTAGGCCCACTTTGCTGTTTGTGTTAGCAGAGGTAAATCCCTTGGACTTACCCAGTAAATCTTGTGTGTCCCGTGTAAAGGTGTCTCCTGAAACACAGACACGGGAGGTCATTTCTCCAATAACATGATGGACTGCAGACATTGTAACTTGTCATAGCAGGAGAAGCACAGGCGTAGTTAACAATGACTGCATTCCATTTAGGTTTACCCTGGTATCAGTTTACTGCTACCATGGTAAATGAATATCAGCTTCTATCAAATACATGCACGCTGGCTCTGTACATGGCTTACTGAGATGTTGTTATGTCGACGTCATTACTTTCACCTGTGCTTTTCCTACGATGACAAGTCAAAGAAAGGCCTATAGGCGCGTGGGAATAGGGCAGCTTACATTTAATGTCATGTGTATGATGATTGTCTGCCCACAACAATGGTGTGTTTCATATTAAACACCTGACAGAAATCCCTGCGGGATCGGAATATGGTCTGTCTGTCCTCCTGCAGGTGTGTTTTTGACTGTACTGATTTCACCCAGCCCCCCCTCTGGATGTGAGACCACATAACTGATCTCACTGTACACCACAAGCTTAGCACTGCTGCCTGAGAAAGAACACGTTACTGTGAATATGCTGCATCGGGAATTTATAATCCATATGCAAATATGATCGCAGCTATATTTTCACACACACACATATATATATATATAATATAGTGCATTAGAGAACTGGCTATGATGCACAGTGCTGTGTAATATAACATCCTCAAGTAAAAAGCAGTGGTCAGATAATATCTGGTGACCAGCATAAACAAGTAAAGTCAGTTAGCTCACATAGTGAACTCAGCATAATGTACATTTCCACAGTACTTATTGCATCATCAACAACGAGTCACATCATATTGACCCCTCTGCTGCTCTGAGTTTCTCTTTAATTTCAGTCACACCTCTACTGTGCTCGTTTCTACTGGTGTAGAGTTTCTGTTAATGACTCTTAGTGCTTCCTGCACAAGCTTCACAGTAAAAGCAATGCAGATATTTTCTGGTTTGTTAGACTTGTGATGGGCATTTTTACTATTTGCTGACGTTTTATAGACCAAAAAATAAGAGTATTGAGAAAATAATCAGTAGGTGAATCGATGATGAAATAATTGCTACTTAACAGTTTTTTTTAGAAGTAGAAGGAACTGAAAGTAATGAGGGGATAGAAATACTATTTTCCTGTTAGAGAATCTACATTATACTGAATGTTTCAAGACAAACTTGGAGGAAATTTCTAGTTTGCTTTAACAGCAACAGCATCAACAGCAGACTCACTGAACTGTGATACTTAATAATCATATCCTGTGTGAGCATTTCTGGTAATTATGGACTCCTGCGTCTCTTCACAGCTGCTGTACGAGGAGTGGGCCAGCTACAGTGTCTTCTACAAGTACCAGCCTATTGGCCTCATCAGGTCAGATCCATAGCAGTGCTCTTGTCACGGCCATCAGGTGAATTCCAGACACATTTCCAGACCTCGTGTCTGCCACGGCTGGTGCCTTCGGCAGCCTGCAGACCAGACAGACAGCGGAGGACTCTCACGAGCAGATTAATGCTGCGCTGATGCTCTTCTGCAGAAGCAATGCTCATGCGCTGAGCTTAATGTGTTCCAGGAAAGAGACTGGGAATGTGAACTGAATCTGACATTTCTTCTCAAACCCACTCTGTAGCACTGATGTAACACATTACACATAATGAGCAAGATGATGCACTATCATCCAACCATCATATCAGCGGTTTTATAAGTGTCATACAATGATCTCGTTTGCAAGACTGCTGCAGAAAGTGGTTTATGCGATTGGTGGAGGAAGTGAGAGGCTGCTGGGGAAATTATTTCCAACATCTAAAGACAACAGGAAGGGCCGACTCTTTAAATAATGTGGCTTTAATATTGACAAACCATGATCTCATGTGTTAAGTAGTCTATTAGCAAGCAGTACTGTATCATAGTGAATTTGACAGTGACGTGCTGATGTAAACGTAGAGCCTCTCTCCTCCCACAGGAAGTATTTCGGGGAGAAGGTTGGACTGTATTTTGCCTGGTTAGGAGTCTACACACAGATGCTGATCCCTGCAGCCATTGTCGGAGTCATTGTGTTCCTCTACGGCTGTGCCACTGTCGATGATAATATACCCAGGTACACACACACACACACACACACATCTTTCCCCATCGCTAAACGAAATATCGTCTAAAATAATGATCTCTCTTTCCTGTCTTCTCCTCTTACTGAAGCGGTCTGGTCCTTTTTGTTTTAAACTTGTAGTTAGGTCAGAGTGTATCTCCATCAGTGACGTCCGTTTGACGACTGACAGCATACCCATGCTAATCTAGCAGGGTTGTAAATGCAGAGCCAACGCCTTGTTTTGATGTGTGCTTAGATCCATTCGCCAGGCTTTAAGGTGGGCTGGGTGTTGTTCTCGATACTGTATGAGTCTCAGTACCAAAAGAATTTTAGAACCTTATTTTGATGTTTTTCTTCAAAACTTTTTTTCATTTAACAAAAGAAGTGTCGAAATGCTGTTGAAACAATAACCTTGCCTGAACATAATACAGCATTACATTGGAAGAATGAGGATTGAAATCAGGAACTGTCTGATCAGAGTAAGTAAACAAGACCAGGAATCTGAGCTGACTTTTAATGATGCTTTCAGACAGTTTTCATTTTGGTAGCTTCCAAAAGGTTCTGAGGTTTGATACCCTGCCCTGTTATAAACAAAGGATGTCTTTACTCCAAAATGTATTTATTTATTTGTTAGCTATCCTACTAGCCAGCTGACTAACTTATCAAACAACTGGTGTTAAATGGTTAAACACATTGACTAAACTAATATTCACCACTTCACCTGCACAAGGTCACTGCCCTTGATCTGTGGCAGCATGAACAGCTGATCACACTTTCAACTCTTACAACATTTACAACTTTGTCATGTTAGAAATCAGATGCTACTCAGTGATCAACAGACAGAATTTATTAAAAAGACTTTCTCAAGTGCTGTAAAAAGTGACGTTCTGATTTGTCTCATTAATCAGTGCGTTTACAAAGTGTCTTGTTTTGTGATACTTACTGTCAGTTCGTTTCATTTCATTTCTTCGTACTGAAAGCAGGGTGAGTGAACTATAACCCACAGTTTAGGAAGTGAGGAGCAGCCACATGACTGGCAAAGATGGAGATCTCTTGCAGTGTGGTATGCACCCTGATGGTAAACACCAGGCTTAGAGCACAAAAAGCTAAAGTCATTACAGACTTTACATGTCCAGAGCATGTCAGTAACTGTTTGGCATTATGATAACACAGTACATTTCCTGAGGCAACAGAAATTTCAACCATCAGACATTTTGCCGTACCCTTTATACTGAGGTCGCTCTTCCTTCCTCTTCCTCCATCTTTGGATCCAAAGTGGAAGTGCCTTGAGGACGGGCCAAGGGTGCCACAAGAGTTATCATTGTTCATTTATTGTGCGTTTTCAATAACGGCATTTACATTAACCGTTTTCTGTTCCGTTTTCAAAAGAGAAGAAAAAAGCAATAAAATATTTAGAAAAAATCCAAATCGCTGAATAAAAACTGCAGTTTTTCCGCAGCTAAAGACATGACGGCTCATGGTTGCCGGTTGTCATAGTAACACAACACGCTTTCCCGGAGTTTTTCAGGAGCTCAGCAGTCAGAAGAATAGTGACCCTGACACGGTAAACGGGGCTCAAAGCCCTCAGCACAGTCTGACAGGACTGAAGCTTACGGACAGGTGGGAGACGGACATCACTGTCTGATAGCACATTCACTGGTATTGTGCGTTCCCAACATCGTGTGTGATGTGGCTCTTTCATCTCTGGTATACATGACAACAAGACATGGCAGGCAGCCTCACCTGTCCCATTAAGCCTTTTTTCGTTTTGTTTGTTTGTCCTTGTACACCTTTAAATATGAGCTATTTTAATTCTGAAGAAAATGAAAGAAATACATTCGACATATTAGCGTATTTAATTGTATTCGTTGTTTATTTTAAGTTTAGTATTTATCTGTAAATCTGCAGAGCACCTGTTGGCTTTTGTTCTGAGTGATCAAGACTGGACCTACATTAATTAACTTAATATTGATTAATATAGTAAATCTAAAATCATCATACAGTATATCAACATATATGCATGTTATATTGGGCGTTGGGTGGCTCGGTGTGCCATGACAAAGAACTTCCTTTAAAGGGTTAGTGGTCTAAAAACGTTGGGACCCACTGCTTTAGACACAAGCACTTACTTCATGTCTCGTTCTCCACATTTAAATACTAACATTTTTTGTTCTTGCCATGTAACCTGAATCTAAACTCTTGTTCTGATCATCCTTTTGCCGTCTTCCAGCCCTTTGAATAAATCATCTCCTCCACCCTTCCCTGTTTTGTCAGTATGGAGATTTGTGATCCCAGGAACAACATCACCATGTGTCCGCTGTGCGACCGCGCCTGCAGCTACTGGAAGCTGGTGACAGCGTGTGGGACGGCCCGAGCCAGCCACCTGTTCGACAACCCGGCCACCGTCTTCTTCTCCATCTTCATGGCCCTCTGGGGTAAGGACACAGTCGCATCCAATCATACAAACAGCGACCAAAGAGTCCAATAAAGACCAGTAGACGAGTAGAACGTTTCATATTCAGGCTGTGCAGCTAAGCGTTGCTGGAACTGCTCCAGTAGTAAGAGACAGTACCGTTTAATCTGTCCAGTACAGGGTTGGCAGAAAACATGGATACTGCACCTTAGGCACACATGAAATTTACAATAGGAATCCACAAAGGTAACTCCTGAGTAAACAGAGCCGGCCCTCCTCTGATGTACTGCCAAACCACACAGAGCTCACTGCTGTCCAGAAACTGTTAAAACACATCAGCCAGCCGCTCTGCTGCACTGGCTGACATGTTCCTTCATCACCATGAACACACACACTGTGGTTTATTCTGACTCAGTCCCACACACACCGTCCCGCTGCCCCAAACACTCACTACAGCACCACATGTGGATTCATCCGCCGCTGGAAATAGTCCCCAACAGATGCTCTGTTTCCTCCTGCTGGTCTGATAGAAACTACAGCGAGCAGCTGTTTGAGGGAACGACTGAGCCTTTATTTTTTTAAATGAAAGTATTTAGAACTGTTTTGAAAGATGTACATCTTCAGTAGGAACCAGTGGGCTTGAGGCTGAGAGACACAGACAGGGCAGGGAAGGCAACAAGTAGCGAGAGACTGAATAATGCATTATTGGCATGGCATTTGTAGACAATAGCAAAAAATAGAATACTGTCAATTCAATTGCAAACACTACATCATCTAGCTAACAATATGAAAGAGTTCAGATTCACACTCCATATTCCTGGTCATTTATAGATGGTGTTAGTGTCCACAGACGTGTAATACGCTTGTGTTTGAGCCTGTGTTTAGTTTGCTGTGCATGCTTGCTTATGTAGCGGTTCTCTTCATGGAGCACTGGAAGAGACGGCAGATGCGACTCAACTATGTCTGGGACCTGACGGGCTTCGGAGAGGAGGAGGAGGTGAGATCCCGCCACAAACAACTTTTTTATATGCATGTTGAAAGAGATACATCCACGAAGTTCTGGTTAAACAATAGTTTGACATTTTGGGACATACTCTTATTCGCTTTCTTAGTTAGATGAGAAGCTCGATACCGCTCTCACGTCTGTACGCTAAACATGAAGCTGCAGCCAGCAGCCGGTTCGCTCAGTACAGACAGCAGCTAGCTTGGCAAAATTCACCTGCCAGCACTTCTAAAGCTTGTTAACTAACATGTTCTATCGTGTTTGTTAGTAGGAGTTACGTAGCTATTTCTTGGCTGAGCCAGTTTGTTCCTTTTTGTATAGATTAACAAATGAGATATAACGTGATAATGAGTGAGCCTTAGTGCTGGTTGATAGATTTGGTTACTTTTGAATACACCCAGGCTAGCTGTTTTCCCCAGTTCCCAGTCTTTGTTCTATGCTAAGATAAGCTAATGGTCTGCTGGCTGTCGCTTCATATTTAGCTCACAGATATACAGTATGTGCGAGTGGTACCGATCTGCTCATTTAACTCTCGGCAAGGAAGCAAATAAACGTAAGTCCCAAAATGTTTCAAATGTCCTAAACTATTCCTTTAACCTAAAATATTGTAATTCTAAATTTTGAAGACACTTACTAGAAACTCAACTACGTTGTGCTAATCCTTGCTTAGTGTGAGCCATAATGCATCATTTCTTGTTACCAAACTAAGCTAAGCTAATGATATTCTTAAAAAGGACCATATTCATGTTGATTTTAGTCCATTAACTACAAATCCTGTAGATTTTAACATGTCCCCTCCCTTCCAGTAAAGCCTTGGCTTCCATTCATTTCAGCAGTACACTATAAAAACAACTTGAAACTTGCTCATAGACAGTCATCCAGCAGGTCTGCTCTTATTGTTGTAAAAGCAGCATTATTGCTGTGCGGTGATGCAGTGCAGCCCATTTCAATGAATCTGCACTTTGAAATGCATTATCATGTGATAACAATGCGGCTGATGCAACAATCATGATGTTGTGATGGATTAGCTAGTAAGTTGCAAGTCCAGCACAGTGAAATGAATGGAGACAACAAACATGCCGGCATGGTCCTTTAAAATTCCAGTCACAAAATTACAAATAAATACTGTATAGTGTGTATTCCCATTCATTTTTCCCATAAACAATGTTCTGTGAAGTTCACTCCCAAGGTCACTTCGGCGAGGAACATCCAATCACAGAGCTTCTAATTCTGTTGCGTGCCGCTAACTGCAGGTGGAAACTAACGTTTACGGTGCTACGAAAACTCAAATCCATTCACTTTGAAAGTCCGGCTCAGTGGTGGCTGAATTCGGTAACTAAGGCGGCGTGTTTTGTTCTCCACTGCAACGACCAGTGTTTTGAATTCGCTACCCCTCTGGTTAGCAATGGAGGCCAAGACTCATGGCTATGGTCGGCCGCCCCCCTGAATTCTCAGAAATGGAGTTGAAATATTTCAAACTGGTGGTCAGAACATGCTGTATGCGGGACAGTGTTGTGTTTCACAGAATACAGAACTGTGGAAAACACTTCTGGAACCAGCAGCCCCTCCCACTAACTTTATATAAGTCTCCTTACCTCCATCTCGTACTGAACCTTCTACTTGTGCAGAATATTTTGAACTCCTTGTAACAACTCATACCGACACTTAGTAACAAGTGAAGAGTACAGATGTGTTTCAATGCACTGCACTTAAAAGCACAGTCACAACGTGACAAGGCCGACATAAAGGCACAGGTCAGGATATGCATGTGAATGCACCTCCTCTGTCTTTTGTGTGCGCTCTGTAATGAGTCAGCCCACAGCAAAAATGTTCCCACACAAACATCACCGCCTCAGACATCGGTACGGAATGTTCTTTCTTTTAAAATCATAATGAAATGGAACAGTGCACTACGACCTTCTTGTATGAAAGAGTTTTAGTTTGTATCATTTTTCCATATTGCTCTAAAAGTGACATGGAAGAGTTTTAATCCTCAGAGACAATGACTGCTGACTGACATCTTCTCCTTATGTGTTTGTGTGTGTGCTGTATTTTACAGGAGGAACATAAGGTTTGCATCCAACTTGCTTTATTTCTTGCCGCCTCTGATATTTAAACCTACCTTCTTTCTGTTTTGGATGCGTTCTGCAGCCGTAACACTGACCTTTTCTCCCTCAAGGTGTCTAACAATCTGCCTCAGGTCTTTTCACTTGTCTTTGCTCCTGTGGAAGGTTTTTGTCTGTAGCTCCTCTCTTTCTCTCTGAGGGTTCATCCCTGTGGCCTCTCAACGCAATACTGTTGCTGTTGGTTGTGTCTACGGACGGCAGCAGAGTTGACAGGACGGTTTTTTGACTCCTAGCTCTTGTCTCTCCTCTTTTTTCCTTTACTTCTCTTTTTTAATTTTTCCCTGTTAAACAAGACACGAGACAACTGTGGCCTCCACACCCATAAGACAAGCAGCACACACGGTCTAACACAAAGTGAAGCAAAATACCTTTAAAGTGGTGCAAAATATGGGCTAAGCACCTTTTTAAACATTGTAAAAGGACCAAAACTGGGCTGCCCCAGTGGCAACTACTCAACCTCAGCCTTATTTTGAAGTTCTTAATTTAAAAAAAGACAAACTAATTTCAGACGTGGTATGCTGGAAACATTTCTCCTTCAGTAAAAAGTCTCCTGGCTAGAAAAGTGGCATATGCTACCAAGCCACAATAGAACTCAGTGTAATTCAGGCACACAAGCATGCAAATGGCTTAATATCATTTATATAGTTGGTATTATTATTTTAGCCTTTGGTGATTGAAGTTTCCAATAGGTTGTTGAGTAATGGCCCAATGAATCAGAATCAGAAATCCTTTATTGATCCCCGAGGGGAAACTCTTTGTTCCAGCAGCTCGCTGTCAGTCAGTGCACACAGGAAGAGAAGCACTGAGCAAAAATATAACACACTATAATACAGGTCAGATACATTAAGTACCAAGTGGGTATAAGTATAAAAGTAAAATAAGTGTAAAGTACAAAGTGGGTTTACCGGTTGATGATAATAATACAATGTAATAATACAAGTAGTAAAGAAGTAACTTTCAGATGTTCTCCTCCCCCACAAGAAACTCATTAAAGCCCACACAGTCTTGCTGGCCCATGTACATGTAGGACCTGGTATTGAACCCATACAGTATGAGCCCCACATAGTTTACACAGCTCCAGCCCATGCCTCTCAGCTAACGTTCAGCTCTCAAGGGCCCACATGGACAAGTGGGCTGGGAGGACAGTGGTAAGTCCAATGCATACATTTCTCAAAAAGCTGAAAATATGTTCCAAAGTCCACACAACCTTGAACAGGACCAAAAGAGACCAAAGATGCAGGGTAGCTGGTTTTAATTGTCCTCTTATAGAAGGAGTACACTCTTGAAAACTTATACTACCAGAGGAAAAGGTGGCGTGTGTAATTTGAAAGGGGTTGCTTGCAGTGAATAAACCACAGAGAATTATCACCTGGCTCTGCAGTTACTCTACAGAGCTTTTTAACGACTCGCAGCTCATTGTTTTGGTTTTACGGCCCCAACTTTACTGTTTTGGTTCAGTCTCACAGCTCTCATCAGCGTCAAGCAGCTAAAGAGCCAGATATTTTTCTCAGGAGTCGTGGAGACCAAACCAGAGCTAGAGGGGGAGTGAATATTGGACTTCTGTTGGCTGTTTGCTGACACGTTCGCCATGTCAGCTTTATACGGTGATGATATGTCAATGTCGTGTTTACGACTTATTATGGTGCCGCAAAGTGGCCAAGAAATCTGTTAATGCAGGTTTAGATAGATTCTACATTAGATTCAACTTACACATGTACAAGGCAACGAAATGCAGTTCAGGTCCAACCAGAAGTGCACTTAGCAAGTGCAGGATGTAAATATATACAGATGGCATTACTATAAACAGAAGAACTGCTACTTAAGTTTAAGTTAAGTAGCAGTAATGATGGGTCATGAGGACTGTTTCGGAAAAAAATCTCATCATTGCTTTTGAATATGAAATTATACAAGAGCAAAAAGCATAAAGGTATGCCACAAAATTATTATTGAGCACTTTAAATAGTCCACGTCAGATAGAAATGGCTCAAAATGTCAGTCCACGTGAGAACAGCTTCATTTTATACACTTCAAATGAAAGCCTTAGTCTATACCAGACAAGATTCTTGTTTATTTGTCTAGGCAGCATTTATCTGTGTTTGCGTCTTTTTGTCTGTCCATCTGTACATTAGCTAGACATATGGACCTTCAGGCCAAAAGAGATGCTCTATCCGTCAGCTTTCTAGTGATGCAGTTTCCTCTTCATTCCTCTTGGCTTACTGCAGACTGTATTACTGTTACTGTTACACTGGTGCACTTAAGCTCACTTCTGGCTGCATTTTACATGGGCATAAAATGCTAATCTTATATTCCTCACCATGAAAGGCTTTTTTGACAACAACACAAATTAGACACGGCACACCATGGAGCTTTGTGTATCAAGTGGCTAACGGCTGGATTTAGGAAGCTAAACACTGATTTATGGAATAGTTTGAAATTTTGCGTAACATGCACGGTTGCTGTCTTACCCAGAGTCGAATGGATATCGGTCTCCGTGTGTCCACTACAGACACACACACAGGGATAGCATAGCATAAAGACGGCATAAAGGAGGCAGACGGTAGCTGTTAGCTTAGCTGTTAGCCTGCATATCAAAACACCTGGGCAAACATATCTGCAAAGCCACAGTGTTTTATAACAGACATGACCACCACATCTAATATACCTCCACTAACATCACCATCATTCAGCAAAATCCCCCAAAACCTCATCAAAATCTCACTCCAGCTAGTTTGGCTCAAGCTGGCAACCCTCAAGTTAAGTGTTTGATTATAAACCTTTAGTTAAACACTTGAATACTACAAGCCTTTACACTGTAAACTGTAGCAACATGAGTTAAAACTCGAGTTGAAGTGCTATTTTAACATCAAACTACAGTTTGTAGTTTTATGTCCTCCACTTAAACCTTTCATGGTGGGTCGATGCATTTCTCGCTTTACTTGCACAGAGCACTGAGCACTTGAATTTAAACACACCATTTTTCAAAACTTCATGCAACAGGCTGTTCTGTCTCCATTCTGAAATTCCATAAGGATCTTCTCTCCCGTTTGTGTTGTCCGCTTACTGATTACTAACATACAGTAGTATCACTAACTGTAACATCTAAACGGATTGCTCTTCCAGGACCACAGCCGAGCAGAGTACGAGTTCCAGGTCATGCAAAAGACAATGAGAAAGGAACGTTCCACCCCGAAGGTAAAGCTGGTTTAGTACAATTTCTAGCTGTGTGTTTCACCCGTACCTGCACATTCAGATGCGTAGTCTTAAAGAGCAGTAGACGTCATATTTCAGAGATCAGTCATCAGGGCATTCGGCTTTGGATCGCCCTGCCACAGAAAATTAGGCTTCTTTCATGACAGGATTTTATTGCTTCATGCATCTCAATATTTTATTAAAATAGATTGATGTTTTTTGTTAAGTTGAGGGGCCGCAAGGGCATCAGTTCCACTGGGGATGGAGGGGACATGTCCCCCTCACTTTCCAAAGTCCAATTTTTGTCCCCCTCCCATTTATACTTTCGGCTGACTTTCTTACTGAAGTCTATGTGAACATGTTTCTGACTGTCCAGAGGAGAGAAGGTCCGAGCTGATAATGTGACACACTCGTCAGAGTCGCCTTCATTATACCGTGCACTGAAAACAATGAGCTTAAGGAGCGGCAGCAAGTGGTGCTTGTGCTTTGCAGATCTGGGTCTTGCCTCTCAGTCATACACTGAAATGAATTTACAGTTTATGTTCTCCTAAAAAGACGCTAGAACACCAGTCAGAAATAAGATAGTAAAGCACAGTACTCTGTTATAAAGATGCTAATACAATCTATCAGAAAGTATCCGGTATCTATAAAGAGGCGGTTCCATCACGACACATTTAACATGACCTGTTCTGGAGTCCTCCTGACCAGGTTCAGAGTCTGAATTATAAGCCTTCTGTCTTGTTCCAAGGTCATGTTTTTCTTATCAAATACACAAAAAGACACACACACGCACATAGTCGCCTGACCCAGTTCTCAGCAGGCTTGAATGTGACATGATAGCTCGGGGCAGAATTAGCTGTGCTCCACTGCAGCCACATAGTGTGTGTGTATGTTTATGGTGTGTGTGCTGTGTGCTGTGTGCATACTGCGTGCCCAGGCCATAAAGAGCTGCTCTGACATGTGACATATGAAAGACATGAGGCTGTGGCAGCAGGATCACACATATCAACACACACACACGCATAATCACACACATCTAAACACCTGGAGGCAGTTAATGTTTCAGATATGCTGTGTACACTATGTCCTTCACATAACTCTGTGTGTGTGTGTGTTTTGCAGGGTGAGAGGGTGAAGCTGACATGTACAGACAGACTGCCAGCTTACCTGACTACTGTGGTCATGATGGGCTTCATGGTGAGTCTCAACGGTCCCCCTGCAGTGTTACATCGCCAACCTTTGTATTTCTAACACATTTATGACATTTAAAGCAATAATATATCATTTGAATTAGACAACAGAACTTCCCCATAGATTTTAGGATTCTGTTTTTAGATTATATATATTTATGACTATATTAACAAGATGATGAAAATTTGAAAATTAAAATGCAATATAAACAATGCAACCTAATTTTCCATTTGTGCAAGCATTATTTAAATCACAATTCAAATTAAAATGCTATTTGAAAATGAAAACGACATTTGACATTTAGTTTTCAAAGACTTAACTGTACACTTCTGTACAGTGGACAATATTCAAATGCAATGAGCAAAACAGCGCCCCCAGTCTATTGCATTTACATGTACATGTCACCATGCTCTTTTGGTGTCAAAATGAAAATGATATCTGTCATTCCTCTCATCAAGGCGGGTCTTCAGTTAGGACGTCACTTCCTCGTTTAGTGACTGTTCATTAAAGGGAAACTGCGGTATTTTTCAACCTGGACCATATTTTCCCATGTTTTTGTGTCTGAGTGACTAATGGGGGAAACGAGTTTTGAAATTGGTCCAGTACTGAGCGTGAGCACTGCAGCTGGCAGCCGTCAAACTGGGCTGCAATGTAATCCTTCCAGGCAATAGCACACCGTCAATGTACATCCACTAAAAGTGCTTGTTATTGCCTCTGACAGGCTCAGATTGTTATGATTGGAAGTGACAACATTATGGAAAGGACCCTACAGAGATAGACCTTTTTGTCAAAGAGTAAAGCCTGGATTCCACCAGGCACGGCTGCACGGCCATTCTAGGCAATGCTTTTGATCCCACCAGCATGTCCCAGAAGCATCCCAGAATACGCGGTGAGTCTATGTCAAGCTGCACAGAGTAGATTCATGCACAGAGCAGATGAACCGGGCAGGAAGTCAGACACAGAAACGGCACAGAGAATCTGGTCAATTTTCTAAATAAAACACCCTGTGCAGACTCTGGCAACTGCCATGATGTGTATCAGGCTGAAGAAGGATCAGCGACAAGTATCCTCTGATAGCCAATAACCATTCCCCTGAAGTTACATGCTCAGCAGCAGTACACACTGCAGCCAACTACCATCACATATAGCATCTTAACATGATAAACTATCTGCTTAGTTGATATCATGCGCAATGTCATGATCTTCCCACAATGAAGAAGACATCCCTAAATTACTGGAGAGTTTGAGAAGTTCCCTTTTAGCAGGTGTGTCCTTTATTTCATTCAGTCTAATTCAACACAGCTCAACACAGCCATAGAGAGAGAGAGAGAGCGACAGAGAAACAGAGAGAGCAATTTCTTAATAAATTCCATTTGAAAGTAACTAAAACTGAATCTGAACCAAGCCAAAAATGTTCCACAACTGACCCACACCCCGATTTGTCAGGACTTGTCAGGTTTTGGTTGGATAGCAGAAAGCTGTTACAGAAGCATTCATTCAGTAAATACGGGCTCAGGCGGGCAATAATGCATGTCATTGTGTTCATTGTATAAAACACCTGTAAACATGTGACTCTTTACATATCTAACTCACGTTGATTGTTTTGTCAGATCATCAACAGATTGTCAGATTAGGTGTTCTTCTCCTTCTCCTTCTGTTTAGGTCCTTGTGACGTTTGCCATAGTCTTCGGGGTCATCCTGTACCGGATTAGCATTAAAGCAGCCCTGCACATGAACACCTACCCTGCAGCACGGTCCAACATCAGAGCCACTGTCAAAACCACTGGCGCCATCATCAACCTCATCATCATTATCATCCTCGATGAAGTCTACGCCGCCATTGCCCGATGGCTCACCACACTGGGTGAGACACATTTCACCGTTAACCCCTTAAAGGCAAACGTTAGTTTCACTGTGATGTTTGAGTTTCACTGTGCAGAATTATGTTGGTGCAGGGTTTGTTTTGTATGTATGTACTTTATAGTACAGGATTTTGTGACATCACAACTAGTCTGGAAGCTAATCATGGTCCAGTATGAAACTTCTACAGGTGTGATGTGGAAACTTGAAGCCTCCAGGTCACAAACACAGAATGGACTTTTCAGTGAAGTGGGAGACATCTTGTTTCCAGCTGTTAAACTTGTGGAACGAAAAATATTTGCATGTTTTTTCAGTGAGGGAATTTGAGCAGATGTAGATGTGCAAAAAATAACACATTGTTCCTCTTACAAATGAAAAGTTGAATTCATAAGCAATATAACACACCCTCGCTCAATTCAGTACTCTCAGGGCTTTTGGTGCTACAGCCTTACTTGGTCTGACATGAATTCCACAGTTTATCCGCGTCTCCCAGTTGGGCATTTTGTATTGTTATCAATGGGGTATTTCAAATTTATATATGATTGGGGATTTCTATTTGTTAAGTAAGTATTTCTTTAATTTTTTTCCCAAGCATTTAATGTACTATTAATTACAAAATTTGCTGTTTTATGGTCAATATAAAACATTTGAGCTGCGTTATGGTAAAACTCTTAGGCCTCCCTCCTCTCGAGGATAGTGCAGTCATTTTCTACTTGATCTGTGAGCTTTATTACATCAAATAAAGGAAGAAAGAAATTAGTTCATTTTTTTAAATTCTGTTTTTCCTACATTCATTTTATAACCCGATATCTTAGAAAATTCTGTCATAATTTCAATTACATGTGGAATCGAAGCGTTTACATTGTTAAAATAGAGTAATACATCGTCAGCAAATAAACAAAGTTTGTATTGCTTCTTACCAATTGTAATACCACTTATTTGTTCTGTCTGTCTAAGTTTTTGAGCCAAGGGTTCGACTGCTAATGTAAACAGAGAGGGCAGTAAAGGGCATTCTTGAGCTGTGCCTCTACTTAAGGATTACATTTGTATATACTTGTGCCTTCGGTGACGTTGTAGACTGGTTTTACTATATTGATGAATTTCATTCAAAATAAACCTCTAGCACTTTATACAAATACAATACAAAAAAGCTTTTTCTGCATCAACCGCCATTAGTGTTAAATTCTTCTTATACTTCTTTGCATTTATAGATAGACATATTCTAGTATTGGTTTTTAAATCATAAAATGATTTCAATTCTTCATTAATGATCTGATTAAATCTACAGACTAAATTTAATGTTATATTTTTTAGAGGTAGAGGTTGTCTCTTTAGAACCTTTTTGAGTAATGAGGTTAACTGTTTACCTGATTTATTAGCAGAAATATAATTAAGTTATGTCTAAAATCATTAGCTTTCTTCAGTAATAAGCTGTCCCGTTTAAATTTAAATTCCGGTAATTCAGTTAACGTTCTGACTTGTATCTTCTATTTTTAGATATTTATGTGTTCCTTCAATTTATTTATTTCATTATCCAAGTCTGCTTTCCTCTTTGCTGCAAACCCTAACATTATTCCTCATGTGTATGCCTTGAATGTATCTCAAATTATTCCTACTTATGGCCTATCCTGAGGGTGCACCCCCTCTACATTGGTTTGGATAAATAAATCAATATGTGTTTTAATATACTTCAAAAATTCAGTGTCCATTAAATATTTCATATTCATTCTCCATATCCTATGAGACAGTGTATTTTGTTTCGGAGACATAATGCATGTAACAATGTCGTTTTAGTCAATAGTACCCTGTCCGGGCCTGTCTTAGATATAAAGAAGTAATCTATTCAACTACAACTATTTTGAAGGTGTGAAAAATATGTGTAATCTATTGTATTAGGGTGTAAAGTTATTCATGTATGCTGCAGTTCATTAACAGAAAGAAAAGTCAGGAGTTTTTTTGGTGGATTCATTTTCCTGTTTTTGGTTGAGCTGTCATAAGAGCTGAATATGTTGTTCAGGTCTCCCCCTAATATGATCGCGCCTGTTGGTGAATGGTCTACCACAGTTGGAATTTTACTTAGAAAAGACATATCTGAGTTGGGAGGTATGTAGACATCAATAAGGGAACAGAGTTCTCCAAACATTTCACATTTAACTATTAGGAATGTACCATAGATCTCTGCGTTTTGGGAAACCAGCCTAAATGCTGTCCTCTTGTTAACTGGTATTCCCACACCCTAATCCTAGAAGTAAATGCCGCTTCAACGGCCTCCCCCAGCCATTGCCTCTTAAGGTATTCTGTTTGCTTTGAAGTGAAGTTCCTGTAGAAAAACAATGTTGGAGGATAGTTTCCCCAAATGATATTAGACATTATGTTTTTTTTTGTGCCCTCCTGTAATCCATTCACATTCCAGGTTGCAACTTGGAAAGTAATTGGAAAGAGTTTGTACTGGAGATAATTAAGTCACATGTTCTCTCTTTTTCAGAGGTTCCAAAGACAGACAAGAGCTTTGAAGAGCGCCTCATCTTCAAAACTTTTATCTTGAAGTTTGTCAATGCCTTCACACCCATTGTCTACTTGGCCTTTTTCAGGGGCAGGTAAAACAAAGACTGCTCATGTTTTGTGCATTTTTATGTTAATAATTTTAATCTCTAACTTCTGTGGGCCATTAGTAATTCAAATACTTGCATCTGTTGCTGCTCTCACACTTTTATCCAAAACATTCTACCATGAGTATGTATGTGCTGTGTACTGTATATAGTGAACATGATCACACTGTATATTACCTGCTTTCCTCACCTCATGTACAACGTGTAATGGTTGTGTTTGGTTGACAGGCTTGTTGGGCGGCCTGGAAACTACTTGTATGTTATTGGATCGTACAGAATGGAAGAGGTAATTCAAACTTAACACAGTGCAATTTAAAGGGTAAGGCTGTTGTTATTCCATATTTTCTTAATGTCAACAATTCCCATGAAAAGACTAAAACCGACTGTGCTAGTCCGTGCCTCAATACGTTCCTAGTGAAGACGTAAATCTTAAAAATATAAATACTACCGTATAATACTATAGTTTTTAACAAACGTTACTCAAAAAGGGGGAAATAGTTCATTTGACTATTTTCAGCAGCGGATTCATCCACATTTGGTGCTCTAGTGAGTATTTGGGGCAGCAGGACGGTGTACGTACAGAGATCGCACACAGATCATTGAATGGTTGAACTGATCAGGGATCAGATGTATTTGATCGTATGTGTAGAAATGGCAGGAGCTGTTTTTCCTTGTTACTATAATGAGACAAAACACAAACGGCTCATTTCAGTGTAACTTTAGCTGCTGTTATCACACAGACAGAGCATCAGACAGTGAGTGCATATTTCCACACACTGCTTACTGACATAGTTACACTGAAGAAGGAGGAAAGACAGATGCATTTACACCTTTTCAACATCTGACTAGAACGAGTCCTGAACATCCTCCAGAGGTGGTTTGAACCATCAGATTTAAATCCATCTTGTATGCTTCTTGAAGGCTCCATTTGCACTGAGCTTTTTAGAGATCAGATAGCTATCTGATCCGCCCAAGACGCATGAAGTGACTCACTCAGTGTAAATAAAAATCAAAAAATAAAGTTTGGACAAAGAGGATCAGATAAACACACCTCATGGTGGAAGTACTTCAAATCCAGCAAGAGCACATGCACTTCCTAGTTTCCTTCAGATGACAGGAAGTCCTTCGTTTTTGACTGTAATGCTCGTATTCACTACTGAACAGTTATATTTCACAATATGATACGAGAGCATTTCAGCTGTGTATACGAGCACATTCTACTAGTGTGGTGAAAGCTTTTAGTAGTGTACAGTATGTAAAAGCATTTTACTTGTATGTGTGTGTGTGGTTGTCAGTCTAGTATGTGAATGAGTTTCATGTGTGTATGTGAGAGGAAACGTACATGTATATGCATGGTAATTCTGAATAATGTCCCTAACGGCCCCTCGTAATAGACTATTTGTCAGTTGAGTTTTAATTTTAGTTTTGGTAGTAATTATGCATTTTCATGAATTTCTCTTTTTGAGAGCACACATTGAGGGGCATTTTCAAACGTGAATATTAAGGAAGGATATTTTCATTTTGTAGTACATCACACACACACATTAATAGTAAATCAAATATTAATTCTGATTAAATATTTCTCTTTTTTAGTACAACATGGAGCTTTTGCCTGTGTAGCCATATATAAAGTGGTTGTGGTCTGTTTCTCCTGCTGGCACTTGTTTTAACTTCACTTTCCACTCCCCACTGTCAACTCTTAACTTCCACCCTCCCTCCATTTGATTTCCTGTCACTTTCTGACACTTGTTCACTTTCTCTCTGTCCAGTGTGCCCATGCAGGCTGCCTCATGGAGCTGTGCATCCAGTTGTGCATTACCATGCTGGGCAAGCAGCTCATCCAGAACAACCTGTTTGAGATTGGCATTCCGTGAGTGCAGAGCACACACTGTGCAACATGCTCAAACACAGACTTTCCCATGATGCTAACACGCAGAACAGTCACATACACAAGCTGAACAACAGTTCAGCATAGATCACAACACGTGAGTTCAGCAAGCCACGGAGCAAATTATGCACACCCACTCAGTTGTACTTGCATCTGAGAGGAATCGTTTAAATGCCAGTCTGCTTTTCAGACACACTGCACTCCGTAGTGCACTGTAATGGAGGTTTTTAAGTTTATTGTACTGTATGTTTGGTTCCCCCTCTTTATCACATAGTCCACCAATAGCACAGCTCTAAGTTGTATCACAGTTATTATTCATAGATATAATATAAGTCAATATATATCATAATATAATGATAGATATCCAAATGAATGTATCGCCAACTGTCCACCAATGATCCAGATGGCATGTTTCACTAAGATGAGGATGGATCGAAGCATTTAAAGATCAGAAAATAGCACCGAGTTATGAGTAATGCCACTTTGCCACTCACCCACATGCTTATGGACTAGCATCCTCATTAGCGTGCCATGAAGGAGAATACTCCAGTCAAAGTATACTTATGTAAAAGTATAGTTACTAAAATCACATTAGCCTTTTACTCAGTAAACAGGAGAGCTTATCTAAGAGTATAAACAAGAAGACCCGACGGTTATATTGGCCAGGTTGATGTTATCAGCTAATATTAGGTTATCGCACTGGTAGCCAATAAATAAGAAGTAAAGAAATTCCAAAGATGTGTTTGAGGTCATTTAGATCTTTACCAAAAATGTCTGTTATGTGTTTATGTCAAAAAAAACAACCCCAGTCTGGATCAGGCTTTAGTAACAAAGAGTACGGTCTACACCTGCTCTATAGGAAAAGCGCAATGAGATGACTTCTGCTATGAATTGGCGCTATATAAATAAAATTGAATTGAATTAAGAAGACTAAATGTGTTATTTCCATCATGGGCTTTTGGTATGTACAGGAAGCTGAAGAAACTGCTCCGTAGGAGGAAGTCGGAGTTGGACTCAAAGCAAGAGGAGGAGCTGAACAGAACCCTGCAGCGTCATGAGAAAGACCACTTCCTGGGTCCTTTCGTTGGCCTCAGCCCTGAGTACATGGAGATGAGTGAGTCTAAACCATAGACTGTATAAAAAATGGAGGTAGTGTCCGTGACGTCACCCATAGGTTTCTGAAGAGCCGTTGTGAAGCTCAGTGAGCCTGTCCCTGACTCCGGCTAATCCAAAAATGGGTAAAGAGGTGGAGCTGAGGCGGGCCGAATGAAGCCTGGTTGGTGAAACCACTATTGCGGCAGTGTAATTGCTCCTTTAGGATCTATATTATTAAGCAGTTGATACATACATTTAATAAAGACTGGCAGAGACTTCTCATGTTACCAAACCTCTGAGAGAGGATTAAAGTTACTTCAAGCTCAACACTCTTATTTCTTCATGTCCTTCAATCAGTATTTATCATTTAAAAGACCGGTTGCTGCAGTAGCTGTGTTTCCTTTGAGTATTGAACATTTTTAGCTGTGACCAGCAGTGCGTAAATGTCTCTCTGATGGTCAGTCAGTGAGACTCTGTAAACCTAACTGCTGCATCACACAAATTACATCCATGTTTTTCACTGTCTCGGTCTCAGTGTACACGGTGCATCACGCAAACTGAGTGTGTAAGGTACGACACCCACAAAAATGAATGACAAGTCCAACAATGACAAAACCTAAACACAGCTACACCACAAAATAGGCCACTCAAATGGCTCAGCACTGGTTATAGTAACTGTAGATAGCATAAGTCAGTCAGGTGTAACAAACTATTTATGCAACATAGCTGAAAGTGAAGCAAATAATGAGCATCACTACACTACACTACAGCCTGTGTGATATATATATATATATATATATATTAGCATATTGATCATTTAACCTCTTAAAGTGCTGAGTATTGATTGACTCACTATTGCATTATTTCAGTCAGTGATAGAATAGATGTAGCGTATTTGAAAATATTATGGATAATTGACCTTAAATCTGCACTAATCAATATTTTTCTATCAACAATGGATCAAATGACTACATGTAATGTGAAAGGGGTCACTCATAGTGACAGACAATTATCACCCAAATCTGTAGTTCCTCTCAGCTCTACAGGGCTTTTTAGCCTCCTGTAGGTCATTGTTTTGGTTCTGCTCTCATCAGCCTCGTTTCCAGCAGTGGTGGGCAGCTGTTGCTGATAAACGCACTGTACACTACCTGCCCAGCACCAAACTGCAGAGTCACAGACTAGCTGCAGAAGAAAGATGAACATTTAGCAGCTAAAGAGCCAGATGCAGGGTTTGAGAGACCTGATGGAGACCAAAACAGAGCAGAGTGAATATTGGACTTAACATTCACTAGGTGGACAGAAACATGACACGCTCAACTACGTATAGATGGGTGCTGAATCCTCAGAAGCAAAAATTCAAACTCATTAGAAGGACAGCACTCCAATCTTATTATATATCCACACACAGATGTTTGCCTCAGATGACTCAACATGCAAACTGAAAACTCAAGTGTTCCAACCAAGCAAGCTACGGGGCATCAATCAAATCAATCACTTTCTGACCTCACCCCTTTCAATTTGAACACATTTTTCTAACATGTTTACCGGTATAAGAGAGTGTTAGAACGTGGTTTGATGAACCAGAATGACCAACCATTCAGGAGACAGGGGCCCTCAAAGTTGACCCATATTGGACCCCGACCCCACCTAAAGACACATACTGTATCTTCTTCAAAAATAAACAGAACAGCCCGGTTCTCTGATTATTGCAAAGCTCACAAACAAGGTTATCCACAGTTTCAATACTTTTATTCCAAAATAAATAATGCTAATGCTTTTTGTCCTTTAAATCTTAATTTGCAAACAACACGTAACCTCTGCCTTTTTTGCTGTGTATGGCACCACTGATGTGAGCAGATGTGAGGTCAGAAAGGGATTGATTGGTGACGGAATGCCCCCTACAGAACATAATGAAGCCCAACAATGTAACCAACTGGAGGGTCCATACTTTAAACAACAAGGATCAATGATCGCTACACCACAACAAAACAATTCTCCCTCAAAGAAATTATTAATGAGAACTCTTCATTGATGCTAGAGGGCATCAATGTGCCGTGATAACCAAAGTCACTCTCGCTACAAAACTATATACTATACTGTAACAATTTCCTTTCTTGATTGCCTCTCCAACGAAGAGCCTGAACAACCTGATAAGCACGTAAAACAATGCTTATTATCATTATGAAATCATAATAATCAGATAATTATCATAGATATGTGTGGCTACTGGAGATTTCTCATCATAATTCTGGAAACACCACTCCAAATGATGAATGCTAATGTTGCTCTGTGTCTGCTGGATGTGTAAATAGGCAAATGTTGGCCATAACAACTTTAAAAGGGGATAAAATGTCGGTTGTTGTATTTTTAGTTTGTTCTGGTGCTCCCAAGTGACCAAACAAAAAAATGGATGCAGCTTTAATTTAACTGAGATGTCTCAGAGCTGCAACCTGCAAATCTCCTCAAACGAGCTCTACACTAGCTATTCCATCCATCTTTTCCAACAGAAAATCTATAAAGCTTCAAAGATACTCAGCTGAACGTGTACCCAACAGATGCAGTTTTGCAGGTTGGACTGGAGCATTCAAGCAGCTTTTTGGCACCACACTGATTTTGTCTTCAGGCAAAGGATTAGGATGGAATGACCCTGTTGTATGTGTCTGACTTCTTTTCACTTTTGGTAATGGTGAAGAAGCCACATTGTTTAGAGCAGATTTGATTACATTGGCAGATTCATTGCAAAATATCAGCACCTGTCTTGGTTTTTAAAATCTCTATCAATTGTACCATATTACTGTATGTGGCATGTGCTGTGTTGACATGATAGCATCAGGTAGCTAATAACACAAACAAATCCTACACACAAAAATAGACTGAGGCGGACATCATTGCATTTTTCCAGATTCATCTTGACTTCAATTTTCTTTTATCCTCAAAGATACTTTTCACATTGAGACACATTTTTTAGACCAAATAGCTTTGGTCACCTATCCATCAAAATTTCAATTGGTCGTGGATCACAGTCTAGCATTCCACTACTGAATTGTGTCTGTCCTCTAGTGTCTACAGTCAGTTTCCCTTTTTGAAGCAAAAGACAAGTCTGCATCCAGTAACTTCTGCTAACTGCTCCTCTCGTCTGCGTCTTTAGTCATCCAGTTTGGGATGGTGACTCTTTTCGTGGCCTCCTTCCCTCTGGCTCCGCTCTTCGCTCTTCTGAATAACATCATCGAGATTCGCTTGGATGCCAAGAAGTTTGTTATGGAGCTGCGCAGGCCGATTGCAGCCAAAGCCAAAGACATTGGTAGGTGTCCACTACCCCAACTGAAATAAATGGAGAAAAAGATTACACAAGTATTCCCCAATATGCTGTGTTTATTCCCCTGGATGTTTTCAGCTACATCACCTTCATTAGGGTGAAAAATCTAGGAGAAGAGAGATTTGCAATTAGTTTTGATAAACTTTATGTTCAAACTGATCTTCACCTCACTGTGTGGGCTCTCAGAATTAGAAATTACACTACCTCAGACAAAACAAACCACATCCTCAAATTTTCACTAACCTAAAGTTGTTGATGTCCTTCTTGACCGAGTTATTGAGGAAGGGTTTCTCCTGTAGGTAATGGCCGTAAAGAGATCCCTTCCTAACAGGACTTCAATGAAACTGATGGGAGACGAAATCCACAGTCCTCGTGCTGTGTAAGAAAGCATTTTAAAGTTCAGCTGAAGATAATATGTGGCTTCAGCAGTCTGAACCAAATCAAATCAAATTCCCTATTTGTGTGACTATCTCTCCACTCCAGCTGTCCAAGTTAACAAAAAGGGGCAATATTGTACTAAAAGACCAACAATTTGGCCTTGTGAAATCAAGTGGGTCTCTTCCAAAGTTAAAGTCTCATATTAGCTTTGGCTAAAGTTTGGAAAGCATTTTTGCAAAGAATGAGGACTGTGGATTTTGTCCCCCATCACTTACATTGGAATTTCGTTTCAACGTACATACGGGCATGTGAATGTTGTTTTAAGTCAGACTTAAAAAAAAAAGTTAATCTAGCCTTTAACTGAAAGTGCTAATATAGCGACTTTGAAGGCAGTGAAGTCATAGCATCCTTAAATGCACCAGACATACAATGTATTTTAAATCATCATAATAATAATAATAACATTTATTTCTTTTAGAGTGGTCTGAGGACAGACCACTCTTGTTCTCTCTCTGCATGTTACCCCTGGGGCATGTCAACCGCAGGCATAATGTCAGCTTCCATTCCTACGCAGATGATACTCAACTGTACCTCACTTTTAACCCCAGTGATTCTTACCAAATTAATACACTCAACAACTGCATCCTTGACCTCAAATGTTGGATGGCCCAGAACTTCCTGCAGCTAAATATTGATAAGACTGAGGTAATCATTATTGGCCCTGGCACAGCGAACACTCATGCTTCACAACATCTGGGCTCTCTGTCTCTCTCCCAGCCCAAAAACTGCAAACATCTTGGTGTCGTCTTTGACAACAACCTCAGCTTGAACAAGCATGTTAACACAGTTGTCCAGTCTTGCTTTCTGCAGCTCAGGAGAATCTCCAAGATCAGTTCATTTCTATCCAGCAGAAATCTAGAGACCGTCATACACGCTTTTATTAACTCTCGTTTGGACTATTGTAACTCGCTCTACACGTCTGAGTCAACAGAGTTTACATAAATTACAGCTTGTCCAAAAGCAGCAGCCAGACTTCTCACCAAAATTAAATAAGTTTTAGCTTCTCTTCACTGGCTCCCAGTAAATTTTAGAATTGATTTTAAGATATTATTGATAACGTTTAAGGCCCGCTCTGGACTCGCACCCAAATACATCTCAGATCTTCTGACACCATACGTGCCTGGTCGGAACCTGAGGTCCTCAGCCAAGGCTCTGCTAGCCATTCCACATTCCAGGCTGAAGACCAAGGGTGACCGGGCCTTTTCTGTGAGGGCCCCCACTCTCAGGAACAACCTCCCTGAGGAGATCAGACTGGAGAGCTGCATATCCTCTTTTAAATCCCTCTTAAAAACACATTTTTAGAAGTGCACTTTCACAAGGTTTGTGGTCTGACTTCACTTTAAGTTACTTCTTAAAACATACAAAGGCATTCTCTTAACACTTTTTATTGATTATTTTATTTATTTGACATTATTTTATTTTACTTATTATACTCTCTCATATGTAGCTCCTTTTGCTCAATGTTGTATAACTTTTAAACAGTTTTTAAATTGTTTTTTTTATTTTGTCTTGTAAAACACTGTAACTTTGTTTTGAAAAGTGCTATATAAATAAAGGGTATTATTATTCTTATTATTATTTGTATAGCACTGTCCAGTGTTACAAAGTACTTCACAAAAAACAATAACACAAACATTACAAAAGCAAAACTGAACACAATTCAAAGTAGAACACAAGACCAAGTAATGCAGGATTGCAAGCGAGACGAATTTTAACAGGAAGGCTGTTCCAGAGTTTGGGGCCCAAACAACAATTCATTTGATTGGACATGATTTGGAAAGGCACACACAGGTCCCACAGTGAACAGTGCATGTCAGAGCACAAACCAGGCCATCAAGTCCAAGGACTTGTCTGTAGACCTCAGAGACAGGACTGTATCGAGGCACAGGTCTGGGGAAGGGTACAGAAACATTTCTGCAGTATTGAAGGTCCCAGTGAGCACAGCGGCCTCCATCATCTGTAAATGGAAGAAGTTTGGAACCACCAGGACTCTTCCTGGAGCCGACAGCCCGGCCAAACTGAGCGATCGGGGGAGAAGGGCCTCAGTCAGGGAGGTGACCAAGAACCCGATGGTCACTCTGACAGAGCTCCAGCGTTTCTCTGTGGAGAGAGGAGAACCTTCCAGAAGAACAACCATCTCTGCAGCACTCCACCAGTCAGGCCTGTACGGTGGAGGGGCCAGACAGGCCCCTCCCAGTAAAGGCACATGACAGCCCGCCTGGAGTTTGCCAAACGGCACCTGAAGGACTCTCAGACCATGAGAAACACAATTCTCTGGTCTGATGAAACAAAGACTGAACTCTTTGGCCTGAATGGCAAGCGTCATGTCTGGAGGACACCGGGCACCGCTCATCAGCTGGCCAACACCGTCCCTACAGTGAAGCATGGCGGTGGCAGCATCGTGCTGGGGGGGTGTTTTTCAGTGACAGGAACTGGGAGACCGGTCAGGATCGAGGAGAAGATGAATGCAGCAATGTACAGAGACGTCCTTGATGAAAACCTGCTCCAGAGCGCTCTGGACCTCAGACTGGGGCGAAGGTTCATCTTCCAACAGGACGACGACCCTAAGCTCACAGCCCAGATAACAAAGGAGTGGCTGCGGGACTCTGTGACTGTCCCTGAGTGGCCATTTTGGAATAAGGCTGTAACATAACAAAATGTGGAAAAGTGAAGTGCTGTGAATACTTTCCGGATGCACTGTAGATAGGTGACTGCTAGCAGAGTTTTGTTGAGTACAGGTCAAATGGGCACAAAAACTCACAAATGTAAGTTGGAGTCAGACCATGGAGTGCTTTAAAAGTAACGAATAAAACATTAAAAATCTGTTCTAAAATCAACTGAAAGCCAATGCAAAGCTAAAATGGGGCTACAGCACTGTGTACAACTGGAACGGGGAGCGGGGTTTGCCATTCAGGCAGGTAAAGAGAGAGTGACAATAACCAACTCTGGAGAAGATGAAAGCATGAACTACCTTCTCCAAGTCAGAGAATAATGAAAATGATCAGATTTTTGAAACAATATGAAGTTGTTTAAAACAACTGAACTACTGTATTAACGTGACAATGAAAAGTTAGGTGAGACTCAAAGATCATTTCTGGCAGTAGGATTAAAGGAGAGTGCCAGGTTATCAAATGTATCATTCAATTCTGATGTAAACATATTGAACTGAATTGAAGACGGATTGATGGATTAGCTGCTTCAAGCGAGTTTCAAATCGGTGTAAGTTGGTTTTCTTAATATACAGAATTGAAAAAAAGCAGTTCATGGGGCAAAACATGCAGCTAACATTCCTACAACACACAGTGAAGCGCTCGTGCCAGCTAGTGGTGGCTGGTACTTACTGACCCTGTACAGTATGTCCATGTCGAAGCTGCTGTTTTCGCCTTAATGAAGGTTCCTCTGTCCTTCGGCAGGAATCTGGTACAACCTCTTGAGAGGCCTCAGCAAGGTAGCTGTCATCGTTAATGTAAGTCTTGCATCTTTATATCTTTATAGTCACTGTACAGATTTACTTCCAAAACATGCTGGGGCTAGTCTGAAAAATGCTTGAACGCATAGCTGGAAAATGAAAACGAATGAAAATGTGTAGTCAGTGTCACCTTATGGAGTTCTTTTCTTCTCTAAATCCAGAAATCGGGAAGGAGTCATAGTTTAACTCTGTCATTTGATTTGATGCAGACAGTAAGCAGTTAAGCAGTTCTCTGTCCCCCAGGCCTTTGTCATCTCCTTCACCTCTGACTTCATCCCACGGCTGGTCTACCAGTACATGTTCAGCCCTGACGGCACCATGCACGGCTTCGTCAATCACACTCTGTCTTACTTCAACGTCAGCGACTTCCAGCCAGGAACAGAACCTCTCCAGCCAATGCACCTGGGCTACACAGTAGAAATATGCAGGTACGGTTTCACTTTATGCACTGCTGATGTGTTGGGACAACAACTGATGTATTTAAAATTGACCATTCTTTTGCCAAAACCTCCCAAACATCTCACCATCTCTCATAGAACCTCGCATAGCACTGCATTTACATAAGGGCATGTACTGTCATACAGGGGAGTATAACAAGTGGGAAAATGGCCATCTGTCAAATAGGAAAGCATCAAATGAACTCTTTTTAAATATGTTCTAAATAAATCATATGTGGAGACTCTGTCTTTCTGTCTCCAGGTATAAGGACTACAGAGAGTCTCCCTGGTCCAGCACTCCATATGAACTCACGAAGGAGTTCTGGGCCGTTCTGGCCGCCCGCCTCGCCTTCGTTATTGTCTTTCAGGTTTGGAGCAACACACAGATATTAATATCAAAGCACGCACACTGTATGCCTCTACATGCTTTCACATAGGCATGCCACTCACTTCATATTTTATGCAGGCAAAGCAAACAAACATGCAAACAAGTCATTCATATTTGATGAATTTATGGCCTTACGGAGTGAAGTATGAGGTAATTCATCGAGTGGCCTGTGGCTGGCTGCTTCTCCTCTACTCGTCTGAATTTCTTGATTTGATTGATTTCATTAACCTGTTGTTTCCACCTCCACCACGTCCAGAGTAGCCCGCAGACGTACAAGCACATTATTCTCCAAACATGACAACAAGGACTGCTGTTACTGTTACTACAGTCCTATTTGCTGTTTATCGCGTTGCCTTTCTTTGGTGTTCCTGCCATATTTCTTACCATCTGCTCCGTCCTCGTTGAACCTTTTGTAAGGAAAATAAATAAGGTGATAACATGTTTATAATTAAATACAAAAATGTATCACATGAATATTGCAAGTAAAAATTAATTATATCATGTGTTACAATTAGAGCTACGGCATTTAAAGTCATAATCATAAGTCACTAAGTTTTGCTGTGTAAATGACATGAAACTGAGTCAGTTTGATGACTTTGACTCCTCTCCTTCTGCTACTGTTACTCTGCTTCAGCATGTCGCAGATAAACATTTTATCATTTCATCACAGAAGTCAAACAAGATGTAAACACAGTGGCCGCTCAGCAAAAGTTAAGTTACTAGGCCAGAAAATCTGTGTTTCTCTGCCTCAATGAGATGTTCACTGCTGAGGTGTTCCAATCTGCTCTCTGTTCCCTCTGTTCTGTGCAGAACGTGGTGATGCTTATGAGTGACTTTGTGGACTGGCTGATCCCGGACATCCCCAAGGACATCAGCCTCCAGATGCACAAGGAGAAGATCCTCATGGTGGAGCTCTTTATGAAGGAGGAGCAGGGCAAAAGGCTCGCAGTGCGGGACAACCACAACCAGGACAACTGCACCTCGCCCTCGTCAGCCAGTCAGAGTCCACCACAGCCCCGCTCACGGCCAGTCTCGCATGCTCCGGGAAAACAAGCACAAACAGCAACAAACACCTGTACATAAGCGGGTCAGCTGCACAAAGCCAGCTGGTTATCCATTAACACATGATCAGTTTTAATAACCAGCAAAGCTTTTGCTGCATTCACTTTGCTTGGGAATAACAATTAAAACCTAAACTTTGACGTGTTCACGTTAGAATTCCTTCACCTTGGAAACTGGTTGTTTGCCTCTTTTTAACACTTTTCCCATGTTAAGATGTTACATTTTACAGCAGGCCAGACATTAACCAAACATCCAGCAAGTAGTTAGACAAAACTCATAGGATTTATGATCACAAAACATTATTTATTGGATGTCTTTGAAAGGAGCAAGCCATTAGCTTCATTTGACTCGGAATGTCCTTGTTGATGAGAAAGCAGTGCCAAACCCCACCCGCAACCTGATGTCAATCATATTTTTAAGCAGTAAGTTCATACCTGCCACCTGTCCCACGGGACTTGAATGCAGCTTTTGTATTGAATCCTCCGTCAATTCGTCCAAACGGTCGTGCTGAGAAGAATTTCCTCCTGCTATCTTACTGGTGAGATACAACACAAAAGTGTAAAGCTCAGATATGCCTTTTTTATTTTTTGCCCAATTATTTACAAATGCAGGAATGTATTGATGTAATTTTCTGAATATGCAACACGGTCAGGCACATGTGCTTTGGTTGTTGCAAGGTGTTGGAAGACCTGTGTCAAGCAGCCCGTTGATTTGCACTGTTCTCTTGTATGAGCACCATATTGACCATTGTTACATTTTGAGTATGAGCAAACTGCCTAACAGTGCTCAGTGGCATTATAACGGGAAGCACACGGAACATTTTTATTCATTCCAATGAACTGGAATTCTTAAAGCTGCAGTTGACAAGATTGACAGTATAAACACACAGTGATGTCACGCTCCATCTCACCTCGCTGAGATGCTGTACTGTAGATACTTCCTGTATGTCCTGTTTACCCTTACCAAAATCTGGTCTAGGTATAGAGAGCCATCTTTTCCACACATGACGTCATGAAATGAAGATCATTCTTAAAGCTGCATTAACTGATTTTTTGTTTTTGTTTTTTTGGCCACTTGGGGGCAGCAGAACAAGCTGAAAACACAACACAGACATATTGTCACCGTATAAAATTGTTATGGCGAACGTGTTTGCAAACAATTATTTATCCAACACAGAGCAAAATTAGCATTCATTTTGAGTGTTTCTGGCCACCCAGTCCAGTATTAACTGTGCTTTTAGCTCAAGCAGCTAAAGATATTTTTCTCTGGCTCTTTGATTAACTTGTAACAAGCTAATTGCTAGCTTTATCTGTCTGCTGTTTGGTGCTGAGCTGGTAGTGTACAGTCGGTTTTATCTGAGAAAACATCTGCCTGCTGCTGGAAAAAAGGTTGATGCAAAGAAGTTTGCATGCTGTAAAACCAAAACAATGAGCTGCAAGACGCTAAAAAGCTCTGTGGAGCTGAGGGGAACTGCAGAGTTGTTGATAATTCTGTGTGTGTTCGTCATTACGAGTAACACCTTTTACGTTAGTAACGTTACACAGTAATGTGATTCATGGTTAATATTTAAAAAAATGATTAGCTGCTATAAGAAACACGACTCCATATGGATGCTAATGTTGTTCTGTGTACATGTGCAACTATTTGCTACCAAATTCGCCACATCAACTTAAAAGCTGCTGCCCCCCAGTGGCCACAAAATCAGTTAATGCAAGTTTAGGTAACTGCAAGCAAGAGAGACTCATTTAATCTTTTGCCTCCCTTGTTTATTTGGTGTCTTTCGGATCATCCACAAACTGGGGCAGAGTTTCCTGTAATTCTTGACAGAATTGTTCATCAGTCCCTTTGAACCACTGCTGTTGGCTTATGCAGCTTTAAAGAGCCCAGAAGTAAATGTTTTTTGTTTCACTGATTAAAACCATAAAAGCCATTTCCACCTTTGTATATTGTGAATATGCTCAGCTTTATTTATTAGAGGGCTTTGCTGAGTGAAGTCAAAGTTTTCCCCATGCAGCAGCTCATAATGATATTTGCTAAAGCAAGCTAGCTAGTTAGCATAGAGAGCTAGCAACTGTAAATCAAATGAAAATGTCCAATTCAAATGTATGTTTAATCAGTTACGGCACAGGTGTGCTGATGGATGAGTACTGAGAATGGAGCTTAATGTACTCGTGTTTAAAGCCACGTGTACTGGCACAAGGATGTGTGTACAGTGTGTGCCATCATGCTCATATAACATCAGATAAATGCATCTGGAGCAAATGGGATTGAGGAATGTTGCCACATTGATAGAGTCCCTTTAAATTTGAATCTCACATTGCCGTTTCTGCTAGAGCAGGAACTTGTTGACGTCTCTGGAAAGCAGCGGCAGTGTCTTGCTCAGGTGACCACAGTGACAGCTGGTGAGCGGGGCGGCGGCTTTACTGACTCTTACCCTGCCTATATTCTCCTAGCTGCGCCAGGGATTCAAACCATCGATTGATCCTCTCTGAGCTATCGCTGGCTCATGTGAAATGTCCATTCAGCAGTTTTCATACAGACAGTGTGAAACCAGGAGAGGCAGCTGTTTCAATATTATTATCTTGCCTTATATTAACCGCATAAATCATTTGACATTTTTCTAAAGCTGCAACTCTTTAACTATTCAAGCACAAAGACGGAATAAAATTTTGTTTTGTATTTATCAAAGTGCAAAAACATATGTGGGAGTGACTGCATATCCCTTTGAAGAACGTACATTTACTGCAGACTGGAATGTGCGTCTGCTTTTATTGATGTGTCAAATCCTGCCCCCTGCTGTAAATATATTGAACTACCCCAAATTTAAGCCCTTAACCCATACGTGTTCAGTGATGTATAATCACGTTTAGGTCAAAATGTTGCATATCTTATCATGACAATGCATTTCTAAGTGTATCTAATGTGTTGAAAGGGTTTTATCCGCCCACAGGGGACCACTGATCTATCAACTAGAGACTTTCACAATGACAGTGATGTACTTTATCTTATTGTCTTAATTTTAATTCTATATTTAACCATCAATATGGACCTATTCCGCTGTATCTGGAAGGGTGCCTGGGAAAACATCTTCCAATTCAGCCTACAAAGACGTTACTTCTTTCTGGAATATTTCTTGCTCTTTTGAGCAAAAACTGCACATTTTATTTTTTACCAAATCTTAATACTATTAATACCGTGTATGTAAGTAGGGTTAGTGTTGATATTCAGTGATTGATTCGTGCAGCCGCAGGGCTGCGGAGCCTGTTTTAGCGAGAACAGTTTTTTCTTCTAACCTGATGTCACGTGTGAGGCCCCTCCCTCGATGTCCCTCAGGTGATGTCCTCCTCCTGCCGTCTGTTGCCATGCTGTATTTACAGCATCAGTAAAACACTACAAGTTGAGACATGCTATTGTCTATTATAATGTATGCCCATTTCACAACATGAGTGAGTGTACGTATATGCATGTATAACCGATTTGTCTGTCTCTGATATTTTGAGTCTCTTTTGTTTGAACTAACTGCAAATAAAAGATGAACTGCCTGCAGTGTACACATTTATTGAAAATTCCTGCATTTCACTTGGTTTTGGTACTTTTATTAATTGCATGTGTATCACTAAAGTACAGTATCGGCTAAGGCGGTTGTTGCATTATTAGCTTTTTTTGTGGCAATGTCTTGTAGAGGGACCTTGGTCAAAACCTAGTTTTAAGAGATGCTGAGCTCTTTTACAGTAGTCGATACTGTGCTCACATGATGCCTATTCCTAACAAAGTGGTGCGTAATCGAATAAACACAAACTAAAACAAATTAAGGATTAGCCAGCACAGGAGTACTGCTTGCACTGGACACATTGCACAAAGGGCGGTAGGTGGGGCGTCCGTGGGGGCGCCTTGGGCCCGCTAACAGGCTAAACCTGCCGTGCCTACACCCAGGGATTCATCCATAGGATTGTCATGTGCATTAAAATGCACCCATGCATTTGTATACAGTGAAAAACATGTGCCCTGGCTGCTCCCTGATGTGTCTGCCTGCTGCCTGCACACTGCTGAAAAGGAGAAAAGCTGTCTTTAAACCGAGCGATGTGTGCCTCGATGCTACGACACAGCTTACCGGATGGTAGCAGTGAAAGGAAGCGATGGCCTGGATGAGCGTTGTCTCTCATATTGGCTTGTGCACTTTTCCTGCACCTGACATCATGTGGCTGATTGCTGCCTATTATTTTGGAGACTTAATTTTGTTGAGTTGCTTCAGGTCAAACACAGACAGGTTACCAAACCACACTATTAAACCTCCTGTAAGAGGGCACCCCAAATATCTTAAGGCATCTAAGAAAACAGCCTGTGCTGTGTTTTCATTCTGCAGTCTGCTCTCAGACCAGTTCAGAGTGTTAGAAATCTCTGTGCCGAGGAAACTTCAAACCATCCAAGACGTTGACCGATGCACCGGAGTGTAGGTGCTCCTGTTCTTCCTACAGTCAAAGATCACTGTTTGGGTTTGCACACAGTGATAGAAAGGTTCCTGTGGGACCGTTCCTCGTTATCATTTATCAGGACAACCACGGGGGTGTCATCCGCAAATCGGCGTCTCTGTGCTCACAATAATAGTGGAGGAGGAGTTCTTTTTATTCACTGTTTGCAACCTCTCTTTAGAAATCACGTGCCCACGCAAAGATTGCATCGCACAGAGCCAGCTGACACGATGGCGTTAAAGACAAAAGAAACAGCATCGTGCACACATCTGTTCGGAGGGTAAGCGAGCCGAAGTGGGTCAAAGGAACCAAAAGGTATTATTACATCGGAAGGTTTTAAGCATTTCATTATCACCGCAGTCAGAGAAACTGGCAGTAGTCATTAAGGCATGCATGGTGAATGCTCTTTTAAAGCAGGTAGGAACCAAACCAGAAGACAGCCACCAGTTAAAAGTTTCAGCATACACAGCAGATAGCTGAGTGGAACAACACTTCAAAACCGTTCACTGTCTCTCCGTCTTCAGGCCGATCAGAGGGGGACGCAGAGTGAGCACAGAAGCTGCTCACTTCGCCGGCTGGAGAAGCCCTGGTCCCTGTAGCTGTTCTCAAGCCTGAGCTTTCACTGTTTTTAAGCAGTTTGATGGCTCCTACAGGGTCATCCATTACTGTAAAATAATGAAACACAAAGTAAAGCTTCTGTAGGCCTATATGTCACCTACAGCTGAACTGTAAAGGTGTGGAAGTGCAGTATTTCACTGTGACCATGTAGCCTGGTGGTCTCACTAAATATAGTGCAAGAGTAAAATCCCATTAGTGGGCCTACAAGAATAAACTGTGCTGAGTATAGTCCTAAAGTTCAGACCAACACAGACAGAAATATAGGCTAATTAAACATTCCTGATCAGGATCTGACCCATGACCACTCTTCGAGAATTTCACTGGAACCCGCGAAGAAAATAAGCTGCAAACCAGCAGGCGGAAGTGAAAGTAAACCTGACGTGTTTCCTACTTCGGACAGCTCGCACCGGCGCTGCATTCTGCCTGAGACATGAGCTCCTTACAGTTTAACTCTGTTCTGCTGGAGATTTCTAACCAGCTGTCCTCTGAGCAGCTGGACCAGATGAAGTTTATGTGTCGAGACATGATCGGGAAGAGAGAGCTGGAAAAGATCAGCACGGGACGACAGCTGTTCCAGGTTCTGACGGAGAGAGGCAGACTGGGAGCCGACAACACAGACTGGCTGTGCCAGCTTCTCAAACTAATTAAACGGCAAGATCTCTCAGACCAATTAAACGGTTTTGAAAGGCAGTCTGGAAACACCGACAACCAACCGGACGAGGCGGAGAAAGGTAGGCTACAGTACGAACCAGGCAGCGGCCGAGTTTCCAGGAAGTGCTACTACTGCCAGCGGACTGCGACTCCTACCAGGAGAGTTACCGACCGCCCCGTAAAATACCCACTCACCCCGCCATTAGAAACTAAAAGACGTCTTCCGTATTTTTGAGAATCAATTCAGTGCAAGTCTATGGGAGATACATAGAAGGGTTAGACTATTAAGACAGGGGATTTGCTCTGTTGTCCCTCAGCCTGTCTGTCAGGTTGTTCCACTACCCGAACAGAGAAGCCGGGAGGCAACTATGCCGAATTTACCTTATGACCATCTAGATTTATAAAACATGTAAAAGAAGCGACTTAACTACGTGATTACCTTTGTACATCAACAGGAAACGAAACTGTAGGATTTATGCCTGAAGTTTGGTGAGGAAGCTCTAACACCGTTTCCAGTCACTGCTCATTTATGTCCTCTCTCGTCCCACACTGCATCATCATTAGGTCGGCTTCTCATACAGACGCTGCTGGAGTCAAGGTTATACTGCCACTGCTACCATCACTACTGCTACTGCTACCATTACTAGTACCACTGCTACCATCACTAGTACCACTGCTACCATCACTAGTACTGCTACTGCCACTGCTACCATCACTAGTACCACTACTACCATCACTAGTACCACTGCTACCATCACTAGTACTGCTACTGCCACTGCTACCATCACTAGTACCACTGCTACCATCACTAGTACTGCTACTGCCACTGCTACCATCACTACTGCCACCATCACTACTGCCACTTCACCATCACTGTACTGCTACTGCTACCGCCACTGCCACCATCACCACTGCCACTGCCACCATCACCAGTACTGCCACCGCCACTGCCACCATCACTACTGCCACTTCACCATCACTACTGCCACTGCCACCATCACTAGTACTGCTACCGCCACTGCCACTACCATCACTAGTACCACTGCCACCATCACTAGTACTGCTACCGCCACTGCCACCATCACCACTGCCACTGCCACCATCACCAGCACTGCCACCGCCACTGCCACCATCACCACCGCCACTGCCACCATCACCACTGCCACTGCCTACCATCACTAGTACTGCTACCGCCACTGCCACCATCACCACCGCCACTGCCACCATCACCAGCACTGCCACCGCCACTGCTACCATCACTACTGCCACTGCTACCATCACTAGTACTGCTACTGCCACTTCTACCATCACTACTGCTACCATCACTACTGCCACTTCTACCATCACTACTGCCACTGCCACTTCTACCATCACTACTGCTACTGCTACCATCACTAGTACTGCTACTGCCACTGCTACCATCACTACTGCCACTGCTACCATCACTAGTACTGCTACTGCTACTTCTACCATCACTAGTACGGCTACTGCCACTTCTACTGCTACTTCTACCATCACTAGTACCACTGCTACTGCCACTTCTACTGCTACTTCTACCATCACTACTGCCACTTCTACCATCACTAGTACTGCTACTGCCACTGCTACCATCACTACTGCCACTGCTACCATCACTAGTACTGCTACTGCCACTTCTACCATCACTACTGCCACTGCTACCATCACTAGTACTGCTACTGCCACTGCTACCATCACTAGTACTGCTACTGCTACCATCACTACTGCCACTGCTACCATCACTACTGCTACTTCTACCATCACTAGTACTGCTACTGCCACTGCTACCATCACTACTGCCACTGCTACCATCACTAGTACTGCTACTGCCACTTCTACCATCACTAGTACGGCTACTGCTACTTCTACCATCACTACTGCCACTGCTACTGCCACTTCTACCATCACTACTGCCACTGCTACCATCACTACTGCTACTTCTACCATCACTAGTACCATCACTACTGCCACTTCTACCATCACTAGTGCTACTGCCACTGCTACCATCACTACTGCTACTTCTACCATCACTACTGCCACTTCTACCATCACTACTGCCACTGCTACCATCACTACTGCCACTGCTACCATCACTAGTACCATCACTAGTACCATCACTAGTACTGCTACTGCCATCACCATCACCATCACTGGTACTGCTACTGCTACCATCACTACTGCTACTTCACCATCACCAGCACTGCCACCACCATCACCATCACTAGTACCACTGCCACTCACCATCACCATCACTAGTACTGCTACTGCCACCATTTGTTTGGATTGTGCTAGAAGTGGTTTGAAAATTCTAGCTTCTTGTGTTGCTTCTTGAGTTAAGCCCATTTTTTGGGCAGTGTCTGTGGGCGTTTTTGGCCAGGAATTGTCATTGTTTTCCCTGCTAATGCATATCCCTAAATATGATATGCATCATGGCAGTTCCTGTCCACAATCACACATAGGGGCATCTGGCATACCGTGCACCAGAATGGGGTATTCTTCCTGGTCCTGGAGGGAATATTTGTGGTTGGTCAGGGGGAGATGGCCTTCCTCTTCTCCTCCTCCTCCTCCTTCCACTCTGTTGTTGGCCTACCTTGTCAGCATCCACACTATAACATAGTTTACAGTAGTATTTGGTGTTTTTCACATACTATTTACATCCACCCCATACTATTATTATACAGTAAAAGTCTGTTTATTGTACATACCATACATTTACTTTACCATGCTATAATGATCACTATTGCTTACAGGGAAAACACAGAGTGTTAAGCCTATCAGATACTGTAGGTCTGTCTGGATAGCTTACAGCGCAAATGGGTCCCAGTGCGCAAAAACAATATATCTGCAATCCAAAATCATATTTCCATACTCTGTAGCCTACATAATACATCACATAATACATCACAATGTATTTATTTTCATAATAGCATTACTTACTTCTCCTCATAAAGATTTATACATCGGCAAAAGTCCCCTCATCCTCTGAATAGCACGACTCGGGCACAGAGTTGTTGTCATTTTCTTCAACATCTCCTTGAAAAATAAGCGCCAATGCCTCAGCTGCACTAAATGTCTTTTTTGTCATGTCTTTGTCTCTTTGTATCTGTCTGTATCTCTTTTATTCTGCACAAACTTTCCCTCTCTGCTTTGCTCCTGTCCCGTTACAATACACACAACACACAACCAATTCCTCTGAATCAGACATTCCGATTGGCTGTGACATCATCCACTGTAGCCAACAGGAGTATCTGATCAGACATGTGACTCTTACATCACCAACAAAGATGATGGATGAGAACTGATCGATATACACACAGAAAGAATGAGCAAAGCACTGGACAGAGCACAAGATTATCCACGTATTTTACAACTTTTCATATTAGTTTTACTAACAGAAGTAAATTACTCACATGCGCAAACAATAACATAATATAACAGTTAGCTTAATTACTGTAGTTTAACAGCAAAAAAACGGCATGTCTTTAGCTCGAACCGCTGAGGAGTAATGACGCTCTAAAGACAACATGGTATTTTGGAGCGTATATGCCCCCGTGGGTTACAGAGGGTAAGTAGCTTAATCAATCAACCATGAGCTGTGAGTCACTGCTGCAGCTCCGACTGCAGACCTGCATACACCTGTCCCTTTCACCTCACACAGTATCTTTATCTCACCTCTCTCCATCCACACCCCCTTCAACTCTCCAGCCACTCGACTGGGGAGGTGCCTCACAGTTTGAAAACCTTTTCTGCATTGCAATTTCTTGTTACTTATTGGCCAATATATACACAGATACAGATATATCAACTAGGCTAATATCGGTCGATATTTCGGGCTAGCTCTGTTGTAAACTATATTAAACTGTTGAATGAAACTAATATTTGAGCTAACCTGATGGAATGGAGTATTTTCTGTTGCCATGGTATAACAGATATATACATACAAAAGGTATTTTAATTGTTATATTAACACTAAATGAACCTCAGACATTATAGAATTGACTGTAAATAAGTGAAATGTAGCATTCTGATCTGCTTTGAACAGCTGACTATGTAAAGACCTACTTATAACTCCACATATCCAGAGGGGAAGTTGGATGAGCCTTTTTCCTAAATTAGCCATGGCCCATTCCCAATTGTCCCTATTATCTGCCAAATCTCACTATTGGCCTGGGAGGGTGTTTGAATAGTTCCATTTTGTTTTGCTTTAAAGTTAATTGTTTCCCAAAATTAGGAAAATGTTTCTTTTTTTTCTCTAAAACCTCAATGTCTCCTCCTTTAGTCAAACTGGACGTAGCCACAGAAGTCATCGCAGAGAATCTGGGAAGAAATTGGCGTAAACTGGGCCGCAAACTGGGTTTGAATGAGGTTAAACTGGAGTCCATCTCCAAGAGGCATCCCACAGAACTGGAGGAGACGGTGGTGGAGCTGCTGAAGGAGTGGAGGAAGAGTCGAGGAGCCGAGGCCCGAACAGAGGAGCTGATAAAAGCCCTGAGAGCCTGCCAGCACAACCTGACTGCTGATAAAGTGGAGGACAGGCTTTCAACCCAAAGATCTTGATGGAGATTTACAGATCAGATCAAACACTGAGATTAACTTTGGGAATGAAAGTGTATGCTGTGATTTAAAGAAATCAAATTTCAAGAAAGTTATATGCAGATACATGAAATTATGCAAAAAATAATCTTTGTCGAGGTGAATAAATGAACTTCCTGAATGTGATAAAACATGCACCAGAGAAAGAAGTGTGTTTAAAGAACTGAGCAGAGCTTGTTTTAGTATGACAAGTTGCTGTTCAGTGTCAGCCAATATTGGTCATGTTTCATGTTTTTATCTGAAGATGAAAACAAAGAAATGGTGGTGGCAGGTGGTGGTGAACACATTTACAGACATGTCAATCATATCAAAAGCTACTTATAATCACTTCTGCTCATTACGGAGAAATCTTTTTCTTTTTTTTTGACACTATATTACAATGCAAATTGTATCTACAGTGGTGTGAAAAAGTGTTTGCCCCCTTCCTGATTTCTTATTTTTTTTGCATGTTTGTCACACTTAAATGTTTCAGATCATCAAACAAATTTAAATATTAATCAAAGATAACACAAGTAAACACAAAATGCAGTTTTTAAATAAAGGTTGTTATTATTAAGGGAAAACAAAATCCAAACCTACATGGCCCTGTGTGAAAAAGTGATTGCCCCCTAAACCTAATAACTGGTTGGGCCACCCTTAGCAGCAACAACTGCAAACAAGCGTTTGCAATAACTTGCAACTTGCAGCCTTTTACAGTGCTGTGGAGGAATTTTGGCCCACTCATCTTTGCCATTAGAATTGCCATTAGAATTGTTGTAATTCAGCCACATTGGAGGGTTTTCGAGCATGAACTGCCTTTTTAAGGTCATGCCACATCATCTCAATAGGATTCAGGTCAGGACTTTGACTAGGCCACTCCACAGTCTTCATTTTGTTCTTCTTCAGCCATTCAGAGGTGGACTAGCTGGTGTGTTTTGGATCATTGTCCTGCTGCAGAACCCAAGTTCGCTTCAGCTTGAGGTCACGAACAGATGGCCAGACATTCTCCTTCAGGAGTTTTTGGTAGACAGCAGAATTCATGGTTCCATTTATCACAGCAAGTCTTCCAGGTCGGCCGGCCACTCCTGGGAAGGTTCACCACTGTTCCATGTTTTCGCCATTTGTGGGTAATGGCTCTCACTGTAGTTCGCTGGAGTCCCAAAGCTTTAGAAATGGCTTTATAACCTTTTCCAGACTGATAGATCTCAATTACTTTCTTTCTCATTTGTTCCTGAATTTCTTTGGCTCTCGGCATGATGTCTAGCTTTTGAAGATCTTTTGGTCTACTTCACTTTGTCAGGCAGGTCCTATTTAAGTGATTTCTTGATTGAGAACAGGTGTAGCAGTAATCAGGCCTGGGTGTGGCTAGAGAAATTTAACTCAGGTGTGATAAACCACAGTTATGTTTTAACAGGTGGGGCAATCACTTTTTCACACAGGGCCATGTAGGTTTGGATTTTGTTTTCCCTTAATAATAACAACCTTCATTTAAAAACTGCATTGTGTGTTTACTTGTGTTATCTTTGACTAATATTTAAATTTGTTTGATGATCTGAAACATTTAAGTGTGGCAAACATGCAAGAAATCAGGAAGGGGGCAAACACTTTTTCACACCACTCTACATATGGCATTTTCATTCATACCTTCCATTTTAATGTCATCAGTGCCATTGTTAGACAGAAGATGGGGTTCTTCAGTTTTCTGCTATTGTCAAAGACTCTACTGTTAAACTATGAGCTGTTATTTTGGCCTTTTCAAAGGAAAAAGGTGATACAGGGACCTGTTCTCCGATATAAAAAGGCTGTACTTCTGTGTACAATACCACCACTTAAAAGTCCTGTGATTTTTATTAGCATCCAGTCACTGGATATGTGAATATAGATGATAAAATATAGTTAGACATTTTGGGAAATGCACTTAGAGAGTTAAATGAGAAGATCAATACCACTTTTGTACTTGTTTGTTAAACGTAAGGCTACAGCGAGAGAGGCTAGAGCTGCTGGTAGGCAGATTTTTTAACCGTTGGACAGAACCAGGCTAGCTGGTCCACCTTTTTCCAGTGTTTGTGCTAAGCTAAGCTAACTAGCTGCTGGCTGTAGCTTCATATTTAACAGACACATATGAGACTGGTACCAATCTCCTCATCTAACTTACGACCAGAAAATCAATAAGCATATTTTCCAAAACGTCAAACTATTCCTTAAAGATTATGTTTTGGGACTCAGAATAAAATTCAATAAAAATTAATTAACTGTAAATAGCTTTATTTTCTGATCAGAAGCCATCAAACTGTTTACACTAATGATTGATTTTTTATGTGATATGAAAATAAAATGAGATGGTATTTGAAATCAAGTGTCTCATTATCATCTCCAGAATCTACAAAGTGTCTATGTTCTTTGACATTTAATTAAACAGGCAGCAATCAGCATTTAATGCTTCTGAAGTTTGCAGGTTTATTGTTACAGGACAACCCAAAGTGCCATTCGCTCAAAACCCTCATCTCCTTCATCAGCATGCTCTGATGTCATCAGTATTGCAGGTCAAAGGTCACGTGCAGTTTCTGCAGAGGAAAAGCATGTCATTACAGGAAAACTTTTGGAGGGATAATGCAAAAGTGGGATTGATAGATGCTCGCTGTGTAAATATTCCAATAATTTTGACTTTAATATTAAAGGATAGTTTCACATTTTATCAAGTTTGTCTTAAAACAATACTCATATCCCCATATGTACGTTGAAATAGTTTTTTCTTGGTTAAGGCTAGGGAACGATCGTGGTCACAGTTTAAAGAAATCAACATTGACTGTCAGTTGGAAACAGAAAACAAACAGCAGTCTCCGGTGTTTGACTGTTGAGAAAGACTGTAACTTTAGAAGATTCCCACTTGATTTGTCTAACTTATTTTTGCACAGAACGAGGACTGTGAATTTTGTAGGAAGAGATCTCATCAGGGCCAGTATGGACAGCAAGCAAAAACTGTTTCAATGTTCATATGGACGCCTGAGTATTGTTTTAAGACAGACCTGAAAAAATAGTTGTACTGTATAGGCTCGATTAGCATTTTTCAGACACAGTATACTTACAGCACTTGTACAGCCTGTTCAGCCTATCAATGTCATTCTTGCTCATCTGGGTGGCCTGGCCGAAAGATACATTGCTGTCGGGAATGGGCAGCATAGTGGGACGGTTGTTCTTGGAGAAGGCGTACCTGGAGAATCACAGATACCACAATGCAAAGTTGGGTGAGCTTGGGTTTGATTACCTGGAGGGAAACAATCCCTGATACTTCTGGTGATTTTAGTTAATTGATGTTGAGAAGAAGATTCACGTTGGTTATGCTACTTCCCCAGAGTCACTGATAAACAACTTCTTGTACAGGCCAATGTATACAGACAGTGGGATTCCCTAAAGTCAACCAGTAAGCTCTGAATTAGCTGAGCCTCCAGTTTGGTCTGCTAGTCGTAGCAGTAGCTCAAATAGGAGCATAGGCTGCTAATGTGATAATAATCAGAAACGTATAAAGAAACACTGAAAAATCTGAAAATATTAGCAGATAGCAAATACTACAAGGGAGGTGAAATATAAATGAAAATGTATTGAATAAAGTAAATGACATTATCCGTACTTCTCATATTGCATGACTGAGTTGTAGTCATACGGCGTTCCCTGGTTCAGAGTGTCAATCTTGTTGAAGTTGTACGCCATGCCTGCAGAGGTGAGAGAAAATATACATGTAAAATCACAGACATTTACAGTTTTAAAGTAAAGTGAGAAGATTTGAATTTCCAACATGAGCTCAATGAGTGAAAGAAAAGAACCAGCAGTTTTTCAGGATGCCAAATGGAAACCAAATTGTAATAATCAGGTTTACATACAAGTTTGAAGATGAAACAAATCTGTTGGTGTGGAGTTAGAAAGAAGTGAGCTTGGCAGACCTCTGTAGCCCGCTGCTCATCGCTGCTGCAGGCTCCAGGCTACATTAGCCGCTACTAGCATACCACTCTTAATATAATAACACTTGCATAACACTCTCCACTTTCCTAACCCTTGTGCAATGCTTTAAACACCTCCCTCTCGTTACATTAGAGGGCAAAAATGTCCGCATCATAAAAAATGCCATAAAAATATTATATATTAATATTTTTTTCCACTTTCAACAACTTAATTTTTTTAATCCACATCAGTCCTGATCATAACAACTAAATATTCATTCATGGTGGTTGCTGTATGCTCATCCTGCCTCAGTTCCACCCATGCTTCCTCCCTGGTCACCAACGCTTCAGAGCTCCCTCCTCTCTTAAATGTTGCATTTTTTCACGTGATTTCTGCTTAGTGTAACAGCCAGAACACTGAGGTTTGTTCTCTCTTTTCTCCTGTCATTCAGGTTCAACTCCAACCATGAGACAGTTTCTGCCTCTAAGACTACTTTTAAGACTAAAAACAATACAAGTCATGCAATAGATGGTGAAACTGTCTAACCATCGATGATGTTTTCCCAGTACACCTTGATGTGGTTGTCCCTGTCGGAGCGAGTCTGTTCGTGGTTGAAGCCGAGGGCGTGGAGCAGCTCATGCTGGACGGTGCTGTGGTACAGACAGCCCTGACGGCTCAGAGACACAGTCTGACCACCACCCTGACGACCCACGTAGGAGTAGCAGCTGTTGACACATTAACATAGAGCAGTTTTTAGAAATTATACAACATATCACCATGTAGAATTGTAAAGGGAAGTGTTGCTCTTCAGTGCTTATAGAACAGCAATGGAACAGGTATCCATTTGATTAAATGCTGCATTCGTTCTGTCAGAGCTTTTCTATTCAAACATGAATGTTCTGTATTTTCTCCTTATTCTGCTGTCACTGTCAGTGGCTGCTTAAAATGCTTTTGATCTAGCAAACATCCCCGGAGCATTTGTTCAGTCCAGTGGAAATGATCATCTAATGAACTTTCTGTAATAAAATTAAGTTAAATTCATTACAAGTGAATGCAAGGGAGGACTGAGATGCTTGAAAGCTACAACAGGCAACTTACAAGGCTTCAAGAGAGAGGTTTCATCCATGTGTGATCGAGGCACAAGACTTTGTTTGAAGGTGTAAATTGTTGGCGTAAGAACATAAAAAGTCATCTGTATGGCTCAGACCCTGCCGCTGAGTTGTGAACCTACAGCCAGAGCCTTACCCATCCCTGGACTCGATGCTCAGCCACTCATGATCTCCGTTCTCGTAGGGTCTGAAACGGATGCAGGAAACTGAAGAGAAAGACTCCAGTCCACGAATGATGATGGCCTCTTCACGGGAGGCTGGCAGGACAAATGTGGCAGGTTGAGAATATCTGTAGCAGTGTAGCTTTTTCTAACACCATTGTAACATTACCTTAGTCATTTCTGTTGTGTAACTGAGCTGTATATACTATATACTTTTAGAAGGAACAATTCCTCTATATTATTTTGGAGTGTTGCAGAATTGAGTGTTATTATTATTATTAGTTATTATTTCATTCTAATTATCACCCAGCCCTATTAATATTATTGTTTATATGTAACATTGAAGTTACTTATTCATGTCTTTTTGCCTCGGGGTACTTTTAGGTCCCGCCTGCTGTTTTATGGAGGACAGGTGTGAGTGTAACACTGAAGGGTATAACAAGTGCAGTGTTTAGAAGTATTATCAGCAAATGTACTGTAACAAAAGTAAAAATCGCTCCTGTGTGTGTGTGTGTGTTATATTATTGGATTATTATTACTGCTGCATTAGTGTGTATGTAGCACTGTTGTAGTGGAGTGCATTTTAACTGTATACTGTTGGGTAATTTAATATAACAATGCAACATAATTGCTAAACTCATCATATGACTTGTAAGTAAAATCTTGATTTGTAAAGTCACCAGTAACTATTATTTCTAACACCTATGCATCAATAATTATATAGGCTACTGGATAAAAGGCTGAGTCTTGGAAGTTTTATAAGAGATTTTATACAGTTGGATTAGATTTGAGAGGGTTTTCTATTCGACACACATGGTGTATTTAACTTGTAAAAGTAATAACAAAGAAACAGTCTCGTGGTTGTATAAAAATCTAAATATTCGTCCGTCTAAATTAGCTGTGACTATAAATAAGAAGTGGCATTGGTCTATTCTGTGAGTAAAATGTATTTAAATAAAACAATGCTTACAGTAGTGGTTGGCGATGTAGTAAGGGATGTAGACCTTCCCATCAGACCACTTTTGCCACAGGCAGTCTCTGGAGGTGCAGGGGTCAGCGTTTCTGTCGGCTTCAGACTTGATAGCGATGTCTCCTTCAATCAGGATGGGCTCATCAAAGTCAGGGGCTGTAAGACCAACACAGGTGTGGGGCTGAGTTTGAAATACATAGCAGGTTATAAATGAATCCTTTGTTGTACTGTTGTTGCATTGTGGTTGGTGCACAATTTTCAGACCACTTGGCTTGAATATTGAGGTTTTACAGGTCAATAATGACTCTTATCATTTGTGGATCTGAAGCTGCTAAAAGCTTTTTCTTCTTAACACAGTGGAAAGGTCAGAACATCACTGGACACTAAAATTCTACTGAGGTGATTCTAGTACCATCCTACTACTGCACCACTGCTGCTGTTCACCAAATATATGCAATGACTTATGCAATATGGTGACTTGAGATGGAGAATCAAACTTGTCTGCTCTTTAATGGATAACCAACTTTAACTAAGAAATACTGCACTGCTATTACTGTTGTGTGTGGAACATTTTAGTCATAAGTTAAAGTGTAGTGTTGGTGTTGCAACCCATACTTGCAAAACAAAATGTTTGCATTGTTTAATTAATTTGTCAACATGGCCTCCTCAACATTGTTCAGGTCTGGTTAAGGTTTGGGAAGCACTCGACTCACTGCGGTCTCTGTTTGCTCTCTCCAGCAGTTCACCAACAGAAAGCTCCCTGGATGTGTCCTCCTCAATGGTAGCAACCGCTGCACAACACATTGTATGATACTGTATGAATTGTACACATCATCATTTTGAACACATGAGCTTAACATTAGAATCACTTTCACTGCAAATGCATGGAATTCATTATTAAAGTAATTAAATATTCAATAACACAAAAAGGAAATTCTAAACCAGAAAATATATACAATAATTCTCCTGTTTTACTGGTCAGTTTTTATTTAATGCTGAATAATGAGGGGTTATAATTTATTTCTTACCTTCCTATTGTCGCCCACAGTGACATGGAAAAGGAGAACAAAATGTTATGGAAGCTCACAAAGACAGAATAAGCTCTGCTTTCTGAAACCGTCTTGAAATGTTTTGCTCTGAGGATTTGTTTAATGAAAATAAAGCTTCTTTCTACTGTATGGATCCCTGAAATGTTCAAATAGGAAATAAATAATTATATGGATAAATACATGTAAAATAATAATTTAATATATTAAACTCAACTCATTGTTTTAACATATAAAATTAAAAGTTTTTATTTCATAATGTCACTTTTCATGTGGAGTTGTCACCAATCACCATCAGTCAATCAAAATGCCTCCAGCCACCCAACAGACTCACTAACTGTCAGCTAGGTAGCTAGCTCCTGTTGGCTAGCGCAACCACAAAGAAAGACTTTTTGATCACACAGAGTTGTGTGTCTTTCTCTGAGAAACATCTGTAGAGTTAAAATGCTGCTGAGGTAACTCTGAATTAACCAGCTAACATTACCTGTTGATATTAACACCCTGCCTAGCTAGTTAGTCAGCTAGGTAGGTAGCATGCCTTGTTAACTAAATTAATAAAAGGAGATGTTAGTTTCCGTGTCTGTGAACTTTGTTTATTTACAGCAGCAGCTAGATCTTTGATTCAGAATTACTTAGACATGTTCATTGTTCTAGCTAACAGGAGCTAACTGGCCTTGAAAGGAAATGGCGTTCCAACAACCTGGAAGAATCTCGTTTAGTCTGGCAAGATAGTCTTAAAACAAATAGGAAGGCCCTCTGTAATGCCAGAGCAGCTTACTACTCATCATTAATAGAAGAAAATAAAAACAACCCCAGCTTTCTTTTTTGTCTCTTAGACCCCATTCCAACTAGGCTGCTTAAAGATGTTTTACCCTTAGTTAGCGCTTCTTTACTGGATATGATCAATCTGTCTTTATTAACAGGCTATGCACCTCAATCCTATAAAGTAGCTGTAAGTAAACCGCTTCTTAAAAAGCCCATTCTTGATCCAGGGGTTTCAGTCAACTATAGACCTATATCTGACCTTCCCTTTCTCTCTAAGATCCTTGAGAAAGCAGTCGCCAATCAGTTGTGTGACTTTCTAAATACCGTAAGGAGTTATCTTTGATAGGAATTTATCCTTTGTCCATACATTTGTTACTTCTAGGTTGGACTACTGCAATTCCTTATTATCCGGCTGCCCGAATAAGTCCATTAAGACCCTCCAGTTGATCCAGAATGCTGCGGCACGTGTACTGACAAGAAAAAGGAAAAGATCGTATTTCTCCAATAGTAGCTTCTCTGCACTGGCTCCCTGTAAAATCCAGAATAGAATTTAAAATCCTTCTCCTCACCTACAAAGATCTTAATGGTCAGGCACCATCATATCTTAAAGATCTCATAATACCATATTACCCGACTAGAACACTGCACTCCCAGGATGCAGGGTTACTTGTGGTTCCTAGAGTCTCCAAAAGTAGAATGGGAGCCAGAGCCTTCATTTATCAAGCTCCTCTCCTGTGGAATCAGATCCCAATTTGGGTTCGGGAGGCAGACACCATCTCCACATTTAAGAGTAGGCTTAAGACTTTCCTCTTTGATAAAGCTAATAGTTAGGGCTCACTTAGGTGAGTCCTGAACCATCCCTTAGTTATGCTGCTATAGGCCTAGACTTCCCATGATGCACCTCTCTCCTCCTCTCCATCTGTATGCATTTTTATCCCATTACTGCATGTTACTAACTCGACATCTTCTCTCTCCCGTAGTTCTGTGCTTTCCCGTCTCTCTCCTCTCTCCTTCTGTCGCTTTCAGCAGGTATTTCTGCCTCCGGAGCTGCAGAGTCTGGATCTGTGGTTGTGGGCCACCTGCTGCCCCCATGTTCCTACTTGACAACTGCTACTACAGTTGTTGTTATTGGCTCTGTTACTAATACTGACATTATTTTTTCCTATAGCTGTCATTCCTATTATTATTAATTTATTAATATTAATGTTACCACTACCATTACATTATTACTATTTTAAAATTCTAGGTGGTAATTGCATTGTGCTTCCCATTGCATTGCCGCTATATAAGTAAAATTTAATTTAATTGAAGTGAATTAAATAGGTAGCAGTTGTTGAGCTTGCTTAAGAGAGGCAGGAGGCATGTGAGAGGCATGCTGAAGTGACATTATGAAATAAAAAGTGACATGAAAAGTGAAGACATGAAACAAAAGCGTCATTGGGAAAAATATCAATATCAAATAAAAACAGACTTTTGAAAAGGGGCTTTTTAAAATATGAATGTATATAATTAAATAAAAATGAACTCCTGTTATTATGAAAAAAAGAATTATGAAACAACATTATTATTTATTTAATATTGATTACTTTGGGGCTTCATTTCTTTTAGCCCATAGGTAGCAGTTTGGATAAAATAAAAAGCAACCAAATGTGAGTGAGAGGAGGTGGTTTCTGGAATTTTCTACCTCAGCCCAGGAAGAGGACACCAGCAGCAGGGTCACAAGAGACCAAGAGAAAACCAACATGGCTGCAACAGAACTGTAAGAACCAGAGAGAAAGAGGATAAGAAAATGAGGAGGGAGAGGATGTGAAAGAATAATTCCACTGTGTATATGAACGATGTGTAGGAGGACGGGGTTCTTACCTGAAAGCCTGAAGAGAGAACGAGTGTCTCGCTGTTACCCAGTGAGAGTTTTTATACTGTCCAGGTACTCCAAGAACTAATAAACAACATGATATGTCAAAATGTGCAAACACAACAGCACACCTTTATCACTGTAAACTGAAACATATCACTGGAATCTTCTGAGTCATTGCAACATGTGTGAAACTATGCATCTGTCACAGGTGTGTGCCAGTGTGTCAGTGGGTGTGGCATCGGAATACAGTGCTGCCTTTCTCTGTGCAAATATGAACTAGTTGTAAACACTCACAAACAATAAAATAAAGGCTACATTACACATATGTGACTGTTGAAACAGCCTCCACTCTTCTGGTTTCAGTCTTTCCACCAAACATTAGAACCTGGCTGCAGGGATTTGCTCCCATTCAGCCATAAGAGCATTAGTGAGGTCCAACACTGACGTTGTGTGATCAGGTGTGGTTCACAGTTGTCGTTCCGGTTCATCCCAAAGGTGCCGGCTGGGGCTGAGGTCAGGGTCCTGTGCAGGCCAGTCAACTTCTTACACACCAAACTGGGAAAACCATTTCTTTATGGAGCTGCTTTGAGCACGGGAGCACTGTCATGTTGAAACAGGAAAGGACCTGTTGTCTAAAACACTTTTGGCTATACAATGTATATTGTATGAGCAGCAAGTCACTGCACTGAACTCAAAAATTCAAAATGGGTTCCTTTCATTCTGCCTTGTCTCCAGGGCAGTAGCTTGAGGACACGGAGATCATGTCTTTTGTATTTGTGATGTAACTGGGAGTGTCAGCAGGGCCTAACCAGGACTTTTAGAAAAACTGAGGTCAGAATATTTTTACATGTATTTATTTGTTTTTTGTTTTTTTGTTTATTTGTTCATTTAGCTGCTTCAGATGACAGTTAATTATATTACCCACCCATTTTTTGAAGACGTGTCATAAGAAGTTAATTAACAGCAGTGTCTGGGAGTTTAACTACGTTTCCACATAGTCGTTGGAGTCGGGTAATGTAGCTATCTTCAAAATTATGTCTTTTGAAATCCAGCAGTGTGCTATGTTTTCTGCTAAATAGTGGGGTAGTGCAAGAAAAGGTTACATCGTTACATTTTATTTTCTCATGAAGATGAGAAATGATTGTAATGTTGCTCCAAAACCTGCACAGATTCTGCACCTGCATCTCCTCATCTTCTGATTCAGGAGAGGATCAATCAAGCGGCACGACGCAGAAAGAGAGGGAGACCCACAGCCGACCTGACCTTGAAGACAGTGTAATGTACTGTAATGTTTGTGCCATTCATTTATCAGTGAAGTGCATGGAACTACTACTGCAGACTGCAGTCTCTGACAACTAGGATTAACTTGTTTTGTAGTGTAATTAATTACACCACAAAATAATGATTGCATTTGTCAAATAAATTACTGATACTGATTACTAATATAATAATAATGTTTGTTAAATAATGTACTTAGCAGTAATATAATAATAATGCATTTGTTCATTATATGACTTAAAAGTAGATGTTTCTTGTAACACTTGATGTGAAATAGTATCAGTATGTTAAGCTACATTTTCTGAGTAGCTTGAAGTGTCGCTGCTACTTTCAATAAAAGTGTAGGTAGGTACAGTTTCAAAGTAGCTTCTGTACACTGTTTAAGAGGTACTGTACTGGGGAAATACTGTCTGTATGTATTTATTTGTATGCATGTATTCATGAAAACATATTGCGTTTTAAAATTGTGGAATCCGACTTTAAAATATCACCATGTGTTCCCATTTTTTATGGAATATAACCTCCCCAAGTTGGCAAAATGCCCAGATTCCCAGAAAAAAATACCAAGGACGTGACCTCAGTGGTAGCTACGGCCCAGTCAGGGAGAAGATTACGCTCTACAATTAGACATGATGGGTCTGATTGAAGAGCTCTAGGTGTGGAGAAGGCTTTGAAACTTGAAACTGTGAGCAGTGAGATGAAATTAAAGAAAATATAATTGATCAGGTATATTTATACACAATACGTGACAACAAAATGATAGAATAATCAATACATTTTACAGACTTGTTTTAGTCACCTGTCCAAAATTTCTTATTGGACTAGGGTTGCATTGGGGAAATTTGTGACATCAGTATTTCTAAAATCCTGCAATTGTCATGGCTGTCTCAATAACATTTTCACTATATCCTCCCCGACATTTAATGTTGTGTTGGAGAGCTGCCAGAGTTTGAGTTTGAAACATCTGTCACTCTGTCTCAGAGAAAGAAAAAAAGACACTCCTCTGCTCTTATCAGTGTGGGACACTCAACACACTTTTGTCAATATAAATCCACCCATAGCAGCAAACACCCACTGTGACAAGGCCAGGCATGTAAATATGTAACAAATGTGTAGTGGGGACTGATCATTCCAATCCATATTTAATATGCCTGATATATCAATATATTATTTGATATAAGGCAAGCTTGTGCTTGCTATACTTTATGAAAGAATTCATCATTTCCAAATTCCAAATTTCCTGATTTTAATGCAAGTCAATATAATAAGTAATGTGGCAGATTAACGGTTTAAATGCAAACTGATCATATCGAATGACCTTAATTTTGGTAAGAGGAAGGAGCAGGTTTACACTCCTGGCTATCAGAATGAAATCAGCGTCATTTATTAAAATTAATTAATTAATAAATTAATGGCTAATAGTCTTGATCTGAAGTTGCTACAGAGTTCTTGTCTCGGGACAGTGACCGGAATACTTCATACACACAAACACAAAAACCAAAGTTTTATAAATGTTTACTAAACTAAATGTCTACTAACTACACACACACAACTGTAACTACTATACTTCACAAATAAACTAATAACTACTAGACACACAAATGAATGGACAATGCAATGAATAATTAAATGGTTGAATGAACGACTGACTCCAGATGATGCAGTTAACTTGGCAAGCGGTATTCAGAATCAGAATCAGAAATACTTTATTGATCCCCGAGGGGAAACTCTTTTGTTACAGCAGCTCACTATCACATCAGTGCACACAGGAATAGAAGTACTTAGCTTGCAGGAAACCACTAAGTGGACAAACTTTAATAGTTACCAATTAAATAAACTATAGGCACTGTTCAGCAACTGAGAAGTTTTGGAGAGTCAAGGGAGATTAGGCTATTATTAGGAATTATTAATCGCCTGAAATAATTTAGCCATCATACCTATGTTGATGGGCGATCCTAATTTTTATCTATGTTTCCTAATTGTTCTTATTAAGCTAAAGCATCAAACCCCAATGTCACAGAAGTATCTGTTGTTTCACCTGGGTTTTGGCTGAGCAGGGCAGAAGAGGAGAGGATAAGCAGTGCCATTTGTCTGTGCCACTCTGCAATTGGTTCCGAAAGGAAAACCCATGTTCCATGTTTCAGGACACGCTGTCGGTTCCATGGGCGACTCTGGCCTGAGTCAGATCTCTTCCTCCATAAGCAGGCTTATGACGTTCAGTTGGGATGTCAACGCAATGTGAGCGTCTGCCAGCTGTTGGCTGAGATTAAAGTTTGTTACATTAACTGGATGTAGCAACTTCTTTAATCTGGTATCAGCAATTTAAGTTCACTAATAGTTTGTTTCGTTTGAGTTAAGTCTTTGAGTCTATTCCGCTCCGTCTCTCCATCTCTCTCTATTTCTCCTTCTCTGTACCATGTGACTGGTGCATAAAGCCCAGGATTTGTTCTTTTCTAACCTTGTCGTGTTGGATCTCAGAAATGGCACAGCCTCCTTTTCGCAGGCTTCTTTCTATCAGAATTGTTGGATATCAACGTTTTCCCAACATGTTCTGTGTGCCTTTGGTCCCTCTGCGGGTTAGTTGAGGCCTGTTGGGTCTCAGGATTCAGTCCGGCAATGTTGCATCCCACAACCATCCCTCCCATAGAAATCTACTGTTGATCGGGCTGTCTTGGAGAGCAGCGGAGAGGAGACATAAGAAATCATAGTGAGTGAGGAAAAGAAGTTTCCTCTTGTCTTAAAGTCTTCTGTAAGATGGGTCTTCTGTTTGTGTTCAAGGCGCGAGACTTCACTCCACTCCCACCATATCTTATCATAATTCTTTCTGATGGATTAATAACAAGTTTAATTCTTCCATGTTAAAGCTTTGTCTTATCAGTTGTTGGAAGGCACCACACACTTTTATGAATAAAACAGGGTATTGTCCACTTATAACTTAAGTAATTAACAGACAGTGTTAATTAAATGTCATACATGGTAGGCCTAATATATGTTGCGACATCTGCTATTATGACGACACACCATGTATAGGTTATACACACACATATATCTCTAACAGTAAATGAAATAGTAAAATAAAATCACACAAATTAGATGTCCACATATTTCAGCAATCTTTGTATCTCATGAATGTCTTTGGTCTGTCTGCTTGTCTTTCCTCTCAGAGGAGTGAGAGGAGGAGGGGGGTCAGCAGACACACAGCGCACTCTGAGGGCCTGTGGGCCTGATATGATAAATTAATTGTTGTGTAGATACATATTCACATTTCCTGTTTCATTAGCTATTCAGCTCTTCATAATAGGCAAATATGTACAATCCAGTAACCTTAGGCATGTTCAATTGATTAATATCAAGGTTAAGACAACAAGAGATCAGTTGAAAATATTCTTGGCAATATGTCATTAGAGTGGCAAGCAAGGACTTATGCTACTGAAACTGTATCTCAAATTATCACACATACTGTCCCAAATTATTATGTATGTCCTGAAAGAATAGTTTGTTAATGCAGAAAATGGTGATACTTTGTATGACATCATATTCATTTCTTTACATAAAGAACAGTTCTTGTTGACAGAGTCTAGTGGCATCAGCATGACAACATCAAATTCCACACTCTTCTTACATTGTTATTCAACGTAATACATTGATCAATACATTCAATTCTGCATGGCAAAGTAATTTTCTTTACAGAAATCAGAATCAGAAATACTTTATTGATCCAGAGGGGAAACTCTTTTGTTACAGCAGCTCATTATCACGTCAGTGCACACAGGGATAGAAGTTCTAAGCAAGCTTTATTCCTTTAGTCTTAACATTTCAGGTCCTGGTTTTAACTTGATGAAGACCAGAGATCATGAGATGTTCCTTAAAAGAGGGTGGTATCAGGTTGTGTTATGCACAGCCTGGTAAAGTAAGTTGTATTTTACTAAATCGGCTTAGGTTGTTCATGCTTTGTGAGTGTTTGCAGGCCACCATAGATCAAGAAATTGTCTTTCAACCTCCCATTAGTGACCTGAGTCTGGCAAAGGTCATGGGACAGAGGAGGTCACTGGGGAAGGCTTATCAGTCTCCGGACAAGCCTGGCTTATGACTTAGATGCCTGCTGTCAGAAAAGTCTAATGCTTTTCATTAATAAAGATCCAAAATGTTCATCAGGATTGGGGTTGATCATGCTACAGTAAATACAATCAGAATAAATATCTGTTTCACTGTAGTGGGTAGGCAAAAAAAGCCTTCAGGAACCTTTATATTAAAGATAATTTTGGATGCCTTGTTTGAATGCTCCATCACAGACAGATATACATTTTGTACACTCCCAGGAGGACAAGTGATTGACAAAGATATCTACAAAGAAGATCCCTTATTAGCCAATGAATCATCTCTAGCTGATTTTTTACCTATCAGATATACTAAAGTCATTGTCAAAGTCAAAGCCCAGTTGTTATTAAATGAAGGCAGATGTTTTATGAGTGTGATAGGAAGCATTCGCTCTTAACTCTTTTGAAGAATTGTATGGTCACACAGTAATCTTTGTAAAACATAAAAGTGAACTGTATCTTATTGTCATACTGAAGAAAAAGAATAAGATTACAAGTTAAAAGCTTACATTCTGACAAAGAATCAGATAAGCTGAAGAATTACATTCTTATTATGGGTTGGGATCATTCTCTTACATCTGAGGCTCATCAAATCCCATGACTATGACAGACATATATTCAAGGCTGTTTTTTATTTCCCTGAAAATTGTAGAAATGTGGTGATGTGGGGGCACTATTGGCTGCTTTTAACAAAACCAGTGTGTACCTTTAAACATATTTCACCTCCCCAAAACCTAAAAGCAAGTTCTAGTCCAGGTGTTAAAGTATATATTATAGATCTATATTTGCCATTACATAAGATGAAGTCACATAATATTGAACATTAATCTGGGTTCATTACATGAAACATTATTAACATCATATTTTTGCTGAAGGTAATGACAGAATGAAAAGAGAGTGCTGTGTTTCAGTCAAAGTAACTTTATTGTAAGATCATTGACTGTTGTGCTGATGAGTTCTATTGTTCAGTGATCACCAGGAGACAATCTTCCCTCTGATCTGTCTGTCAGCATATCTGAACAGGCTTCCTCTGTAACAGTGAACAGCACAGAGGTGGATTAGGTAAAAACTGAGAGTAATAGCAGAGTGTTGAATACAAACTATAGGCAGTATCATGTGGGTACTCTAATATGTCATTCTGAATAAGAAACAGCTCCATTACCGGACTGAACATTTTGCAGCAGGACTTTGATGTGGTTGTCCCTGTCAGAGCGGGTCTGTTCATGGTTGAATCCCAGAGCGTGGAGCAGCTCATGCTGGACGGTGCCGTGGTAAAGGCATCCACTACGGGCCAGAGACACCACCTGCTTACCACCACGACGGCCAACGAAGGAGTAGCAGCTGGACAGGATCAGAGATGAGTTGAAGAACACTGAAGTCTGAGAAAAGCTTTCAACTCATTCTGTAAGCTCATGAATATCAGTTTCTTACCCATTCTGGGACTCAATGCTCAGCCAGTCGTGGTCGCTGCTTTCGCTGGGCCTGAAGCGGATGCATGAGAAGGAAGAGAAGGACTCCAGTCCACGGATGATGATGTCCTTCTCACGGGAGGCTGGCAGGATGACACCACACGGCATTTAGCTTTTACATTCCAGACAATTATGTATTCGCAACAGCAGATATTCTTTTTAAATGGAGAGTACCAACTGCTTCTACAGAGAGTGTTGCATTATGGGTTATTTGTAGGCTTAATGTTACTTGGCTAGCAAGTTTCTTGAAGTTTTAGGATTAGTCAGCCCTAAAAGTGTTCAGTGAGTTCAGTTGAAATTTTTCTGGCGGCTCGTGAGTGAAAAAGCATCTTTCGACGTGTCTTCACTGCAGAAAAAGGCCGGGAACCAGATCAGCTGTTAAGTTGAGACTATGTAACTTTTGCTGAACAATGACCAGTGTGGCCACAAGTAACACTTACAGGATAACGGTAAAACATAGAAAAGAGTCATAAAGTCAACAAAATATCAGTTACGCAGCTATATCTATCTAAGGTTTGTTAACTTTAGCTAACTTAGCTAGTGTTTGCCAACATAAGCTAGTGGTCATACCAGATTAAGTAAAGCTGGAGCAGCAAAAGCCCTGAGGGTGTTGAACTGAGCCAGGGTGTATTTTATTCCTTATTCTTTTGTATAAGTGATGTGACGTGATGATGAGGAGCTAAACAAGAGAGAGTGTGAGTAAGTGACTGACAGACAAACTGTGGAATTTATGTTGTGCTTTAATAGAAGTACTTCATGTTTCACTTTACAAAAGCTTCAAGGATGAAAGCTTCTTCTCCCTGGACTAATAGTATCTCGACACAACTCCCAACAGGACTAGTCTGAAAGTGTTTTATATCTTCAAAAATCTTTTTCCAAATACAGCTGTTGGAAAAGGGCAAAGGTCTTATAGTCAGGGCCGTCTTATATTGTGGCCAGTAAGCTATATGTGTAGGCTTGTTGAACTCGATCTTGAACTTGACTTGAGATTGGATGAGTGACTCAACGGTTTCTAATTCATTGGTTTTGTGAATCCTTCCTGTGTTGGATTTTACCTTTTGCTGACCGTTGTTTTTGTTGTACATCTGTTTTTTTATTTCTAGTCATTCATGTCATGACTCCAGAAGACCTGACTGCTGCTAATAATGAGTTTACTGTTAACAGTAAGCAGCATCCATGCCCCTGTCTGTTTGATTCTGATATATGAACAGTCAGATCTCTTTTTCAAAGTCTGCATCAAACGTGAAACCCAACTGTATAAGGACAGAGCAGGCCTCTGTCTGACACTTACAGAAGTGACTGGCGATGGATGTGGAAATAAGCAATTGCTTCCTAACATGTTAACCATAACAACTTCCTATTTCATACTGTAGAAATCACACAGCCTGATATTATGTTAATCATTTTGTCTATTTCCATGGATTGTCTTCATTAAAGGCAGTGTTGCTAAAAAGTGTGATGAGTGTGATGTTCAGTTACGTTAATTGTTCAGTTGACCTCAGCTGTGTTTTAGAAACTATAAATGAAACTATATTTATGTACTTGTACCACGAGTATGACACCTCACACACGCAGAGGTGTAAATCAAAGCAACACCTGTGCAGTGTAATGAAATGCACCCTCTGTCGTTCTGTCCACAGGTGTGTGTGTGAGTTGACATACTGTACGTGCTGAGTCTGGCATTCAGAGTAAGGCCAGAAAAAAGGCTACTACTGTGTGCTCTTTTATCACCTGTGTGTGTTTATCAAGCAGCTTCACTGGGCCCTGTTCATGAAGGCCAACAACGTGAGAATGACACAACGTGTGAATATTGCTGATCACCCGCGTAGGTTTACAATGAGTTCTGCTTCTAGATGAATGTTCAAATGGTTTTTCAATAAAAAAAGAACTGCAAGTTCAAATCTTTTGTTACAGTAAATGCTGATACAACACTTAATCACTTATATCTTTTCCAGGTCAAAATAAGTATGGCTAGTAGCAAACACAAACAGGCTGGCAAGGTTAAGATATGTGAATATACATTTTTATTCATTTTAAGTATTCAATCAAGCTCACAAGCAGTTATGCATGTAAGTGTAAATTTGTGATGACGTCATTGGACATTTTTCATTTCTCCTTGGGACAACACGAAAGCTACTTTAATTCTGAATTTCATTCAAGCACAAGATGCATTTCTGGTTTTGCTTGTAGATAAAACGTTGCATCAATCTGCCTCATTTCCTCTTGACTTCCTGTTGGAGAAATAGGGAATATATATATACCTACATATATACACACACACATATATACTGTAGATATATATACAAATATTGATTTAATATGCATTCATATATATACACACATACACACACATATATATATTTTGAATTAATATGCGTACATGTGCACACACTCACACAAACACACACACGGGCTTTAAGTTACAGTTCTGTTGACAGTGCAGTAAAAAAGCAGAATTTTGTCCTGATAGTCTAGTGGTGAAGACACCTATCCTATAACCGCAGCATTCCTGGTTCAATGTCGCACCCATGTTTCCCATGTTTCTTTTTTTGTAGAATTGCTGTGATTAATCTTCATGCTTTACACCAAAGGGTTTTGCTTACAATCTCTTACTAACTAAAGAAAGCAATGTTCATAATGCCTTAATTCATAAATTAACATATACTGTATATCATAGGTTGATATCTGGCTAAAAGGAAACGTGGATGCACAAATGTACATTTGAACTTCCCATGTTTCCTGTCTGCATCTGTCATTATCTTATAAAGGAAGCTTGCGAAATGGCAAAATAACAACTAAATGTATGATAAAAAATACTGCTGCTATTAAACAAGTAAAGAGATGGAAACGTCCATCTGAAGACAGGATGTACAACTAGGTTCGACTACATATCATACTTACTTTAGATCACAGTATGTACATAGCAAGTTAGAAAAAACATCCAAACCCACCACCCACTTACTTTCATTTCTAGAGGAAATGGTTTCTTTGCACGGGTTCCAGGCCGGGTCTGGAAGCAGTTGAATCTGAAATGAATTCAAAATACAGCAAAGTCTGTAAAAGCTGCTTGAGTTCTTTATGATACTGCTACAGTGTACATGAACATACATAGGTTTTGAACATCCTAGGTCTGTCCATTTTGTCAATAGGAAGAAAGTACAATATGAGTACTGTTGGTAGGTGGGTAGGCTGGTGGGTAGCCGGGAAGGTAGGAAAGTAGGAAGATAGGTGAGAATGTAGGTAGCACAGATGAAATATACTGTAGATAGATATAGAAACAAGTAGGAAGGTATTTAGTTGGGTAGGTAGTAGGCTACATGCGTAAAAAGGTACGTACTACAGCGATAAAGGCGGTTCACCCGAAGGATGTCAGTAGGACTCATCTGGGTGGCCCTGCCAATGGCCACACTGCAGTCAGGGATGGGAACGATGGTTGGCTCCCTGTTGCTAGAGAAGGCAAACCTATGGCAAACACACAGTAGTGATGAGAGGTTTAAACAGTACACCTGCAACCATTATTTCTAAACTGCTGAGTTCATGTTCAACAAGAACCACTAGTTCATTCAGCTGAATGACCACTGGAAGCTGATATATGGACAGCCTACACGCTTAAAGCTGCGTTAGGAATCTTTTGGCCACTTGGGGACAGAAGAACTCAACAACAAGGTGAAACACGTAATCTGACATATGAAGTTATTATGGCTAACATGTTGGGAAGCAATTGCTTATTTCCACATCCAGCAGAGCAATTATGAATCATCGATTAATGTAGGTTTAAATATCTGACAATTTAAATGGAAAGTTTTTGAAATGGCAGTTGAGTAGTAATAACAGATTCTCTGCAAAAACTACGTTAAAATGATTTTAGCAGGCACTCAGAGGACGAGTTCACAGCCCTCGTTATTTGCAAAAATGTATTCTAAAGTTCATCTAATGCTAATATGAGGCTTCAACAATCTGAGTTAGACAAATCAAGGTTCTAGTTGTAGCCCTCTTTGTACAAAATTCCCACTTCATGGACAGTGTTTCCGTGCTGAGCTGCTGCGAAGGCATAGTGACAAAAAGAGGGAATTTTGGAGTAAAAAGAGTGTTACTTTGAAAGATACCCACTCGATTTGACTCCCACTGCTCTAATGTCTTATTGGCTTCAGCTGAGCTTTAGAATACATTTTTGCACAGAACAAGGACTGTGGAATTGCATTAGGAAGGGATCTCTTCAAGGCCAGTATGGAGAGAAAGAATGATATATATAACATGATTTCATAATTATATTGTTGTAGTATATCATTGTTAAGTTCAGTGAGTGAACTGAGATGCTACCTTCCATAGTGCATGACAGAGTTGTAGTCATAGGGAGTGTCAAGGTTCCTTGTGTTGATCCTCCTGAAATTGTGCTCCATTCCTGCAGGGATCACACAGCTCTATCAGATTTTGTCTCTGTTTTATCAGTTTGCTCGTCAAAATGGCTGAAAAGCGAAGTAAGTGAAACGAGTGAATAGTTATATCTGCAGGATATGTCACTATTTCTGTATATATGGTAGCTCATACTAGAGGTCTTGATAAGCACATCATTCACACCCAGAGTAGCTACATACCTGCTGAAATGATATGATAAAGTCAAGTCAAGTCATATTCTTATTTATCTATTTGCACGTCACATTTTTGACTTGTGTTCTTAAAAGTGATAAAGGTCAATGATTAATTGTAATACCCAGTTTTGGTTGTTATATCTTTTGCAAAAGCACTATTAAAGTTACATCTATAGTGTACACAATGAATTCAACGACTTTCAAACTGTTGGTCAAGACTGTAACGCAACCCACCAGGAATGACGTTCTGCAGCAGGATGCGAACGTGCTCGTCCCTGTCGGACCGGGTCTGTTCATGGTTGAAGCCCAGGGCGTGGAGCAGCTCGTGCTGGATGATCTGCTGGAAAACACAGCCCTGGCGACTCAAAGACACTGTCTGGCCATTACCACGACGCCCGATGAATGAGTAACACCTGAAAGAGAGCCGTAAATAAAACTAGTAAACAGTAACAGCTTTAGCAGCCCCTTGAGAATATCCCACATGGCGTCCCTTGACCTGACACACACAGTGTTTGATGGTGGAAGACTCTAGCTGTGAATACGGCCTAGGGGTGCATTCATGCGTGCATGTGTGATATGTGCATTGTGTGCTCCATACCCTGAGAGAGACTGGATGTCTACAAAGTCCTCCTGACCGTTCAAGGGGGTGAAGCGGATGCAGGTGGACTCGGCAAATGACCGCAGACCTTGGATGATGGTATCTCTCTCTCTTTGGGCTTGACAGCAAAAAAACATCCGTTTTGGTTGGTTTCATTGCTGTCATCTTTTAATTCACTCTGCCATCATATTACAAGGGGACATTTAGCAGCAAAACCCTACCATGACTACTGCTAGTACTACTGCTACTACTGCTATTGCCATTGCTTCTATTTTTACTACTCCTGCTGCCATTGCTACTACCAGTGGCGGCTGGTGGAACATTTTCTAGGTAGGCCTGTGCCACATCCAATCAATTTCCCAGTATGATTTAATGCAAAAAAGTTAATGTATCAAAAATGAATTCCTACTTTGCAGTTAAATATTTAACAGTTATTTTATTCCAACATAAAATAAAGCAGTAAGTATAATATCAAACATGTAATAGAAAATGTTCATTTCTTGAGATGCCCCTATGGACCCTTTTGTTGGGGAAACCAATAGATCATGAAGTGCAGTTAGTGGTGTTAAGTTCTGTTCAGACACTTTAAGGGACATGGGAGTCCGGTGCTCTGAGGGGTAGAGATAGTAAACTCCAGCACACTTCTGCTTCAAAACTCCCTCACAAGTGAATTAAATTGAATTATACTCAAAAATAAATTGATTAATTGATAAATAAATTTAAAAACAGTAAGTTAGCTGTCAAGGTGCTCCTCCAGCACACTGTCTGGGGAGGCAGAACTTCACACAATCAATTATTTTGGATTATGTTGGTTTTTATATGCATATATGTTGTGCAGGTGATTTTCTATCATATTTTACACATATTACTGGGTGCACTCCATATTTCAAACACACAAATAATGCCAATTTGTTTAATTTATTATTATTAGTAGTAGTAATGGGTTTTTGTGGCTCAAGGGCCCAGGGATGGCGGCACCCTAGTGCCCTCTATTGGCCAGCCACCACTGGCTACTACTGTCAATACTACTACTACTGTACTACTACTGTACTACTACTACTACTACTACTACTACTGCTGTACTACTGCTGTGCTGCTGCTGTACCACTGCTGTACTACTACTACTGCTACTGCTACTGCTGTACTACTGCTACCACTGCTGCTGCACTGCTGCTGTTGCTGCTGCTGCACCACTGCACTGCTGCTGCTGTGCACTGCTGCTGCTGCACCACTGCACCACCACCACTACCACCACTGCTGCACCACTGCTGTACCACTGCTGCACTGCTGCTGCTACTGCTACTGCTACCACTGCTGTACTACTACTGCTACCACCACTGCTGCTGCTGGCTGCTGCTGCACTGCTGCTGCTGCTGGCTGCTGCTGCTGCTGCTGCTGCTGCTGCTGCTGTTGCTGCTGCTGTACCACTGCTGCACCACCACTGCTGTGCTGCTGCTGTGCACTGCTGCTGCACTGCTGCTGCACTGCACCACTGCACCACTACCACTGCTGTTGCTGCTGCTGTACCACTGCTGTACTGCTGCTGTGCTGCTGTTGCTGCTGCTACTGCTACCACTGCTGTTGCTGCTGCTGTACCACTGCTGCTGCTGTTGCTGCTGCTGCTGTGCTACTGCTGCTGTTGCTGCTGCTGCTACTGCTGCTGTGCACCACCACCACTGCTGTGCTGCTGCTGCTGCTGCTGCTGCTGCACCACTGCTGCTGCTGCTGCTGCTGCTGCTGCTGCTGCTACTGCTGCTGCTGCTACCACCACCACCACCACTGCTGTACTACTACTGCTACTGCTGCTGCTACTGCTGTGCTGCTGCTGCACTGCTGCTGCACTGCTGCTGCTGCACCACTGCTGCACTGCTGCTGTGCTGCTGCTGTGCTACTGCTGCTGCACCACTGCTGCTGCTGCTGCTGCACCACTGCTGTGCTACTGCTGCTACTGCTACTGCTGCTGCTGCTGCTACTGCTACTACTACTGCTGCTGTGCTGCTGCTGTGCACCACTGCTGCTGCTGCTGCTGCTGCTGTACCACTGCTGCTGTGCTGCTGTTGCTGCTGCTGCTGCTGCTGTACTGCTGCTGTGCTGCTGCTGTGCTACTACTGCTACTGCTGCTGCACCACTGCTGCACTGCTGCTGCTGCTGTACTGCTGCTGCTGCTGCTGTACTGCTACTACTGCTGTGCTACTGCTGTGCTGCTGCTGTACTGCTACTACTGCTGTGCTGCTGCTGCTGCACTGCTGCTGTACCACTGCTGCTGCTGTGCTGCTGTTGCTGCTGTGCTACTGCTGCTACTGCTGTACTACTGCTGTACCACTGTACCACTGTACCACCACTGCTGTACCACTGCTGTACCACTGCTGCACTGCTGCTGCACCACTGCTGCTGTACTATTACTACTGCTGTACTACTGCTGTACTACTACTGTACTACTGTACTACTGCTGTACTACTACTACCACTAGACCTACTACTGCTGTTGTTATTGCTACAGTTATTGCTACTATCACTACTACTTCTGCTGTACTGCTACTACTACCACTACAACTACTGCTACCACTAGCCTACTAGTACTGCTACTAATAAAATATATGAAGACAGTGTGCATGTGATATTGGTGAATTATTGCTTACTAATACAGAACCAAAACACAGGTCCTGCCTTGAAAAGCGGCCGGTTGTTGAGACTTACAGTACTGGTTGGAGATGCGGTAGGGTACATAGACGTTGCCATCGGTGGCTTTAGGCCACAGGCAGCCTCGTGCTGTGCAGGGATCAGCGTTCTGTAGACCTGTTGGCATTGCTATGTCTCCAAACATCACTAGAGGCTCATCAAAGTTCTTTCCTGCAAAATGACATGAGGAGGATCGAAAAGGTTTTCATCTTTTTATTTGTACTGCATTTCATTTTCTTGATTTCAGTGCTGGGTTAAGGGCAGGTCAGATCTGGGTATGATACAAGATCTCCTTCCACCCTGATGGTTCTGTCTGGCATGAAGTTTCTCTGCTGTATGCTTTCAAGTATGCACTGAAACATCAGGATTATGTATTACTTCTAATGTTTGAATATTTTTGTTCTATATTTAAGGTTAGAGATGAACATACCAACATTAATATTGGCCTTCTCTAACAGCGTGGAGACACTGAAATCATCATCCTCAATGGCGTTGCCTGTGGAATAGAAACAGTTTGTTCACATATCAGTTACATGATGCAAGACTAAATTACAGAATTTTACTGTCTGAAAAGTAGCCATATCTTACCAGAATACTCATCGCTCTTTTCAAAAGAAGCCTGTAATAACGCAGAGTAAAAAAGGTGGGTTAAATACAGGTGAATGGATGTGGAGCCACAGTGGTCCTATCTGAATTAAAGATGAGAAAAGTTTAGTTCCAGCAGAGATTTTAATTCTGTTTCAGAGTACTGTGGGAAGCGCAGCTCCTATAGAGATAGCATGTAGGGGGAAACAGGGGGCTGGTGGAAACTAGTTTTCTTTGGAATATTTGAATGTACATTTTCAAATGTCGAGAAAGCAAAGTGTTTGCATTCCTGCATTGGATTAGAATGTAATGCGATCTAAAAACTACAAAGTATAAAATCAAAGATAAAATCACAATTTGCTTTTTGCAATTTACCAAATTATTTTTAGAAACAGTTTCCATGACAATTTCCTCACAATTAAGAAAAAAGTTCCCCTGCAGGTTAAGAAAGCCAGTCAATATTAATATAGTACGTCCTTCTGCTGCCCATCATTGTATCATGTTAAAGAAAAACTGAATTTGGAATTGTAAAATGTCAGAATTGTTCACATCAATTGCATTTCATTTCAAATTGTGCCATAGAAACATTGTATGTATTTATTTAATTAGTGACAGATTAAGTGTCTGTCTGTCCATATTAATGTGCATGTAAAGTGTCTGCTGATGCTTACCTGTATAGGAAAACTGTGGACAGAGCAGAAGAGGACACTGAGCACAGCAGCCTGGAGGATCATGGCTGGTTATGGACAGCAGCAGCAGACCAAGAAAATGCCTGCGGAAAACAGAAGTGTCCGAACTTATATAGGTGGGAAAGCCAGCTAACGTTCGCCCTAATATGGCATACTGCTCACCAAAGACTTATTGACAAATTCAGCTCAATTGGAAGTGGCAGTTATTGCTTAAAACAAACTGTGGTTTGTGTAAGATGTGGGCTTAGTTTTCTGCTTAATTTAGTCATCTCAAGGTGTAAAGGGCAGAAAGGTTTTAAACATGGAGAAGCAGCGTTCAATTTTTATGCAGCACTTATCTGGAACAAACTCCCAGTAAACTGCAGTTCTGCTGAAATGCTCAGGTTTTTAAATCTGGCTGAAGACTTCTGTTTGCTGCTGCCTTTTATTAAATCAAATAATGATTCATTTCTTACACTGCAATGTAACTTTTACTCTCCTGTTTTATCTTGTTTATATTTTCTATTTAACTCTTTAATTGTATTTAAATATCTTTTTATATTGCCCTATCTTGCGTTTACATTTTTTCTTGATGTCTTTAGTGTGTAAAGCACTTTGAATTGCGCTATACAAAAACTTGCCTTGCCTTACTGAAACTATATTCAACAAATTTCCATTTAATAAGATGGTGCATAAAAACGTGGGTTTGAATATTTCGCTCCAGGCTGCAGGTGAGCACAGGGGTCACTGAGACGTTGGCGTGGCAGTTTCTTTTCAGAATCAGAATCAGAAATACTTTATTGATCCCAGAGGGGAAACTCTTTTGAGCAGCGGCAGCATTCACGTTGGCGCATGCGCACTTTTTGTACTTGTATGTAGTACGTTTGAGTTTGTTTTTCGTCTCTGTTTCAAAGCCGCCGCCCAACAGGAGATGAATTAACCAATCAACTTGCTTGATGTGCAGGTCCGCACGACGTGTTGTTGAGATTTAGAAGGTGTGCACGCCGACTCCTCATTGAGTCTATGAGCTACGGTTACCCATAACAGGTCTGCAGAGACATACGGTATGTATCCTCAGAAAAGTTCAAGGCAAACTTTAATATACAGCGGGTACGGAAAGTATTCAGACCCCTTTAAAGGGTGCGCTGTGAAAAACCAAAAATTGCAAGTTCTGCATCAGGTGGAAGAGGCCTATTGTAAGCCTTGGAATACCAGTCAAATATGCTTGACCAAAATCCAGACAATAAGGGGCAAAACCAGAGAGCATGAGAAGTTGTATCCTCTGCCACCTTGCACCGGTCACACATTGAAGAAACAGAGGGGAAAATTTTATGCAGTCTGGTTTTAGTATAATGCAAACGGTGAACAACCTTGAATTGGATCAGTTGGTGTCTGCTGTTTACTGAGCAGACCTGTATCATAGCCTGACACTTATCCCACACATCATCAGAAAGTTCAACTCCCAGGTCTTCCTCCCAGGCTGCTTTGAATCTCTCAGTAGGAGCTGCAACAAGTAAGCTTTCGAATAAACAAACAAATTTGGAAATAAGATGTCTAGAGTCAGGAGGGTTCAGAAAAACATCAAAAAACGTCTGAACGTTTTTCAGGAAGTTGTTCGAAATTACAAATTTTGACTTTACATAATGCCTAATTTGTAGATAACGAAAGAAGTGTGCATGAGGCAAATCAAATTTCTCTCTTAACTGACTAAAGGATGCAAACCTTCCCTCAACGTAAAGGTCCCTGATGGACTCTAAGCCCTTCTCTCTCCAGACAAAGAAAGTTCCATCAGTCCAGGGGGTAAAAAGAATGATTATAACAAATTGTTGTATAAACAGAGGTCTCTGGTAGGGACAAGACTTTTCTCACCTGGTTTAAAAATTCTTACTGAATTTTTAACACAAAGCTTAACTTATTCATCGCTGAAGGCCTTTCAAACTTAGAGAACAGCATGGCCGCTAAGGAAGTGCCAACAGCCAGGTTAGACTCCATTTGTACCCACAAGGGGATGTCAGGTGTCAAATTAGCCGGTGCCCCTTCACCCAGTACATTAAAGCCCTAATATTGGCGGCCCAGTAATAATGCTTGAATACTGGCATACCCAGACCGCCTACAGACTTGGGTTTCTGCAGATGCATTTTAGAGATTCTGTGTGTCTTATAGTTCCAAACATAAGAAAGGATTATAGAATCCAATTCCTTGAAGAAAGCAGAAGTAAGAAAAACAGGGAGATTCTGACAAAGATATAGGAATCTGGGAAGAGAAACCATTTTATTGAATTTATACGCCCAATCATAGACAAGGTAGAATTTTCCAACTTCCTATACTGTTTTTAAGTTTTGAAAGAAACTCAGCAAAATTCAACTTAAATAATAATTTTGAATCTTTGGGGATCGTCAAGCCGAGATACACAAAGTGATCCCTGGTTATCTTAAATGGAATATTCTCCAAAACCCAGATCTATAAGTATCAGAAAGAGGCATAAAGTTACTCTTTGATAAATTGATTGTATACCCTGATAGTCTCCCAAAAGAAATAATTAAATCTAAGAGAATGGGAACTGATCTTTCAGAATTCTGCAAATACAGTATTACATCGTCTGCATACAGACTAATAAGAACTTTCTTGCCTCCCACCTCGAGACCTGTGATACCTGTATGACGCCTTATACTTAGGGCAAGAGGTTCTATCGCAATGGCAAAAAGGGCAGGTGAAAGGGGGCACCCCTGTTGCACTGAGCGTTGTAAAGGAAACTCAAGCGACCTGTCTGCATTAGTTAAAACTGAACACTTTGGTCTGGCATATATTATTTTGACCCATGACACAAATGTCTCGCCGAACCCAAACTTTTGCAGTGATCTAAACATGTAGGGCCACTCAACCTGGTCAAAAGCCTTCTGCGCATCCAAGGACAGAATTGCTGCTCCATTAACTTTCGAGTGATCAGCATATATTGTATTGAGGAGGCGACGCACATTAAAGAAAGAGAATCTGCCAGGGATAAACCCAGTCTGGTCAGGATGAATGATGGAGGGTAAATGTTTGTTAAGCCGAATAGCCAAAGCTTTAGTAATTACTTTCCTATCAAAATTCTGGAGCGCAATTGGTCTATAGCTAGCCGGGTCGGTTTCATCTTTATTTTTCTTTAAAATGAGAGATATATTCGCTTACAATGTGTTAGGTAAAACGTTATCTTTTTAGAATTAATTATCATTCTGAGGAGGAGTGGGGCGAGAATATCACAAAATCTTTTAAAAATTCAGAACTAAATCCGTCTGGCCCGCTGCCTTCCCATTTGGAAATGACTTAATGGTGGAGACTATCTCCTCCAAAGTAAAATCAGAGTCAAGGTCAGCCCTAGCGGCGTCACCAAGTTTAGGTAATTCAAGAGAGTCAAAAAATGTGTTAAATCAGAATGAGTGGCTGTACTGTTGGAGGTATAGAGTTCACTATAAAAATCTTTAAAACAGGCATTAATGTCCTTGGGGTTAGTTAACAGCGTGCCATCCTTAGATTTGATGCAGTAAATTGACCTGGAAGCTTGAGCCCTTTAAGTTGTTGCGCCAAGAGCTTATCAGGCTTATTCCCCATTTCGAAATGCCTCTGCCTCATTTTCAAAAAGCTTGTTTATTTGACCACCAAGAATGCAGCTATACTCATACTTAAGCTTCATTAACTTATTGTAGTCGTTAGATGAATTTGACACCTGATACGCCAGTTCAAAAGTAGGAAGAACACTTTGTATCTCTAAAAGTCTTTTTCTCTTTCTTTCTTGGCAGCAGATTCGTAAGAAATAATATGACCACGCATAACCACCTTCAACGTCTCCCAAAGTATAGAATCTGACACCTCCCCATTGTCGTTAAACTCCAGAAACTCTTTCAACTTGAAGGTAATGTATTCTATGAATTTACTGTCAGTGAGCAGAGATGGATTGAAACGCCAGGAATAAGACCGCTTAGGAGAGATAGGTCGATGGACATGGTAAGGGGACTGTGATCGAAATCAAAATGCTGTGGTACCTGGTATCAATAACATGCGAGATTAACTGAGAATCAACCAAAAATAATCTATTCTACTATAAGATTTGTGGACATGTGAATAGTAAGAATAATCTCTGTCTACAGGGTGCTGAATTCTCCAAATGTCCACTAAGTTTCTGCAATTAAGCAAATTATTTAAAACTTGCACTGATGCAAGTCCAGGGGTGGACAGTGGACAATCTGTCTAAATAAGGGTCTAGATAACAATTTAAGTCTCCCCGATTATTATATTAGAATTATTACCATCAGGAAGTAAGTCAAAAACCTTTTGTAAAAATTAGGATCATCAGTGTTTGGGCCGTAGATATTTAGGAAAGTCAATGGGAAAGAATTTATGGTACCAGAAACAATGATGTATCTGCCATAAGGATCAGTAATCATAGAAGAGAATTGAAATGGATATTTTTCCGAAGAGAATGGCCACACCGGGCGTGAGAAGTGAATGGCGATTGATAAACTTGAGATATCCAACTGCAACGCAATCTCGCTGCTCAGTAGCTTTAATATGGGTCTCCTGTAGAAAAATCACATCCGCAGATAATGATTTAAGGTGCCTAAATACTTTTCTCTCTTTATAGCATGTCCTAGCCCCTTAACATTCCAAGAGACTAATGTCACATTCCTACCCCCAGTTAGTACTCTACCAGAAGACCTCTGCATATGGAAAAAGAAAAAAGGTTATTAGAATGGACATACAACTTTGCTAGCATACATTGATTAGTAGCATGAAACTGAACAAAACAGTGAAAGATAAAAACAAGTGAGAAAATAACAGATAAGAAAATGACAAACCGGTCCGAGACAACAAGAACAACCCCCAACCAACCCCACCCTCCATTGTGTCTACCTGAACCAGACACAAAACTCCCAATTCCATCCAAAAAGGAGCTGCCGGGCATTTAACAAAATAAACTGCTTCAAGGAAAAGAGAACCCCTCCCCGTGGCTTTAAATGTTTGAACGGACAACTTATCACCGTCAAAGGAAAAATAAATAAATGAATAAAATAAAAAATAAATAAAAAAATAGATTATATTATGTAAAAACAAAAAACAAACAAACAAACAAAAAAAAAATAGAAAAAATAAAAAATTAAATGGGGAAAAATAATTGAAGAAAGAAATGACACGGTCAGAAAGTCACTAATAAAGTGAAAGCAAAATAAACAGATAAAAAATAATAATAATAATAAAATCAGACCATTCTATGATCTTGATTAAGTCTCAGTGCACTATGTATTCATAGTAACTACACGCCAGAAGCTGTAGCTCTACTGAGTCACAAGGATACGTATGCACGTCAGCAGCGAGGTAAGATAAGTTCGAACGTATTTGAGTTTACTCTCCTGAGCTCCCACCGCACCTCTCTGCAAATCGCGCTGCCTCCGTTGGATCCTCAAAGACTGTAGGTGCCTCCGCTCCGTGTTGATGGATTTGCAATCTAGCGGGGTACCGCAGCGAGAACTTGATCCCCTTTTTGCGCAAGCTTTGCATCACATCCCGAAAGGCATTTCTTTGAGACATCACCTCAGTGGTATAATCAGGAAAAATAAGGACCCGTTTACCCTTGTATTCGAGTGGTTGCATTCTCCCGCGACGCAAAATTAACTCCTTCTCTTGAAAGTGGTGAATGCGCGCCAGGATTGTGCGCGGCTTCTCACCAGCGGCCGGCTTCGGCTGAAGAGAACGATGCGCTCGATCCACTTTGACCGGGCGAGGAAAATGCTCTTCCCCGAGCAGTTGGGGAATCAGCCTGGAGACAAATTCAGTGGGTTTACCCTCCTCCTCGTCCTCTTGTATTCCCACGATCTTAATATTATGTCTTCTTGACCGAGCTTCTAAATCCAATACTTTAGCTCGGAGCTGACTATTTTGTTTAGACAGCTCTGAGTACCTGGTTTCCAACTCTTGGATCCGTGCCTCAAAGTCGTTCGTAGCTTGTTCTTGATTAGCCACACGGGCCTGTAGCTCGGCCTGCAACGTCACAAGCTTCTGGAAATTGAGTTCAAAAGCATCAAAGCGGGCGTTAACCCCCTGCAGGATTGATTCGGACATTTCTTTACATATCTCTTTGCACATAGCATAAGCGGTGTCCGGTAATTTTTCAGACTTGTCAGGCGAGCTAGCTTTAGCATTAGCTCCGGATACTTGGTCGTCAGTGTTCCTAACTTTGTTGGAGGTACTCGGCTTCGGCATTTTTGAGTCGAGACAAAAGTTCACACTAAATACATAAAGTAAACACACTTTGATGGCCTAAAACTAAATAAAACACGGTGAAATAATAAATTGTCGAGGCCTTGGAGAGGAGCCCTGGCAAAACGCGTCTATACCTCAGGCATGCGCACTAGCGCCCCTGATAACATGCTATTCTGACATCTTTCAGTGATTTATATAATGTGCACTGAAACTAAATTCTACAAAAAACTGAACAATTTCACAATAAATAAGATTTCATAATAGAATTAAAATCTCACATGTGATAGATTGGGAGGTAATATCTATAATACTTATAGATTAGTCTGTGAGTTATGGTCTATTATAAACAAGCTATTATCTTCATTACCAATTCAATCTCTGACTGACACCAACAGAGTTACAGTTAGAACCTACCTACAATATAATCAAAGCACATGATTACAGAAAAATGTAAAGTCAGTGACGATTCAACATGTATTACACAACTGAAGCGAGCAACACAAAGCAGCTGTAGGTCCAACAGCACAAACGCTAAAAAATGACTTACATCTTCATTCATGTTTATTGTATTGCATTAAGGTTTGCACTTTTACACAACCCCTCTCTGTGGTTAAAGCTGAGGTGCGGAGTTGCAAAAGCCTTTTTTGTGTTTGTCTGACTTCTCCAAATTGTGGGCACAGTTGCAATATGTGTTTGCACATAGTCTTGCAAAGTCTTGCAAAAACAGGAAAACAATGACTAAGGCAAAAGCACACATCGCATGTTCGGCTTTTGCTTTTGTTTTGCTTTTGTAAAATAATTGATATCATATTTGTCATTTGATAACATGAAATGTTTTACCATTGTCTGAGTCTGCCTTAATGGCAACATAAATGTAATAGGTATGCTCATCACAAACTATCATGAGATTGAATTATTTACAGCTTTAATCTGACATAAAGACTACATTCGACACATACCCACTATGTCGTTTAAAAAAGCACATTTAAACATTTTGCTGTTATCTGATAAATTATGAAATGACAATAATCCAGAAGTACCAAAAAACTACATGCATCCTCTTTTTACATTAACAAACAAAAAAGAAGTGATTCATACACAGACGGGTGGCAAATGAAAGGAGAACGCAGCATGAAGTGTGTTAGTATGGAGTCCGGCCAGCACGAGCCTCCAGAGCAGCTTCAGGGCTGTGTACAGTCTGTGGAGCTCTGCTGCAGGGACGAACACCTCCACAAGATGTTCCCTCAGTTATATATCCAGCCTTTATTCATCAGCTCGTCTCACTGAGATCAGACACACTTGAGTGCAGCAGGTAGAGAGACACACAAACTAAAGGACAGACAGCAGCAGAGACAGCCGCAGACGGCACTACACAGATCTGTTATATCATCTGGTCTGATGGAGATGGTGGAGGACAGCGTTGTCTTACACGCTGGTCCAAAACCTTCCGCTGGTGTGAAACTGGGTTGAGATCAGGTGACTGTAAAGGCCGCAGCATCTTATTCACATCGTTTTCATCCTCACCAAACCGCTCAGTGAGCGCTGCTGCACCGAGGCAGCTGCATCGGATGACTTTCTCCTCTCTTTTATTCAGCTTTGTCCTTTCATTGTCCCCCGTCTGTACATCGAATCAACACAATTTTGCAAAACAACTATGAACTACATTAATGTGTGAAAGAAAGAAAATGAAATGACCTCATAAAATCTGTGTACCTTCTAATGCATATAAAATGGATTAAAAAGTAATACATATTTAAAATAACATTATTATTATTATAGCATTATTATTTAAATTATGACACTTCAAACCGGACTTCTGCAGGCAGCGCATGACTTCCACAGTGCTGAGCTTATAACAACTTCTCATCACATGGCAAGAACGAAACCAAGACATTTTCAAACAGACATAATGTGGCTTTGTCTTGTAACATGTCTATTGATGAAAACTAGTGGGAAAATGTATTGCATGTTCTGTTCTCTGTAATTCACATACTGATTTGTCTCAGGTTTGCCGGTGTCAGCGAGGCTAAGTGTGAGAACTAAATGAACAGTTATGCATCGGTTGATATAAATAGAACAGGCCAAGTAACAGAAGAGAACAGATTTCATAAATCAGAAGATGGATTGATGGATTTAATAAGTGTGTGAGAGGGCAGAAATAGCCATTACAATTTCCTTGTGTCCTTTCAAAATAAAAAATCTAATTATACTGTTTGCACAAAACAATTGTGAAAAACTGAAATAGTTTTGAAGTATAATCCATTTAGATATCATCTGTATAAAATGAGTTTTTCTTGCCTTAACTACACTTACTTAGTTTAACTTTCAACCTAACCCACATCAGATGGGCCATTATTTTACTCAACAGCCTTGTCATGCAAGGTCCTGCTCCACCACCACAGTTTGATGCTCTGGGAAACAGTGCAGCTTACATTCCTACAGTGTTTCCAGACTCTGCCAGGGCATGGTGAACTCTCAAATAGACATAGGACTACTCATATGTCCACTTCCCACCCCTATAGTGTAGGTATGGATATCTTTCATATGCATGTGTCTGAACCATATGGCACTGATAAGCCTGCGAGTTTAGCTGATTCTCTGGGTTTCTTAGAACCCAGAGAACGCTGTTGAACATATATAAAAACCTGGAGTGAAACCTCAGCTGCACAAATCCACACAGAGGATCCAAGGTGAGTTCAGCTGCAAATGTGTTCAGCAGAATTCAGCGGAGAAGCGTGCACTTTCCTTCAGTGTGTGAAGATTTCGTTGTCTGTTTTTTGGTTCAAACACAGTATCTTTCCTCTGAGTGGAAGCTGTAGCTGATTCCTGTCTGTGTCCTGCAGGTCTGCTAGGATGGCTCGCATGTCTGTTTTCAGGTTCTCAGCGCTGGCTCTGCTGCTGCTGTCTGCTTGTTGTTGGGCCGACAACGAGGTAGGATCAAGAGGAACAGTCGACAGTGACAGACAGCATAGTGCGATATCTGGCTCATGCACAACACTTCTAGATGTTATAAAATGCGTGTTTAACCTCGACTGTCACAGTCACAAACTCATCTCATATGAAGCTTGTCATGTTCTCCACATTCTCACAGATTCTGTTAGGAGATTAATTTGAGCATTTATTTACACCTGTGGAGTTTTTAAGTACATTTTCCCACAATTTTGGCACTGTTTTTTAGTACTATCTGGATAGTCTGTTGATGTCATGTTGTTCTGTCTATTTCTAATATGTTTGTTTTTTCTCCCCTAATCCCACGCTGAACCTGCAGGCAGGTATGTAATCTATTCTAGTGATCAGACCTGTTGCATTGCCATGCACAGTGTTGTGACTGGTGTATTTTAAGTTAAATTGTGTTGTTGTTGATGTCACTGAGCAGAGGACATTGCAGAGGTGGACTCAGGGGAGCTCTCTGTCTCTGAACTTCTGGAGAGAGCCAACAGTAATCTGAGTGAGTGCGAGCTGCTGATGTTCCAAATTTTCTTCTTCTACTAGTAGCATGTTTGTAAGTAGCTGTATGATGTGTTTCAGTCCGTTCCGCCGATGATCCCATCCTGACTGGAGGAGACATCGCCATTGACAGCGAGGCAGAGAAAAATGCCGACCCCTGCACCAGCCAAGGCTGCATGTGGGGCAAGTGGACTGATGGGAAGGTCTACGTTCCTTATTACATCGCCAGTCACTTCTGTAAGTGTCAGACAGAGGCCTGCTCTGTCCTTATACAGTTGGGTTTCACGTTTGAAAAAGAGATCTGACTGTTCATATATCAGAATCAAACAGACAGGGGCATGGATGCTGCTTACTGTTAACAGTAAACTCATTATTAGCAGCAGTCAGGTCTTCTGGAGTCATGACATGAATGACTAGAAATAAAAAAACAGATGTACAACTAAAACAACGGTCAGCAAAAGGTAAAATCCAACACAGGAAGGATTCACAAAACCAATGAATTAGAAACCGTTGAGTCACTCATCCAATCTCAAGTCAAGTTCAAGATCGAGTTCAACAAGCCTACACATATAGCTTACTGGCCACAATATAAGACGGCCCTGACTATAAGACCTTTGCCCTTTTCCAACAGCTGTATTTGGAAAAAGATTTTTTGAAGATATAAAAACACTTTCAGACTAGTCCTGTTGGGAGTTGTGTCGAGATACTATTAGTCCAGGGAGAAGAAGCTTTCATCCTTGAAGCTTTTGTAAAGTGAAACATGAAGTACTTCTATTAAAGCACAACATAAATTCCACAGTTTGTCTGTCAGTCACTTACTCACACTCTCTCTTGTTTAGCTCCTCATCATCACGTCACATCACTTATACAAAAGAATAAGGAATAAAATACACCCTGGCTCAGTTCAACACCCTCAGGGCTTTTGCTGCTCCAGCTTTACTTAATCTGGTATGACCACTAGCTTATGTTGGCGAACACTAGCTAAGTTAGCTAAAGTTAACAAACCTTAGATAGATATAGCTGCGTAACTGATATTTTGTTGACTTTATGACTCTTTTCTATGTGTGCTGCTGTTGCACTATGTTTTACCGTTATCCTGTAAGTGTTACTTGTGGCCACACTGGTCATTGTTCAGCAAAAGTTACATAGTCTCAACTTAACAGCTGATCTGGTTCCCGGCCTTTTTCTGCAGTGAAGACACGTCGAAAGATGCTTTTTCACTCACGAGCCGCCAGAAAAAGTTCAACTGAACTCACTGAACACTTTTAGGGCTGACTAATCCTAAAACTCTATAAAGAGACTTCAAGAAACTTGCTAGCCAAGGAACATTAAGCCTACAAATAACCCATAATGCAACACTCTCTGTAGAAGCAGTTGGTACTCTCCATTTAAAAAGAATATCTGCTGTTGCGAATACATAATTGTCTGGAATGTAAAAGCTAAATGCCGTGTGGTGTCATCCTGCCAGCCTCCCGTGAGAAGGACATCATCATCCGTGGACTGGAGTCCTTCTCTTCCTTCTCATGCATCCGCTTCAGGCCCAGCGAAAGCAGCGACCACGACTGGCTGAGCATTGAGTCCCAGAATGGGTAAGAAACTGATATTCATGAGCTTACAGAATGAGTTGAAAGCTTTTCTCAGACTTCAGTGTTCTTCAACTCATCTCTGATCCTGTCCAGCTGCTACTCCTTCGTTGGCCGTCGTGGTGGTAAGCAGGTGGTGTCTCTGGCCCGTAGTGGATGCCTTTACCACGGCACCGTCCAGCATGAGCTGCTCCACGCTCTGGGATTCAACCATGAACAGACCCGCTCTGACAGGGACAACCACATCAAAGTCCTGCTGCAAAATGTTCAGTCCGGTAATGGAGCTGTTTCTTATTCAGAATGGCATATAAGAGAGGGAACCAAGTATACTGCAGTACATTCAAATAGAATGTACTAAATAGTTTTCCCTTAAACGCTATGCAGTCCTAATTATTTATTTCATGGCTAAACTCTGTCAACAAACACACTGATAATAGAACCCTATAGCCATACAAATGATATCGGACAATTGTGCAAAACCCCACATTACGTTTAGTAACAGCTTTTTTTAATTTCAAAATTAATTTTAAAGAATTTAAAAAAAAATCTTTCTATGTTATCTGCACAGCGGTAAGGTTAGGGTTTGGTACTGAACGTTGGCCCTGCACATGAATCGGTAGGTGAGGAATCCTAATAAATATTTAAGTTCATTGTGTGAATATAAAAGCATCAGTAACAAACCATGAAGCTCTGCAGCTTATTGGGATCTTTCTCCAGCAGCTTGACTCCTTTCTGTCCAGAGTCAAAGTGAATTAAAATCAAACAAATGTTAACTTTATTCATGTTGTTTTTTAGGAATGGAGCACAACTTCAGGAAGATTGCCACCCTCAACCAGGGCACTCCCTACGATTACAACTCTGTCATGCAGTACCACAGGTGAGAACAAATGGCTTCACTGCAGCCCTACTGTGTGTAATCATACATGTGTGTGTTGTGTTTGCAGGATGTGCTGTGGTTCAGTCTAACTGCTCTGTGTCCTGTTGCAGGTACGCTTTCTCCAAGAACAACCAGCCCACCATGGTCCCCATCCCTGACTCCAACGTGTCCTTTGGCAATGCTAAGGAGATGAGCCGCAATGACATCGCCAGGCTCAACACACTCTACAAGTGCTGTGAGTGTCCACATGAGCACATCATGAATATATATACACACACACATGCATACTCACACTGCCTGCCTATAGTTTGTATTCAACACTCTGCTATTACACTCAGTTTTTACCTAATCCACCTCTGTGCTGTTCACTGTTGCAGAGGAAGCCTGTTCAGATGTGCTGACAGACAGATCAGAGGGAAGATTGTCTCCTGGTGATCACTGAACAACAGAACGTATCAGCACAACAGTCAATGATCTTACAATAAAGTTACTTTGACTGAAACACAGCACTCTCTTTTCATTCTGTCATCACATCCTTGTATGCTTGCTGAAAAGTTAACATACAATCATTTATTTATTCATAACAAGCAGCTGTTTGCTTTCTAGAATGATGTCAAGTGTAATGATGACATTATAACATTATAATGCACTCAATAATGAGAGGAACTTAGAAGAACTTAAATTTAGACAGATATTTCTGCAGTAAGAGGTTCTACAGTGTGAATCACAGCTATGATTATCAATTAAATCAAACTGAATGAATAAAAACTGGGATGACATGTAGGGAAGTGTTTTTGTAAGTAAAATGCAAAGAAGTCCTGAAAATCCAAAATCCTGAACTCAACTGTGTATTCAGCGACAGAACTAGAGCCCTGGTGGAGGGAGAGAAGTCTAGTGGCGGCCTCCTTACCCTGAACAGGATGATGTTTTTCATTTCCGCAACAAAAGTGGAATATGACAAATGGGTGATCCCCTTCCACATAATGCTGAAGCCCGTTGAGATGCTTTACCAGAAAGTAAACTCATAGTAAATGCTGTTGGGACTCCACAGATGAATTCATTAATTTGTGTGATTTTTAACCAAACTTTATTAGGAGACTGCATTCTCTTTTGTCCCACAATCCCGAGAGCCATTGAATGCAGCATCCGAGCCAGTCTGACCTGTTACCTGGATGTCACCAGGTCAATAAAAGGGGTCAGCAATCACTGTAATCTCTCTTTCCTCCACGCTCTATGCCCGGACCTTGGGAGGTCTGCGTTACGCAGATCCCCCCGACGAAGAACAAAGGATCAGGCCGCAACACATGCGCCTGCCTTCGTCTTAAGATTTCTGGTTAGCTCACCACTAACCAAGAGTAAGCACACTCTCATTCCCACCTGGCTTCGCCTCCAGCACACAGCAGACGGCTGTTTGCTGTCCTCCACCGTGCAATCTGCTTGGAGCAGAAACACGCAACAGAACCGAACTCTCTGATCTTACAGCAGCGATGCGAGGGCCTGTGTAATATTACTGCAATCAAGTTTAATTAGCGCCAGCAGCTACTACACAAAGCCTGCCAGCTAACTTCACATGCTAACAGGAGCCTGAAGCAAGTTAACGGCAAACTATTAACTCTGTAAGGACAACAAAGACGGAGCGACTGGCTTCCTCCGATCTCTACAAGCAGATACTGCACAGCAAGGACTTTCTTCAATCTAAACCAACATTCTTTTTTATTGTTGTGATGTGTTTTCACTGTTAGGTTAATTTGGTAGCCATGTGCTAAGTTGATGTTAGTAATGTTCACACAGACACAGGGGTCTTGCATGCAACTAACTCTCTTAACTTGGCAGTGTTAGTTTACAGATCACACACATATACTTTGATGTGGCCTTAAACCCAACCACTTGGCGGAGAGTAACGTTAAAGCTCCCACTTCACATGCTTCCTTGTTTCTGACCACATGTGTTCATGCTTGTGCATGCAAGACATACAGAGGCAGAACAAAAAAACATACACTCATTCTTTTGCTTGACGCCATTTTACATCCAAGCAGCCATCTTGGATCACGCACACACACACACACACACCCTTTGTTCTGTAGTTTAGTGAATTTAGAGTTAGTCTTCATATTGTGTGTTTTGCTTTGTTTATCTTTTAAATAAATACTTGTGTATAATTATGCTTTCTTTAATGTTGCACAAGAGTGCATAATTTGCTACCTTCTTATATGTTGAACTCCAAATCCTTCAGCCTACTAGCTATTAATGATAATTTTGGTTATAGTTATTAATTTAATTATTAATCAGAGTTACAAATTGATAGTTTAGTGAGACTCAGTCAATTAAGTGGCTATCATTTCTCTTCTTTAAGAAGAGTGGTGCCCCTGAGGACTCTCTTCACTTAAGTTATTAATGATTATCTTTATAATTCTGATAGCTGTAACCGATTGCACCTACGCAAGATGGTGCCCCTTTAACCATTGTAAATCCCAACAATGCTATCTGAGACTAATCTGAAGCATAGGTGGCTGGTTGTTGCTTAAACATGAGGGAGCACTGGAGGAGACAACGCCCAAAGGTTCCCAGAGTAGCGTTCAGGGATAGGGAAATAGGGCTCACAGGCGAGTGGGGGTTGAACACTATGCACTAGGGGAGGTGTGGGGGGTTCAGGTGGAGCGACAGTGGTGGAAGTGGCAGCTGCCGCAACAGAGAAGGTTGAAAGGTGTGTGGTGATTTGATCCATTCGTCCGCCAAGTTGAGTGACACTGGAGGTTAGGGTGTGCAGGGAGTCCACTAATTCAAAAATTATTAATGAAATTAGTCTCAAAAATAATGTCTTTGAGGGACATGGAAAAAGCAAGGAAACAGGGGAAACACACTGACTAAATACTTACTGAGGAAGGACAACTAGACACAGGTGAAACATAACTAGACACAGGTGCAATTAATCAGGACAGGGCAGACAATCAAACCAGGAGGGAAAAGCAAACAGGAAGTAAAACTACAAGACACATGAGGAAAGTAGATTATTTCAAAATAAAACAGGAAATAACTAGACAAAAACCCAAAACCATGACAGTACACTCTGGAGGACGACCAGACATGCAGAGCCACTTAGGAGGGTGGACAGAACTGCTTTGGAGATTGAGCTGGAGGCTGGCAATGAAGGCGGAACTCCTCTGGAGGTCAGACTAGAGGCCTTTGGTGAAGACAAAACCCCTCTCGAGGTCGGAGGCGAAGACATAACCCCTCTGGAGGTCGGGCAGGAGGCCACATCAAAGACAGAACCCCTCTGAAAGTTGGGCAGGAGGCTGGAAGCGGAACCCCTCTGGAGGTTGGGCAGGAGGCCAGTGGTGAGGATGGAACCCCTCAGGAGGTCGGGCAGGGGGCCGGCAGCAATGGTGGAAGAACCCCTCTGGAGGCCAGCGGCAATGGCGGAAGAACCCCTCTGGAGGCCAGCGGCAATGGCGGAAGAACCCCTCTGGAGGCCGGCAGCAAAGGTGAAAGAACTCCTCTGGAGGCTGGCGGCATGGCTGGAGATCAGGACCGGGACATTAGCGGCTGGAGTTCTGAGCAGGAACCGACAAGGCAGCAGGACTGGAGGCTGGCGACAGGGCAGCAGGACTGGTAGCATAGTGTAGCCTCTTACTTGAGTGTAGAGCTGGAGATCGGCAGCTGGAGTGCAGAGCTGAGAGCTGGTGAAGCCAGGGTGCAGCTCAGCAGGATCAGGAGGCTGCTGCAGCTCATGAACAGGAGATTGCTGCAGCACTGGAACAGGAGACAGCTGCAGCTCAGTAACTGGTGACTGCTGAAGCTCAAGAGGATCAGGAGGCTGATGCAGCTTAAGAGGATCAGGAAAATGCTGCAGCTCAGCAAGATCAGGAGGCTGCTGCAGCTCAGGAACTGGTGATTGCAGCAGCTCAGGAACAGCAGATTACAGCAGCACTGGAAAAGGAGATAGTTGTAGCTTGGGAACTGGTAACAGTTGCAGCTCAGCAGAAACTGGTGATTGCTGCAGCTCAGCAGGATCAGGAGGCTGCTGCAGCTCAGCAGGATCAAGAGACAGCTGCAGCTCATGAACAGCAGATTGCTGCAGCACTGGAACAGGAGACAGCTGCAGTTCAGTAACTGGTGACTGTTGAAGATCAAGAGGATCAGGAGGCTGCTGCAGCTTAAGAGGATCGGGAAAATGCTGCAGCTTAGGAACTGGTGATTGCAGCAGCTCAGGAACAGGAAACAGCTGCAGCTCAGGAACAGGAATAAGCTGCAGCTCAGGAACAGAAGACTGCTGCAGGTCAGGGACAGGACGTTGCTGTGGCCCAGCAGGAACAGGACAAGGTTTCGGCCCAGCAGGAGGTTGTTGTGGCCCAACCGGAGCAATTCAATTCAATTCAATTTTATTTATATAGCGCCAATTCATAACAGAAGTTATCTCATTGCACTTTTCCTATAGAGCAGGTCTAGACCATACTCTTTATGATATTATTTACAGAGACCCAACAAATCCCACAATGAGCAAGCATTTGGCGACAGTGGCAATAAAAAACTTCCTTTAAGAGGCAGAAACTTTGGACAGAGCAGATGGTGGGCAGCCATCCACCGCTGCCGTGTTAGGTTTTGAGAGAGAGAGAGAGAGAGAGAGAGAGAGAGAGAGAGGTTATAAGAAAGAGAGAGAGGTTTTGGGGGAGGGGTGGTGTTGGTGGGGGAGAGGGAGGCACAATGCAAATACCACCTAGAATTTTTAAAATAGTAATAATGTGGTAACATTAATATTAATAAATTAATAATAGGAATGACAGCTATAGGAATAATAATGACAATAATAGTAACAAAGCCAATAACAACAAGTGTAGTAGCAGTTGTCGAGCAGGAACACGGGGGCAGCAGGTGGCCCACAACCACAGATCCAGACTCTGCAGCTCTGGAGGCAGAAATACCTGCTGAAAGTGACAGAAGGAGAGAGGAGAGAAATGAGAAAGCACAGAAGTACGGGAGAGAGAAGATGTCGAGTTAGTAACATGCAGTAATGGGATAGAAACGCATACAGATGGAGAGGAGGAGAGAGGTGCATCATGGGAAGTCTAGGCCTATAGCAGCATAACTAAGGGATGGTTCAGGACTCACCTAAGTGAGCCCTAACTATAAGCTTTATCAAAGAGGAAAGTCTTAAGCCTACTCTTAAATGTGGAGATGGTGTCTGCCTCCCAAACCCAAATTGGGATCTGATTCCACAGGAGAGGAGCTTGATAAATGAAGGCTCTGGCTCCCATTCTACTTTTGGAGACTCTAGGAACCACAATTAACCCTGCATCCTGGGAGTGCAGTGTTCTAGTCGGGTAATAAGGTATTATGATATCTTTAAGATATGATGGTGCCTGACCATTAAGATCTTTGTTGGTGAGGAGAAGGATTTTAAATTCTATTCTGGATTTTACAGGGAGCCAGTGCAGAGAAGCTACTATTGGAGAAATATGATCTCTTTTCCTAGTTCTTGTAAGTACACATGCCGCAGCATTCTGGATCAACTGGAGAGTCTTAAGGGACTTATTCGGGCAGCCGGATAATAAGGAATTGCAGTAGTCCAGCCTAGAAGTAACAAATGCATGCACTAGTTTTGATGCCAGCATCATTTTGAGACAGGATGTGCCTGATTTTTGCAATGTGAAAGAAGGCAGTCCATGAAGTTTGTTTCATGTGGGAGTTAAAGGATAAATCCTGATCAAAGATAACTTTGAGGTTCCTTACGGTGGTGCTGGAGGCCAGGGCAATGCCATCTAGAGTAACTATATCTTTAGATAATGTGTCTCTGAGGTGTTTGGGACCAAGTACAATAACTTCAGTTTAACATCAGAAAGTTGCAGGTCATCCAGGTTTTTATGTCCTTAAGGCATGCTTGAAGTTTAGCTAACTGGTTAGTTTCATCTGGCTTGATCGATAGATAAAATTGGGTATCATCCGCATAACAATGAAAGTTTATGGAGTGTTTCCTAATAATACAGCCTAAAGGAAGCATATATAAGGTGAGGTCCAAGCACAGAACCTTGTGGAACTCCATGACTAACTTTGGCGTACACGGAGGACTCACTGTTAACATGTACAAACTGAGATCGATCTGATAGATAGGATTTATACCAGCTTAGTGCGGCTCCTTTAATGCCAGTTGAATGTTCCAGTCTCTGTAATAGGATGTGATGGTCAATGGAGTCGAACGCAGCACTAAGATCTTACAAGACAAGTACGGAGACAAGTCCATTGTCTGGTGCAATTAAAAGGTCATTTGTAATTTCCACCAGTGCTGTCTCTGTGCTATGATGCACTCTAAATCCTGACTGAAAATCCTCAAATAAACTATTGTTATTTAGAAAGTCACACAACTGATTGGCGACTGCTTTCTCAAGGATCTTAGAAAGAAAGGGAAGGTTAGATATTGGTCTATAGTTGGCTGAAACCCCTGGATCAAGAGTGGGCTTTTTAAGAAGAGGTTTAATTAGATTATCAAAATATTTTTTTTATTCACTTATTCATTTGCATTTATTTGTAATCATTCATTCACAATTTTCAGTCGGCATTGCTATTTGGAAGTATCCCTGCACTGTTATGTTGTGTTATTGTTGTGATTTTGTATTTTGAATTCTGTCAGTCCAAGCGTCCATGCCGTCTGTAAACACTAGATGGCGGTACCATTATAATAAGATGAAATATGGGCGCTATCGGCTCCTCTGAGGCAAGACGAAAGAGAAGAACTTCCTGTCTCCCCTGTCTCTCCAAAAATGGCGGACACGTGTGGCCAAGTATTGCTGGGATCAGGGCTCACCGTCCTCTCCCACCCTCTGATGTACATTAAAGTCCTGATCCAGGTAAGAGGGGAAGTGTTCGTGCAGACGCTGGAAAATGTCACTGGTCCAGGAGCTGCTTTAGTCACTGTTTGCTAGCTTTTGTAAATACAGTTTAACTCAATTAGGTAGTAGCCTGAAGATGAAACTCTAAAACTCCATTGAAAATAGCGCTGTTTAATGTTGTCTCGCTTATCAGTATATGAATGTCCAGTGTAGTACGTGACTTAAGCACTGTCATGAATCATTATCATGGAATCTTTAATTCAGCATACATTTAATACACATAGCAGTAAACGTTCCGAGAACAATATCAACTACATTATTAGCCCGTCCGTTGTCCCTATGACCTTCTGTTTCCAAAATACTCAGTAGTGGGCGGAAGCGAGGTGTGTGAACCAGTTCTGTTTGTTCATACTGTATTGATGTGTAGGACTGCTTCGGTAATTTTCTGCGTAATGTACAAGAATACTTAAGTAGTCGTCCTGAGTCATATTCCCAGATACATAGGCTACGTTATGTTTTGTACCAAGCTAAGGCGCATTAGGTTGCCATACATTGAATTGCTAGAGATAACAGCTAGGTAGCTGTCAGCTGACCAGCTCTGTTCTGCTGCCTAACGTTACAGCCTCTATGTTGCTGCATTTTAGACCAATTTCCCGAAGTGCCAAAGTGATTTCTAGTTTCCATTCCTGGAAGTTTCACACACAGTAGCTTTGTTGACCTGTTTAACAGTAAAAGGTCAGGAGCGAGCTATCGTTTCTTCGCGCTAACATGCTTGTTGTTTGTTTTACAACAGAGGAGATACTGTTAGCTCACTGTCGTAATGTGTCTTAAATAACAAATTTGTAACATTAATGACTTCACAGTATGTGTGTGTCGTTTACTGACCGGTGCCCTTTGGCCCACTAAAAAACCTCGTAAGCTAACACTAGCGGTTGCTAAGTAGCTAAAGTCAACGTTTATCATTTAGCCAACTTCTTGTAGCTTTACAGTTAAAGTTGTTTTAAAGACAAATTATGTAGCGCACAGAGAAACGTTTGTATCTTGTGAAGACTAAAATTAATTCAACTGAAAAAGTGAACAAAACATGGCAACAAGTTGACTAAACGCGTCAAAAAGAAACCAGGAAGTGTGGGAGAGTCTTAGTTTTGTGCTGCTGAGACATAGGCCTAATGAAAGTGCATACAAAGAGCAGTTACAGTGCATATTGCTTATCACTTTTATTTAACTTTTACTATTATTATTGTGTGTGTTGTTAGGTAGGACATGAGCCGCTCCCTCCCACCGTGGGCAGGAACCTGTTTGGCAGACAAGTCTACCAGCTTCCTGGACTGTTTGCTTATGGTGAGTCTGACTCTCCAGGTTAAGCCCTTTTCAGAAATGGAATTGGTAACATTTATTACAGAAGGCAGAAAGGGATGTGCTTTTAATGTGTCTCTATGGGTATTTAACCTTGTGCTGCTGTAGTTTTTAACTGTAATGTAATATCTGTCTTAAAGCTTGGGTTGGCAGTTTGAACATACACAATGCAAAACCTTTCGCCTCTCTCTCCGCTACTGCGTATCACTCTGCTATGATGGAGATAGATTTGTCTCTATGATTAGTGTGAACAGATCAACAGTCCATGTGTAAATGTGCAATCTGTAAATATAAAACACCTTCCACAAATACTAAATAAAAAGATTTGTAAACTCACAAAATTCCACAAATGAAAAAAAAATCTGTGAATACATTAAATTAATTTACAAATAAATGAAACACATTTGTGAAGATCTTAACGTTTACAACTTTCAAACAGGCATTTGTGAATCCAGTTTTTATTTGTGAATCGAAAAGTCCCTTAAGACTGGAGAGTCTTAAGGGACTTATTCGGGCAGCCGGATAATAAGGAATTGCAGTAGTCCAGCCTAGAAGTAACAAATGCATGCACTAGTTTTTCGGCATCATTTTGAGACGGGATGTGCCTGATTTTTGCAATGTGAAAGAAGGCAGTCCTTGAAGTTTGTTTCATGTGGGAGTTAAAGGATAAATCCTGATCAAAGATAACTCCGAGGTTCCTTACGGTGCTGCTGGAGGCCAGGGCAATGCCATCTAGAGTAACTATATCTTTAGATAATTTGTCTCGGAGGTGTTTGGGACCAAGTACAATAACTTCAGTTTAACATCAGAAAGTTGCAGGTCATCCAGGTTTTTATGTCCTTAAGGCATGCTTGAAGTTTAGCTAACTGGTTAGTTTCATCTGGCTCGATCGATAGATAAAATTGGGTATCATCCACATAACAATGAAAGTTTATGGAGTGTTTCCTAATAATACTGCCTAGAGGAAGCATATATAAGGTGAATAGAATCGTTCCAAGCACAGAACCTTGTGGAACTCCATGACTAACTTTGGCGTGCACAGAGGACTCAACGTTAACATGTACAAACTGTGATCGATCTGATAGATAGGATTTAAACCAGCTTAGTGCGGCTCCTTTAATGCCAATTACATGTTCCAGTCTCTGTAATAGGATGTGATGGTCAATGGAGTCGAACGCAGCACTAAGATCTTACAAGAGAAGTACAGAGACAAGTCCATTGTCTGGTGCAATTATAAGGTCATTTGTAATTTTCACCAATGCCGTCTCTGTGCTATGATACACTCTAAACCCAAATAAACCCAAACCTCAAATAAACTATTGTTATTTAGAAAGTCACACAACTGATTGGCGACTGCTTTCTCAAGGATCTTTGAAAGAAAGGGAAGGTTAGATAAAGGTCTATAGTTGGCTGAAACCCCTGGATCAGGAATGGGCTTTTTAAGAAGCAGTTTAATTACAGCTACTTTAAAGGATTGTGGTACATAGCCTGTTAATAAAGACAGATTGATCATATACAGTAAAGAAGTGCCAATTAAAGGTAAAACATCTTTAAGCAGCCTAGTTGGAATGGGGTCTAAGAAACAGGTTGATGGCTTAGATGAATTAATCGTCAAAGTTATTTGAAGAAGGTCGATAGGAGCAAAGCAGTCAAAACACACATCAGGCTCTACAGCTGTTTCCAAGGTTCCTGTGTTTGAAGACAAGTCGGCACCAGTTTCCTCTATTAATGATGAGTAATAGAGTATTTGACCACTGTGTGGTGTACATCTTTACAACTGTACATAATTCTAACATTGAGATCATGGGTCATAGTTCTTGTGTCTAAATAATATGTAAAAGTTTTCTAAAATCTGTAACAGTGAGATCTTTGAAAATTACATGATTACTGTTTCTTAGGTCAAGTCAAATTTATTTATATAGCACATTTCATACAATGTAAGCTCAATGTGCTTCACACACAACAAATATGAACAAAATAAAATACCTGCATACATACTTAAATACGTTTGGGGAGAAAAAAGAGAAAAATCCAAAAAATGTGATGTGTTTATTAGATGAGATGTATTTAGGAGCTAGATCATTAAGTGATTTGTAAACAGTGAGCAATATTTTGAAATATTTTCAGTTCTGTATTTTATCAGAAGCCAGTGAAGTAATCTAAGTTATAGGAGTAATATGTTCAGTTTTTCTTGTTCCAGTGAGGACTCTGGCTGCAGCATTTTGACTGAGCTGGAGCCGTCCCACAGTCTTTATGGGGAGTCCAGCAAAACAGCAAGAAGGGTGTTACAGTAGTCTAGCTTGCACTAGAAAAATGCATGAACCAGTTTTTCCGCATCTGACTGAGACAAGATGGATTTGACTTTGGAAATATTTTTTAGGTGGTCAAATGCTGTTCTAGTTATACTTGTAATGTGGCTTGTGAAGTTTAGTTCTGAATCCAAGATAACACCTAGATTTCTAACCTGCTCACCCTGGTTTCAGAGACAGCAAGATCAGTTTGGAGTGGATCTCCTGTCTCTGACCTCTAGCACCTACCACGAGGACCTTAGTCTTTTGTTTGTTTAACTGCAGAACGTTTTTGGTCATCCAGTGTCTGATGTCACTGATACAGTTGACGAGGTCATTTATGGGGTTGAGGTTACCATGTGAAAGTGAAATATACAATTGTGTATCATCAGCATATAAATGGTAAGGTACATTGTGCTTCTGTATGGTGGAGCTAAGTGGCAGCATATAGAGATTAAACAGTAATGGGCCCAGAACTGAGTCTTGCGGGACCCCACAACAAATGTTAAAATTGCCATTTTGTTTCTGTTTTTCCCCAGATAAGACATAATTTCTGATGTTTTGTGGGAATGTGACAGCAGTTTTTCTGTTTGTCAGTAGGAATATGAGGCTCCTAAAATTAAATATTTTTTTGTACTTTGTACAGTAATTGAAAAAGTCCAGGCAAGCCTCTTGAGTTGTAATCTCCCTTAAAGGTGCCCTGTGGAGTTTTCTTGTAAACAAAATGATGTTTACAATCAGTGTTTCTCACCAAAACGCACAGTGTGTATCCTTGAGGTATAACAAACCTGATGAGTGCATTTTTGTCCTCCATGAAACATTTGCAAAGACGAATTTTAAAAATCTGCATATTTTACATCCATGTTTACTTGCTAGCAGTCTACTTCTTCCATGCCTTTGTTGGTGCATTGCTTTGTTTATTAGCATGTTACTGTCACCCATTGTCAATCAGTGGAATAGCACGATAACAACCTGCCGCCTGCATGCTTGGGCACTTGCATGTAGACACATCATGCATTTGTCTAATAAACTTTGTCAACATTACTGTGTAAAAGAGACGAGAGTGCTGAAATCGGGATGACTTGTCACACATGTAGGTTCATCCACTATATCACTGCCTTGCTCTGACTCCTCCAACAGCAGTGATGAAGATGTATAGTTTGCCATGTGTTACAACTAGTCCAGTAGTTGCTGTCTGTTGGTTCCAGAGGCTGGTGTTCTGGTTAATCCAGTGATGTAACAACAGTGCTTCCTCTTATTGTCCTTTCCCTGTATACTCTGGCTCAAACTGATGCGCTACGGCAGTCGTTCTGTAGAAAGTGTAATCGTCTTTTCGTCAGCGTCTGACATTTTCTTCTGAAAATGACACCAGACCTACTTCTTTGCTAACTGCTTTTTGTTTACGAACTAGTATGCGGGTCTTCCAGTTTGTTTCTTAAAGTTTGTTGATACTAGAGTTAAAAACACAAATTAACCAATGTACCCATCCACAAACTCAGTTTACTTGTATTTGACCACTGTGTGGTGTACATCTTTACAACTGTACAGTGACATAATTCTAACATTGAGATCATGGGTCATAGTTCTTGTGTCTAAATAATATGTAAAAGTTTTCTAAAATCTGTAACAGTGAGATCTTTGAAAATTACATGATTACTGTTTCTTAGGTCAAGTCAAATTTATTTATATAGCACATTTCATACAATGTAAGCTCAATGTGCTTCACACACAACAAATATGAACAAAATAAAATACCTGCATACATACTTAAATACGTTTGGGGAGAAAAAAGAGTAAAATCCAAAAAATGTGATGTGTTTATTAGATGAGATGTATTTAGGAGCTAGATCATTAAGTGATTTGTAAACAGTGAGCAATATTTTGAAATATTTTCAGTTCTGTATTTTATCAGAAGCCAGTGAAGTAATCTAAGTTATAGGAGTAATATGTTCAGTTTTTCTTGTTCCAGTGAGGACTCTGGCTGCAGCATTTTGACTGAGCTGGAGCCGTCCCACAGTCTTTATGGGGAGTCCAGCAAAACAGCAAGAAGGGTGTTACAGTAGTCTAGCTTGCACTAGAAAAATGCATGAACCAGTTTTTCCGCATCTGACTGAGACAAGATGGATTTGACTTTGGAAATATTTTTTAGGTGGTCAAATGCTGTTCTAGTTATACTTGTAATGTGGCTTGTGAAGTTTAGTTCTGAATCCAAGATAACACCTAGATTTCTAACCTGCTCACCCTGGTTTCAGAGACAGCAAGATCAGTTTGGAGTGGATCTCCTGTCTCTGACCTCTAGCACCTACCACGAGGACCTTAGTCTTTTGTTTGTTTAACTGCAGAACGTTTTTGGTCATCCAGTGTCTGATGTCACTGATACAGTTGACGAGGTCATTTATGGGGTTGAGGTTACCATGTGAAAGTGAAATATACAATTGTGTATCATCAGCATATAAATGGTAAGGTACATTGTGCTTCTGTATGGTGGAGCTAAGTGGCAGCATATAGAGATTAAACAGTAATGGGCCCAGAACTGAGTCTTGCGGGACCCCACAACAAATGTTAAAATTGCCATTTTTGAAGTTGTCAAGAGACACAGAGAGCCTGTTAGGTAGGAAGAGAGCCAGTTAATGACACGGCCTGATGGACTGTACTTATATAGCGCTTTTCTAGTGCGCTTCGCATCTATTTTATGTAAACATCTGTCCATATGTAAACATACAACATCACATTTTTAAAATGTCCTGCTGTGTATTTTCTGAATGTTTCAGCAAAACACATCATCAAGATTGATGGAAAAGCGGGTCTCTTCAAAGGGCTTGGTCCAAGGCTCTGTGCTGGCACCATCGGCACCGTCGTGCACAGCCAAGTTGTTCAGGTAGGCCTGAATAGATCAAGAGCACCATAAAATGATGTAATCACAGCTACAGCTTGTTCTTCGGATGAAACTAAGGATGTAATCATATACTTGTATAGAGGTATAGTGCAGTTAGTATCGCCTGAAAGCATTTCCTTAAACATTGTGTAGTTAAATTTGTCTTGTTGTTGGGCACATGTCCCTGCACTAGCCATATGGACATTTTAAATTTTATTTTGCATAAATGCTGTTTCATTATCGGCTATATTAATTACATATAGCTATATAATTAGGTGCCAAGAAGCTCTGCTGCCAGTCCCTCTTGTATTGCCGTTGTTTTTGTTGTTGTTATTATTATTCCAACGAGAAAATCTGCCTTCCCATGCATGAAAATAATCAAAACTTTCCAATCCAATACTGAACTTCCTCAACTGGCATTGTGGGCCAATAGTCCTGATTGTGGCACTACAGCAACCATCTAAAGTTTAAAACTTTGAAAATTCATAGCAAGTCAGTTGTACTTGCTACCACTTTGCAACGTTCACCAAAATGTAGCAGAATGTTCAGATGCTTCGAGCTGCCATTACAAAATCTTGTAGTTATGGTGGATGTAGTGTTGTGGTACATTTCAGAATTGTATCTCAAAAACTGATTCTTTGACAGTATTTTGAATTCTATCCTCATGTAAACTATTGCAGTCAATGGAAATAGAGTATCTTTAAACATCAATTTGTCATTTATGCAGCAATCAGTCTTTGTAAAAATAAATTACAGACATATCTTTGTTCTCTAGATGAATTCCACAAATTCTCAAAATTTTGTCTTGATAACTGAATTTTTGACACTAGTTTGAAATCTGCCTTTACATGCAACCCTGGTGATTGACATAGTGTGAAAACATCTATGGTTTCTCACTTGGCAGGTAGCTCAACAAGATCATGACTTGCCCTTGGTGTGTAAGGTTGTGAGTTAAATCCCTGGATATGCTAATGCCTGTAATTATGGTCAGGACCCTCATGTATTTGTCATTTGTCTTCCTCCGCTTCCTTTTTTCCTCTTCCTTCTTAAAATGCTTGGCCCCGACTCACTGCTGTGCAGTAGCTGTAATTGTAGATAGAACTGAGATTGTGTCTCATTTTTCAGACAGCAACAACAACTAGTTTCTCTTCCACAATAATAGAGAATTGAATATGAAAACCCTGAAAGAATCTGGTATTTGTAACTATTTGAACTGAAAGAATGCTTGTTTTGCTGTGTTGCTTTGCCATTTGCATGGGCATACCGTATATGGCAAAACATCTAACTTCTGGACTTTACACCTGCTCTGATATGTGACTTTTGTGGAGAGAATAAACAAATTTGTTGCAACAGTCAAGTTGAATGTGTGTGAGCTAAGAATGTGACTTCAGCTGCTAAAAATATGCTTGCATTTTTCTGCCTAATATATAAATTTGAGCTGACAAATATTTTGGAACTGCTGTTTTAGCTTATCACAAATATATCTGTGTTGGCGTATATGTCGCTCGATAATCAAGTGTCAGTACTGAAATGCAGAAAAAGATTTGTTTGACGTAATTCAGAAAGATTATTTCAGTTATATAGTTTCTCAGCAAAGGCCACTTCAACTGTAAAATCTACCGTTCAGGATATATTTAGGTCAAGATTTTTTAAGAACATAATTGATGGGATCCTTTTATATAAAATGTTAGTTTATGTGACATCGGTAAATATATCGTTCACAACTTTTCAAAACGTTACAGGGCTGCAACTAATTGTAACTTTCATTATCCATTAATACGTTGATTGTTTTCTCCATTAATAATTTACTCTATAAAATATCAGGAAAATATTAAAGAAAAATGCCTGGTATAATTTCCCAGAGTTCAAGGTGGCGTCTTCAAATGTCTTGTTTTGTCTAACTAACAGTTGGCTACAAGTCCAAAACCCAAAGACTTTCCGTTTACAGTTTTTTATATATATACACACACACACACACACACACACACACACACACACACAGTGGTGTGAAAAAGTGTTTGCCCCCTTCCTGATTTCTTTTTTTTTTTTGCATGTCACACTTAAATGTTTCAGATCATCAAACAAATTTAAATATTAGTCAAAGATAACACAAGTAAACACAAAATGCAGTTTTTAAATGAAGGTTGTTATTATTAAGGGAAAACAAAATCCAAACCTACATGGCCCTGTGTGAAATAGTGATTGCCCCATAAACCTAATAACTGGTTGGGCCACCCTTAGCAGCAACAACTGCAAACAAGCGTTTGCAATAACTTGCAACTTGCAGCCTTTTACAGCGCTGTGGAGGAAAACTGCATATTGTGTTTACTTGTGTTATCTTTGACTAATATTTAAATTTGTTTGATGATCTGAAACATTTAAGTGTAACAAACATGCAAAAAAATAAGAAATCAGGAAGGGGGCAAACACTTTTCACACCACTGTGTGTGTGTGTATATATATATATATATATATATATATATATATATTAGTACAGACCAAAAGTTTGGACACACCTTCTCATTCAAAGAGTTTTCTTTATTTTCATGACTATGAAAATTGTAGATTCACACTGAAGGCATCAAAACTATGAATTAACACATGTGGAATTATATACATAACAAAAAAGTGTGAAACAACTGAAAATATATGTCATATTCTAGGTTCTTCAAAGTAGCCACCTTTTGCTTTGATTACTGCTTTGCACACTCTTGGCATTCTCTTGATGAGCTTCAAGAGGTAGTCACCTGAAATGGTTTTCACTTCACAGGTGTGCCCTGTCAGGTTTAATAAGTGTGATTTCTTGCCTTATAAATGGGGTTGGGACCATCAGTTGTGTTGTGCAGAAGTCAGGTGGATACACAGCTGATAGTCCTACTGAATAGACTGTTAGAATTTGTATTATGGCAAGAAAAAAGCAGCTAAGTAAAGAAAAACGAGTGGCCATCATTACTTTAAGAAATGAAGGTCAGTCAGTCCGAAAAATTGGGAAAACTTTGAAGTGTCCCCAAGTGCAGTCACAAAAACCATCAAGCGCTACAACGAAACTGGCTCACATGCGGACCGCCCCAGGAAAGGAAGACCAAGAGTCACCTCTGCTGCGGAGGATGAGTTCATCCGAGTCACCGGCCTCGGAAATCGCAGGTTAACAGCAGGTCAGATTAGAGACCAGGTCAATGCCACACAGAGTTCTAGCAGCAGACACATCTCCAGAACAACTGTTAAGAGGAGATTGTGTGAATCAGGCCTTCATGGTAGAATATCTGCTAGGAAACCACTGCTAAGGACAGGCAACAAGCAGAAGAGACTTGTTTGGGCTAAAGAACACAAGGAATGGACATTAGACCAGTGGAAATCTGTGCTTTGGTCTGATGAGTCCAAATTTGAGATCTTTGGTTCCAACCACCGTGTCTTTGTGCGACGCAGAAAAGGTGAACGGATGGACTCTACATGCCTGGTTCCCACCGTGAAGCATGGAGGAGGAGGTGTAATGGTGTGGGGGTGCCTTGCTGGTGACACTGTTGGGGATTTATTCAAAATTGAAGGCATACTGAACCAGCATGGCTACCACAGCATCTTGCAGCGGCATGCGATTCCATCCGGTTTGCGTTTAGTTGGGCCATCATTTATTTTTCAACAGGACAATGACCCCAAACACACCTCCAGGCTGTGTAAGGGCTATTTGACCAAGAAGGAGAGTGATGGGGTGCTGCGCCAGATGACCTGGCCTCCACAGTCACCGGACTTGAACCCAATCGAGATGGTTTGGGGTGAGCTGGTCCGCAGATGAAGGCAAAAGGGCCAACAAGTGCTAAGCATCTCTGGGAACTCCTTCAAGACTGTTGGAAGACCATTTCAGGTGACTACCTCTTGAAGCTCATCAAGAGAATGCCAAGAGTGTGCAAAGCAGTAATCAAAGCAAAAGGTGGCTACTTTGAAGAACCTAGAATATGACATATATTTTCAGTTGTTTCACACTTTTTTGTTATGTATATAATTCCACATGTGTTAATTCATAGTTTTGATGCCTTCAGTGTGAATCTACAATTTTCATAGTCATGAAAATAAAGAAAACTCTTTGAATGAGAAGGTGTGTCCAAACTTTTGGTCTGTACTGTATATATATATATATATATATATATATATATATATATATATATATATATATATATATATATATATATATATATAATCAAACTGAGGAAAAGCAGCAGTGAAGATGTACTTTTTTGTATTTTTGCTTTGATATTGTTAAAAGCCTCAAAATATGGCATTGGTTGGGCTCTAATCATTTATCACTGTAGGTGCTTTCAATGAAAAGTTTTTGCATTAAGCAGTTCTACATACATGCAATGTGGAAATATAGGTAATGTGTAGTGGGCTACACTCTTTGGGAGGGGATTAGGCTCAATGTGTGTGTTGCTTGATGTTTTACACTTAACAAACTTGGGTGCCTTTTTACATCTGGTTTTACATGCAGTTAAGCACAAACAGATGTCTGATCATCCAGGAAGGATGCATATGAATACCTGGTGTAAATGGGTTATACATATTGGATATAGCATTGCTTTAATGTTACTAAAGAAGGATAAACTCATTTCTTTGCCAGCCAGGATGTAAATGTAACTCACCAAGTCTTCATTCACATGGGCAGTTTCATAATGTTAACCTCTACTTTCTTACAGAAATGTCAGGAACAAGGCACACCTCAGGTAGGAGTTCTTTTCAGATTCATTGTTTGTACGATCACGTTTACTATTGCTAATTAGATATCAGTAGGATGGTATGTACAGTAGGCACAGTACATTTGTCATTGACTGTTGACACTACCCAAAATACAGTACATAGTAAGGTGCGACGTGTGTCGATCTGATACTCTCTATTGTAAAGGATATTTATGTGAGAGTGAGGGTCGGGTTATGCTGTGTTATCCAACCACATTAGAAATCAAAAGTGTTTATAGTTGTTCCGATCGGCCACACTGGAAGGTGGAGTGAAAAGCCAGTCGTCATGGAGAGGGGAGACGCGATATCATTTAAATATGGAGACAACAGCACACATTTTCACACAGTCTCTCCTGGAAGACATTCAGTGTTGCACATGTTTGTTCACATGAAAGTGACAGAAATAGTTGTGTAAAGAATAAAAAAGACAGCTGTAAGAGAAGTTCAAACCCTGGCTCAGTCATTTTTATTTATACAGCCCAATATCACAAATCACGAATTTGCTTTACGATCTGCACAGCATATGCCACCCTCTGTCCTCAGACTGAAGAAGCATACTGGCAGCTTAACCAGTCCCTTTTTCCTTGGTGACCAAAAACTCAGCATCTGAAATTAGCATTCACATGGGAAAAGGGAAAACACTGCGAAAAGGCTAAAGAGATGTAAAAGAGTGCGTACCCTGTATCAGTCGGAAACTAGCCTCAAAACACTGGATCAGGAAAAACAAATGGTAAAGTCCGATCCCAACGATCGATAAATGGACCTTGAAACTTCGTGTAAATACAGTTTGTATAACCTGCTGTAAGTTGGTTGAAGTAATTCACATCCACCTCCAAGTGGTAATTAGATTTAGAACATACATTAGAGAATATTCTCTGGGCCCTGATACATCTTCACACCAAAATGGCAACAGTTCCACCTCTATACTTTACTTGAAACCTGTTCTGTAACAGTTCTCATTCAATGTGTTTTCATTCTGGAAATGTTTATATGCTGCTGGTGGCTGGAGCTACTCCGGGTACAATTTAAACCTGCTCAGGAATGCAAAGGACCTCAGACCTCAGAACATGATGCTTTAAAAAGTCAGTGGCCAGCCCATCAGCTGTCCAAGATGACTGGTGATGTCTGATGTTCTTGTCCAGCGGCCCTTTTCAAATGCAGACACTTTTCCAGGAAGCCAGGAACCAGTTTAGGAACTTGTAAACTTTCTCTGTATTTTAACTGCACAAACCTAGAACCTACTTCCTGATGGCCAAGAAATGATCAGGGTGGAGGTTACAGTGCTGAACATCGCTGGTTGCTCAAACATGTATAATGTTCATTGAAACTGAAAACAAGCACTAGTTGTTTTTCAGTGTTAGGATTTGGGATGAGGATTTCTTTTAATGTTGATGTTAAAGCAACATTGCTTGAGAGAGAGTGGTAGCTCACCTGGTAGAGCGTGTGCCCAATGTACAAGGCTGAGTCCTTTACGCAGCCGCGTGGGTTCGAATCCAGCCTGCAGCCCTTTGCTGCATGGCATCCTCTCTCTGTCTCTCTTCAGCTATTACTATCAAATGAAGGCAGAAAGCCTCAAAAAATCTCTTTAAACAAAAGAGAGTGGATTGTCGAGAGTAAGCGAGTAAGAGAAACAAAACGTGGCTCACAACAGTAAATTACATACACATTCCATTACTGTTCTTATTTATTGGTTCTTCTGATGTGATGGAAACACAAATAGGAATGCACTAAAAGGACTGTTGGTTTAACTGGTGGTCTAGGGGTTAAGACACTGACCATGAACCACAGTGTCCCCAATTCAAGTCTGGCTACAGACCTTTGTTGTTTTGGGTCATCTGAGTAGAATGTCTTCCTAATAAAGTCATAAAATAGCCAAAAGCCTCTTTAAAGCTAGGTGATACCGAGGCTTGTCTCTGTTGTCCAGGTACTGGGCGGTCAGCAGAAGGCTGTGGAGGGCTCCCTACAGCACGTCGTTAACGAGGTAAGACGCTTGTACAGTTATGAGATACTGCCAGAAAGCAACATAACAAGCACGAGCAACCTCAGGCCACAGAAGTGTCTGTTATTACACTACACTTCATCTCATTATTTACTTTTGTCTTTAAATATATTAGACACCCAGGTTTTGAAGGTAACTCAACAAAGTTCTCCAAAAGTTCTTCTCACTTCTCTCATTGTGGTCTGGCAACGTTTGTCATTATATGAGGCTCAATTCTTTTCAGGTCTCTTAAAACATTAATCATGTGCCCATAAGTAAGTTATGCCTGCTGTAATCATTCCTTCTGTCCATACCGGCCATTAGGAGATCCATTCCTAAAGTAAGTGATTGCAATGAGCTAATGTAGGCTTAAACCTGCCGCTTTCACAGTTACATTGTTTTCACATTGTCATTTGATACATTGTTATTGTAAAATACCAGATACACAGTCCTGCCTCCAGTTTCACACTACACGTGTCACCGCTACCAGCTGTCAGTGTGCCAACAAACGCAGTGAAGACTGCAAGCTAGCAGACGTGGATGTAAACAATGCACCATTTCAAATATTTAAAACTTCTTTGCAAATGTTTTCTGAGAAAGGAATGGCATTCTGTGATACACACAGTGTGTTTTGGTGAAAAATACTGAATGTAACTAACTCCACCTTGGGCAATATACTGAACTGTGTGTGTGTGAGAATGTGACGTGTAGTGTAAAGTGCTTTGAGTGGTCAGAAGAATAGAAAGGTGCTTTATAGTCTCTAAGTACAGTCCATTTACCATAAAGGTTCCTCCTGCACACTTGCATCTCAGGCAGTTCTCTGTACCCTACGCATCCTTACTGAGTGAGATAAAATTAGTGAATAAACTTCCAATTAGCTTCTTTTATTTAGTTAGTTGTAAATAAAAACTGTCTTCTGCATATACATCTGAAGGTATGCATAGGTCTACAAATTTGAAACAGTATTTATCCTCTAGTTCTGTTAACTAAATATGTCATTTCTTTCCTTTTAATGAGGGAACATACAAACCAGTTTTAAATATTTCCAAAAATATCTATTGTGTCTCTAGGCTGTAAATTCAGTTTTCTTTGGAGGACCAAACTCAGGCATATGTGTAGAATACAGTCTCAAGAGATATACGTACAATACGGTCATGTCCACTTAATGTATATTAGTGATGTGCGTGATCTGCACCTCCTTATGTTTCATACATACGTGATGATTGATTTGTTTTCTGTCTTTCCACAGACAACCAAAGAGATGATAGCTCGTTCCTGTGCCACCATTGTCACACATCCCTTTCATGGTACGTCACGAAATCTTTCAGATGGCTTTAACTGGCGAACTGCAACATTATGCACGTGATCCTTCCGGAGGTTGTACAGAGCTTTGAAGTGGTTTCAGTTGTGATGTATTTGAATTATTTGGTGAATGGATGTGGTGGGAGACACTAGTCTGCATGTCAAGTATGTTTTCCTCAACTTGTTTTTCAGTGATTACTTTGCGATGTATGGTCCAGTTTATTGGGAGAGAAACAAAATACAGGTAAAGTTTTAATGTTTTAGACACAAACCTCAATGAGCAGAGCCATGAAAAGAGTTAACAACTAAACAAAATCTTTTCTTCTGTTCTCAGTGGGGTGTTTGACTCCATCGTCACAGTCTACAGAGAAGAAGGCATACTGGGCTTCTTTGCGTATGTTTGACTCTCCTTGTCTTTTTTTCTTTAATACACCAGGTTTTTCAACTTTGAATAATTTTGGTGTCAGTGTTTTCATCGATTGTTTGCCTTGGTGCTGTGTGCTTACATACGTGCACAGTGCACACTGTTGATGAATAGGTGTTGTTTCAAAATGTATCAATTTAGTGTCAGATTTTGAAAACCCCTGGTGTGTATGATGGTTTATAACCCCCAAAATTGGCCAAAATGGGGGCTGAAAGTACTTTGTAGATGTATTGGGTTACATTACATTATGCATACAGTACTGGACACAGCCTGAGCATGGGAAGCTGTTCAGTGGCAGACCTTGACTTGTAGTGTTAGTTTATTTCTGTGCAATGGTCTGATCTTATATCCAGAGTGCTGATTATGTTTCCTCATATTCATGGCGTTTTAATCAGAAGTGATGTTATTATATTCCAACAATGATGATATTGTCATTATATTGATATTTTCAGTGGATTGATTCCTCGCCTGCTCGGTGACGTCCTGTCTCTGTGGATTTGTAACCTTCTGGCTCACCTCATCAATACATACGCCATTGATGACTCGGTATGCCACTTCTTTTACACTGCTCAGTCCAGTCAAGGGTGCATTCTGTACAGGAGTTTGGTTTAAGGACGTGATTCTGGACCGGTCCAGAGACAAAGTTGTTTTTTTTTCTAAATCCAACTAATTTCAAAACCTAAGGTAGGCTTTACCCAGCCTTTATTCTGTGTCACCAAAAATCTGACAGACAGAACTACTAGAACAGACAGTTTTTTAACCGTTCCCGCTGCCCCTCCACCCTGTGAGATCAGGCTGAGGCTTTGTGTTGAGCAGTCTACAGTCCAGGCTCACATACTCAATTAACGCTGTTCATTTGTTCTTCTGTACAGATGAGTCACACAGGAGAAATCAAGAACTGCTCCCAGGCTGTGACAGGGGTGAGCCTGACAAACATGGCCGTCTACATCGGCAGTACACCAGCCGTTTGTAGCTGCTAGTTTTTTTATCATGCTCCTCCTCTGCTCTTTTCTTCCAGTTCTTCGCCAGTATGCTCACATACCCTTTTGTTTTGGTGTCAAACCTCATGGCTGTCAATAACTGCGGGTGAGTTTGCAGGTTATTTGCTGTTGTAAATCCTCTTGTGTTCGATCAAGCAGACTCATATTTCCACTGTCCTTGCAGGCTCGCTGGAGGCCTGCCTCCCTATGCATCAGTATATCCCACCTGGCTGGACTGCTGGAGGCATCTAAGCAGAGAGGTAAATGCATCACATTCCAAACACTGGATGAATGCAGATGTCACATTAAGCACTGCAGTGGTGGGATGCGGAGGCTGTACTACCGTCAGATTAGTCATCAGTAACCATCATATGGATCTATATAGTGTACAAAAAGCTAATCAAATCAGACCACAAGATACAAACAGAAGGCCTGTCATACCTTCTACCGTCGTGCTGGTTAACCTGTGTCAGCTCTGAGCACCCCGATGCTTAACGAAACTTCTTTTTTCCCCCATAGATTGAGACAGTACATGTAATTAGGGCTGTCACTTCTTCACACAGTCGAGTTCAAACTGTGGTGTGACTATCCGGTCAGCACTGTTAGTGTCCTCCGCCATGTTTATTTATTAGCTCAGTTTACTGATTGGTCAACAGGTGAACATTTTGAATTTAAACACGTCATTACAGTTTGTATTCGAAATTTCATTGGAGCAGGGGAAATGTGGAATATTCAAAGTGACAGCCCTACATGTTAGCTAGCTATCTGTCTGTCTGTCTATCGAGTTGTTGATATAGGTTCTGTATTAAGGTATTGGCACAATATCATGGTGTTTTATACCAAAGTAAATAATCAGCATCGCAGTTTACCACAGTCAGTTCAGGTATGCAAATTGAATGAAATTTCAGTTAGGTACAGATCTTGGCTAAATCTAAGGGTGCTTTCACACCCAACCTGTGTGGTTGGGTTTATTTGGACTGGTATGAAAGCTGTCAATCTAACTCTGGTGCGGACCCAACAATCACACCACAACTTAACCACACCAGAATTAGCTTGAAGCCCGGTGAAAGCAATGCAGACCAACCTCTGGATTGTAGATTACAGCATGATTAGCATTAATTCAAAATCTGAACTTCTCTGAAATTCATCTGCTGATCATGAACTGTTAAGGAAGCAAGTGTACAAACAATTTATATAATTATGGTAACGCTTGTGCATCAGCACGTGAGCTGTCAGTCAGAAAGTGAAAACAAGTTCACAGGGTTGTGTTGTGTTTGGGTCCTACTCCCAGTATTTTGGCAGGTTCCCATTAAAAAGTGAGTCTATTCCCCTGAAACATGACAGTACAACATGCCTATTTCTTTGGTCCCGTTTCTTCCTGGTCGTCATTCTTCATAACATGAGGTCCAGCTGCACTCTTGACTAATAATGCTCATAGTCATTTGTTCGTGAGCTCTTTGTGATACCAGAGAAGTAATAAACACAGCGCTGATGATGCAAGATGACATCACCAAATGTATAATTGTGTTCCCTGGTTTGGACCAACTGAACTGAATTACAGGTGTGAAAGTGACCTAAGCTTAAAGTCTTTGAATTGCGTGAGTCACCATATTTGTTGGGTACACAAAAGGCTTTCGAAGTCCTGATCCGTTTTGAATAATTGACAGGATTTTGTCAGTTCACCCAAGAAAGGAAGGGTTGCTCGACTGGGATACTGTGTCCAGAAGTGTACAATATAAAAGCACTGGTCTTACCAACCCACATAGATCAACTCTCAGCTCCTAGATGGACTAAGTTTATTTGAATCGCTGTACAGAAGTTGAACTACGGCATGGATACAAATGGTTGGAACCCCACACTATCCAATCCACTGCCCTGTCTTTTGCAGATTTGTTTCTGTTGTTTAGAGTTAACTCACAGCCAGTCTTCTTAGAGATCATATTATCCTTTATTGTGTTTTGGTTGTGGAAACACCCACAGTTATAGCTAGTACACACAATGCGATAGCTGTCCAATCATTTCACTATGTATCAGATCCTCCCAGTTGTCCAAATGTGGTGTTAACAGGCCCAGTGATCTTGTCATGTCTTGAGCATTAAACCGTGATTTTGACTTCAATGCTGAAAACGATTGGCCTTTTGCTACATGTGCACCAGCCACTGCTAAACGCTTCTTTCTTCTCTTCATTCCAGGGCAACATGAGCAGAGGCAACAGTTTATTTTTCCGGAAGCTTCCGGCAGGAAAGATGTACGCAGTTGACCAGAAGAGATTTTTTTAAAGCCTCAAGAGAACTGTGCTGAACAAAGTTGTGATAATAAAACAAAAAAAAAATCAACATTGCCTGATCTGGAGGTTGGACAGTCGGCACTTAATCTTTTTTTGTATGCACTTGTTTACTATGAGTTATTTTTTTCCCTTAACAACCTGCCATCATGTGAAATAAAAACGCATTGGTTTCCAGTTCATTTCCAGCAGGTTTTGTATTAACAGAAATGTAGATTGAAACTGCAGGGTCGTACAGTGAGATGGAGCATGAATGCATTTCTTTTTAAAACCCACTTGTACAAAAACTGATGGAAGGACGGCTCACGCTGTCAAACAGCCTGTTTGAATAATGCTATGACAGACCAATGTGAAAGCGCCCCCCTCTCCCATGTTTTTGTTATAGATTATCTATTGACAATGACTCCCCTTCAAACCCGTGATGGGATTTGTTTGTTGAAAATAGCACTTCAGTCTGCATGTGGTAATGTCTAATAATTCACGTTAAGTGGGACCTCTTGTCATGTGGTATTGTCTTGATTATTGTAAAGCTCACTGCCTGGCAGGTGTGTAATGCTAACGAAAAGGAGGGAAAAGAGTCAGAGGTGGGGGTTGTTCAGGAGCATGTTTGGATGTACAGGGGCATGGAGGGTAACCTGAGCTGACCAAAAGCTCTCAGCACTCTGAACAGTCAGGTGCTTGTATCAACTCATTCTGACTAACCCAAATAAAAACTGCTTTTTTTGACCTTGTTTTTCTTGTAAAGCTGTTTGGTGTGGAATTTGAGAAGTATGTAAAGTGGTACATGCAATTAGAAACACCGTCCAAAGGATTCTGCAGTGCACACAAGCAAGGTATGGCATCTTGGAGCTGCTCAGACAGTTTCAGAGTTAAGAGAGGGCTGGCACTAGTGGCAATGTTTTTCATGTCAACAAATCCCATGAAAAGACCAAACCAACACTGAACGTATCTACTAACAGGTGTGTGTGTGTGTGAATCCCAGCCTGATGGGCGTTCCTCCTCGGAGCCGCAGAGCTCACTGCTGTCCAGAAACTGTTAAAACACATCAGCGAGCCGCTCTGCTGCACTGGCTGACATGTTCCTTCATCACCACGAACACACACACTGTAGTTTATTCTGACTCAGACAAACACTCACTAGAGCAACACGTGTGGATTCATCCGCCGCTGAAAATAGTCCCCAACATATTTCCTCTTGTTTGGTAAAAACTACAGCGAGCAGCTGTTTGAGGAAACGACTGAGCCTTTATAAAAATGTCTCTTTGATTTGAGCTGATTGACAGTAAGGACCAATGGGCTTGGAGTTGAGAACCACAGACAAGTTAGGGAAGTCAAAGTATTGAGAGACGGACTAACGCAGAGTTGGTTTTGGTCTTTTTATTGGATTTGTTAACATTAAAAAAAATCCAGAGTAACACCAGACTGATCATTTTAATTGGTAAGGTACAAAAGCCCAAAACACAGAAATTCAGTTTACACAAGTAAAGCATCTGCAGGGAGAAGCAACACTACAATCCACGTCAAGTGTTTGTGTGTCCATCCCATCTACAACAGCACTGTACAATGCACGATCTTCCATATGGGACCGAAAGCTACTGTAGCAGTGTGAAAAACAAAGTTACAGTACAGTTTTTTTAATGCAGTGACAAAAAAGTAATGACTTCATGGGGATTTTGCCTGACAACACCCAAATATTATACACTGGAGTTTCCACTACTTCAGAGTGTACCTCTGCAGTCTAGTCAACTGAGAAAGGTTTGGTGTACAATCAGTCTGGGACGCTAAAACTAGCAGTCTGATGATATTTATTGAAAAGTCATAGTATGTGTGTCGGGGAGCAATATGCAAAAACATTTGTTAAATGCTTTGTGAACGTGGACAAAGTAATGTAAAATAATGAGTTTATAAGTCACCGCTCTCGCTCTGCTCGGCTCTTTACTCAGAATAAAAGGTGTAGTATTCATGAACCGTCCATCGGTCAGTGTTTGGTTAAACCTTTGAAAGAAGATGAATTCAAGCACAACAAAAAGACATTTGCTTGTTCAGTAGATGAGTCCTCCTGCTTCCACACTATGCGTTGGTGGCAGAGCTCCCTGAGTCTTCTGCAGGCTTGTTACCGCTGTGTTGAGTGTTGATGTGTTGAGTCATTTCCTTACGGTTGGTTACCGTGTGGCCACACTGGACACATGTGTAGCGCCCTCTAGTGTGCTCCCAAAGGATGCGTCTGTTGCAGGCCATACCTATGGGATGAAAGGACAAATTAAGCCGACGCTTTCTCCACACCTTACATTATTGATAAGAAGGTTCTGATTTGCATTCGGCATAGTTTGCCATTTTAACTGTGCAGTTACACATACAGAATATATCTGAACAGAAAAATTAGATTTTATGCTTTCATGATTGATGATTATGTTTTCAGTTTCTGTCACCAACTACATGTCTGCAGAGACGTTCATTCATTTGTTATAATCAGTCGTCAGATGGCAAAATTCATCCGTTTTACCTGACCTACCAACAGTGTGCAGGAAGGTTTGGTTCTTTCACAAACAGCTCATTTGTTACAGAAACTTTTCAGCCGTGACTTCAGATTTTAATTACAGCAGCTCACAGGAACAGAAGTACTAGCAAAATATATAATACACTATAATACAGGTCAGAAAATAAATGAAGTACCATGTGGGTATAAGTATAAATTAAAATAAGTGTGAAGTACAAAGTGGGTTTACCGGTTGAGGATAATAATACAGTATAAAGTAATAGTGCATGAACTGTCAAGTTAAGTGCAGCTTATTAAGGTTATAATGAGACGGAGGATATTGCACAGCAGTAATAGAGGTTATGAACAAATATCAATAAATAGGGAATTTTAAACTGAAATATTGCACATGAGTATTACACAGAATATTGCACAAATATGTCAAGTATTGCAGAGATGTAATTATGTAATGTGGTGCATTTTGGGGGGATGGGTCTTCCGCTGAAGGTGCTCCTTTATTTGGCCAGCATCCTCCTCTCTGACACCACCGCCAGAGAGTCCAGCTCCACCCCCACAATGTCACCGGCCTTACGGGTCAGTTTGTTGAGCCTGTTACGGCAACAGGCAGGCTGGCACATGCGCACTATCCTAATATTTTATATATATATATATATATATATATATATATATATATAGTAGTTTTACAAGCTTTTCACTGCATCTCATGCAGAGACGCACTGATATGGAATTCAGGGCCGATAAAGATAACTGATGATTAGCTGTTCATTGTGGCCAATATCAATACGATAACAGATAATATTAAGCTTACAAATGCAAAAATGTGCAGAGGGCATTATACATGTTAACTAGTTTATTTTTGTAACTTCACACAAATGTTTAGAGAGCCGTCATCGTCCCTACAACAACAAATGTATTATTAGAAATGATTGTTTGTAACAAACTTAGTTAATTTTTTTTAATATGTAGACTAATTAATAAAAGGACTGTCTCCTTATTGACGAGCATGTGGCTACATTAGAATCATTTTACATACTCTTGGACTAGTTAAGTGTTTCCTAAAGCCCTTGGACCAGCACCGTTCCTCCTGTCCTCTGTCCGAGACTCTCTGAGGACAGCTCCTGCTGGTTGCTCTCAGCCTCACAAACTACAAGAATTCAACACATTTTCAGATACGTAGCTAACTAGGCTCAACTGTTACATACAGTTAGTGTCAGTTTGTTTTTAGCTTGTTGATGACATTTCGCCGTTAGCATAACGAGCTCAGTATGGCTGTGCAGAACATATCTGCTTTGCATTTCTCTCACTTTATCAGACCAATAATGACATTTTCTAATATATTGGCCACCAATATATCGTGCATCCCTAATCTCACGCTCTCCATTAGTGAATGGAGAGCGCAAACTGTATTCACTGATGAAGATCATGAAATGCAATGAAAGCACAAAAAAAGCTAGTAAGTGGACCTTAAGTTAAGGATGGAATAAAATTAAATGATGCAATAGGTTACATCTGAAACAGTGTGTGCATAACGTGCTGCTTTTTATTGCCTGTGGTGTTTACAAAGTAGGGCTGGGACGATTCATCGATTACGGAAATACGTCAATTTGCATATCGTGCGCCGACGCCTCGCAATTATGCACGGCTGCACCCGGTCAAAGCACGGATTCCCCCGGAGGACGGGCTGCAGCATTAAAACCCCGCCCACGGTCTCCCCTCGCTCTACTGACAATCGCACATGCTCTGCAGAGAAACAATAACGCCGTTGTTTAGTAAAAGCTCGTGAGTGCACCCGTTGGTTTCGATCGTTTCGATAGGCGACGTCAGTAACGACAAGCCTCCTCCACACGCGGCTCAGCTGCTGCTGTGGAGACGCGAGTTTTCTGGGCGACTTTATAAAACAGTGCTGACGAAGGAAGTCAACACATACAGGCAGGAAGAGAAACAGGAAGAGGCGGGGCAAGCCGGTGCGTGTGTGCGTGTGTGGGGAAGAGAGAACAGCGAGGTGAGCAGATTAAAGTGGTTTGTGAGTCAACACTAAAATAAGGTGGAGGATTAAGTACAATTAAAATGGTAACATAAGAAATCATTTACTAGAAATTGGGTAATGTATTCATATATTTTCAATAGACAAATCCATTTTGTGTTGCAGAATAATGCCCTGCGGTACATACTTCTCGTTACATTTGTTTGTTTTTAAGAGAAAATGATTGAATAAAATACTGAAATAGACAAGTTTTTAATTAATTTATTTATTTTGGGGTAAATAAATTATGTTAATAAAAAAATTATCTTTAGAATAATCGATCAATTATTCAGATGAATCGAAGAAACAATCGTTAGGTGCAGCCCAGAGACGATCTTCGTAAAAGTGTGTGTGCCTGAGTGAGCTCAGACTGAGCACCCCGAAGGATTTTCTTATGAACACACTGTGGAAGTAAACGTGTAGCCACATCTGGCAGGTGGCAGCTGTGCTTTAGTGTGAGGAGCTCACCTTGATTCTTCTTCCAGACGGCTGAGGAGCCAGGAGCAGACGGAGCTGATCCTGGAGCAGGGTGGGCGGGCTCGGGAGAGCTGGTCTGTGTCTGGTGCTGACCTTGGGCATCAGGGGGGTCAGGAGCTGCTGTTGGGCCATCCAGGTTTAGAGATGGCGGCAGATCAGAGGCTTCGTTCTCAGGAGCTGCCTCTGTGAGCTGCTGAGGAGCCAAAAGGGGGGGGGAGAGAGAGGGGCCAGCAGAGTCTGCCTGAGGAACAGCAGCAGGGAAGGAACTGTCTGGGTTTGGGATTTCAGAGGGTCGTTGCTGGGGTGTAGACATCGAGTCCAGCTGTGAGGGGTTCTGGTCCATGGCCACGGGGGTCATGTTTGGGTTGGTCACAGCAGCAGGCGGGGGGGGCATCGGTTCAGTCGGCTTTGTCTTCCCCCGTGGCACTTTGGAACAGGTGTGCAGGTGAGTCAGGAGGCCACGGTAGGATCGCAGCTTTGTGCGACAGCTCTCACACCTTCAGAAAAAGCAGCAACGTTACGTTTTCCTGGTGAACAAACAGAATCTCAGCGGAGAGCGCGGGGACGGCCAAATAAAGACCAACTCACAGGAAGAATATGTTGGGCTTGTGATGATGCCTCATATGTTCCATCAGTTTCTCCATGTCGGGGAAGGAACCACTGCAGCCGACAGCCGAGCACAGCAAGACCTTTCCTGAGCAGAGGACAGACCTCATGTGATGTGAGACGCCACAGTACATTCCCCTCACCGCCAGCCCACATCACACCAGAACAAAACCTTACAGCCACACTGGACCGTTAGTGGTTTTATTAGTGGAAACCTTTTTGAAATGTTGGAGGCTGTGCTGTCCTCATTAGTTTTTTTCTAGCTCCACGCTGACAGCATCGACTGCTCTCATAAGTTACATTTCAGAGGAACCCACAGGCTCATTTTTCTAAATTTTGAGTAAGCCCATTTTATTTTGTCTATAGTAGCAGTACTCACTCGACACAGGAGGTTGTGCCAGCGTCTGGTTCAAAAGTAGTCTAGCCAACGTAGGGGCATACAGCACCGGAGCAGCGAGCAGAAATGAGTCGCACTGCCTCGCAGAGCTCTGGGTTCCCATCACTTCGCTTTGTAGTTAGGTTCGAGTTTCAGACAAGCCTCAGTTTGTAAAAGTTTACAACCTGCCGATCAAAAATCAGCGCAGCGGTTCGACTGACAACAAGACAGTCGTCATGAATAAAATAAAACCACGACACAGAAAACCATGTAGAGGTGTATTGCATCTCTGTTGTCCAGCAGAGGACACGTGACAAGGAAAATCCACATCACAATGAAAAACTATTCTTTCAGTAATTAAAGACAAAAAGCTAAATAATTGTCCTTTTAATGCGTTTTTTTAATTATGACAGTAGATGCACACATAAAAAAGGAAATACACATAACAATGTGTCTTGTATTTCTTTGATTTGTTTTCATTTAGGCATATTACATCTTACACTCAGACTGCTTAGCCTCCGCTCATCCTGTATTCCAGCTGCGCGCCTCTCACTCAGTAAGGACAGGAGAAATGACTGCAATGACCCAACCTGCCCTTTGAAAACGGCCAGGATGTTCTAACGTCTGTATTGTGGGATCGGAGACGTCAGGCCTACCACCAGGCTCAGCTGGAATATGGCACGAGCTCAGAGCTTGGAAAATGTGCCACCTTATCTAAATTAGACCAATCTGTCTTGCTGCCTGGCAGCATGGCGGCAGCTGCTCTCAGGATGATCTACCAGGGGAGAAAAATGCTTTAAGCTGAGGTGACTCATTCTGTCAAGTGGGGGCAACACAGGTAGTCGTTCATCGTAGCTGTCCCTCTCTAGAATGGTGATGCTGTTAACATTACATACAGCAGCCCAGTGACTGGTGGAATATCTCGTCCACTGCCTGCACATGGGAGCTCACCGGGAAGAGACTGAGCTGGGATCTTATGGTCCTTGATGTGGCTTTCCAGAGCGCTCCCGTCTGCGTACACCCGCTTACAACCGTATAACGGACACGGTGTCCTCTTGTTTTCTGAAAAGGACAAGCAAAACTTTATAAAATGCCGTGAATTTAACTATTTGGTTATGTTACAGGGAGCAATAGTATAAATAACGTCAGTAACTTGGCGACAGAACTCGCGCTGGTTAGCATGCCAGCTAGCTGACTGGCTAGCTTCGGTTAGTCCCGTAGCTGGTGTCGTTAAGCACGATGGGATAAAAACGTAGCGGGTGTGGAGTCTGTCTGCAAGCTAAATAACAAACCTCCGTTTCCATTTTCAGCTGTCTGTGAGACTGTGCTGGCCGAAGACATCATATTGGCGGAGTAGGTGAGCTCGGCAGTGAAGACGACAATAGAGGATGATTAGAAACGGACTACAAGAACCAGAATGCAATGCGACAAAGACGGCGCACGCATACAAGTGAATCAAGCGCTTCTTCTTCTTCTTCTTCTTCTTCTTCTTCTTCTTCTTCTTCTTCTTCTTCTTCTTCTTCTTCTTCCATTTCACTGGCGGGCTACAAACCTAACCTTAAAGGGGCCGCCACCCTCTGTAACGGAGTGTGTAACATCATGACTTTAACCAAAACTAACAACTATAGAGATGTTATATTGTAGATATGATACCTGCTTCTTTTAAATCTTTGAATAAAGCCCTTTGGGCCTGTAAGTGTTCCTCCCCGGTCCCTAACAGACCTGTGGTGCTCCCTGCCTCTCTGCCCCCAACCCCCTCCAGTCTCTCTCTCTACACTGAACCTCCTCATCCCATCAGCACGTTCAGCAGATTCCTTCCAGTTACAAGTCTCCCATTTATCTGACTGACTGTTTCATGGTATACAAGCTAGCACTGAGTCCTGTGCGTCCTGGTCTCAGCCTAGCACAGATAACATCTTTCCTACATTTACCTGATTATTTCTGACTGACAGATGTTTGGATTTTATAGTATTCTCTACCCTTACTGCCGTTATTCCATGTTTCCTGCCAAGATGTCATTATTCCCTGATGAGTTAGTGACTTTGCTTCTGATCTCCCAAAACAAATTTCTAAAATGTCGTTATCATTTTTGTTTAGTGCATTTTTAAGTTTAAGTAAGTTTATCAGCAGTCTCACTTCCCTCTGTTCCAACGAGAGAAACGAACGTCTGTTCCCGGTTGCTGCAGATTCAGTGGGCTCATATAAACTCGATTAAAAGATCCTCTCGGACCGATACTCGTGTTATCTTTGACTAATATTTAAATTGGTTTGATGATCTGAAACATTTAAGTGTGACAAACATGCAAAAAAATAAGAAATCAGGAAGGGGGCAAACACTTTTTCACACCACTGTGTGTATAGGAGAACTTTCTTGGGTACATCTCTCTATATTTACATTACATATAATGGGAAAGTGGTCACTACCTGTGTTATCGTTGCATATTTTCCACTCACATAAACAAACCATATTTGCAGAAACCAGTGTTAAATCAATACATGACATCTTATTCCTGTTTATATCTAATCTTGTTCCTTTACCATTGTTTAGACAAACAAGATTTCTGGGATCTATCGCTTCTTCAATCACTGTACCATTCTAATCAGTACGATCACTTCCCCATAGACTACTGTGTGCACTGAACTCACCGCACCAAACTTCTCTGTCTCTTTCCTCTCCCAGTATTTCCTCAAACACTGCTGCTGTTAGTTTGACATGGACTGTAATAATTCATTATTCTGATTGAGCCTTGTGTTCTGTATACCTCAGTAACTGTGCATTCATGTCCACCTGAAGGATGTATTCTTCTGTATGCTAAATTATCCTTAATGAATGTGAGTCAGCCACCGCCTTGTTTATTTGCTCGACCATGTCTGGCTGAATTGTATCCTGCCGATACAAAATCTAGATGTGGTCTCAGCCATGTTTCTTGAATTCGTATTATATCTGGTTTGTCCTTTAAATCCTTTATGACCTTCTTAAATTCCTGTCCATTTGCTATTAAGCTTCTGCTATTCCACTGAAAGATGGTAAGCACCATTACTTGTGTAATCACTAGCCACATCACATATGAACGGGTTCATCCGTTCGTGTATCGTTTCACACTCTGTGCTTGACGTCCCGAGGTACTCTTGTGCTGCTTCCACAATTGTTTCGATTCTCTCATTCCTGTCATTTTGTTCTAACCCGATGTACACCACTGTACATACAAATGCAACAAAATAAATTGTATCTACCAACATGGTTCCCTCCTTTACCCTGCACCTGTGGGAGCTCTCATGTGGTCCCCTCTGATGTGCCTGTCTGTTGTCTGAACTTGGAGGATCATTACTGTTTCCTGGATTATAACTTTCAGTGCTGTTTTCCATTGCATGTTTGTTGTTGACCCTCTTAACAGCCTCTGCATGACACTTTGTTTATTATTTGAAATTTTGGACTTCTCTTGCATGCTTTTGAACTGCGCGTCCCCCATAGGCTGCACTGTGGTCTCCTCTACAACTGCAACATTTAACATCTTTCCCACACTTTACCTCCACGTCTTGCACATCTTTCTTCTCCTTCGCACTGGCTGGCAGTATGAGCCGTTCTTTGACATTTAAAGCATCTTAATGCCGGAGGAATGAAACATAACTTTTCTTGGGAGGTTATTTTCAAAGTCATTATGTAAAACATTTAGCATCAAGCACTTTCCCTCCACTGAGACAGACAGTGGTACTCCAGATGTGACTCCCCTGTATCTAGCAGCTGAGCCAGGTTCATGGGTGTTTACTTTTGTACTGACAGTGTAGTCATTTTCAGCAGAGCGTTTTGTTGTTCTTGACTCACTGCATGTACAAGTTTACGCTTGTTATTCAAGTACTTTGCAAACTTCACTTTGCCTACATCCTTTTTCAGAGCTTTAGCCACCGATATGAGACGGAAATGCTCAACAAACTCAATTATGACTCTCTTTCTTTTGAACGCCACTTTCTGCCACTCCATGCCTCCATGATCCCATCCTTCGTCCTCACTCCCAAAAGTCATGATTGTTACATTCACGGTACAGTTGTTTGCAGTTACCCACTACTCGATTCCCACAAGCAGTGTTGACATCATGGGCTGTGATTCGTTAGTAGTTCCGCTCCCCCTCAGCCCTTGGTATTACGGAACAGCAGACGTCGCACGGAGGCCATTTGGAGAGCAGAGGGAAAGTGGGCGGGAGGAGCGGGATTTAAATGGACGCACCTGCCCTTGTACGCTTTAGACCAAACTATCATGGATCGACCGCCAGTTGTAGCTCAGCGCTATACTGCTTTTTACAAATCATCAGAAACACCTGCAGACTCGTTTCAGTGAGGCGAAGGCGCGTCCTGGCGTCACAAACACATACACACCCTTCCCAAATCTGAACTCCTCCTGTCGGTTATATTCTTCACAAAATATATCCTGCACGCTGTGGTTGACACATTTACTGACACTGACTATAGTTGTAAGACAGAAGAGTCATTTATATACTGGTACTCACATGTAATTGTGAATTTTCACAAACGTTTTGGAAAGGTTTACATGAATATTTAGCTATATATAGGATCAGGGGCGTAGCACAGAATTCGGGACCTGCACATAGGCATTCTCTTTGGGCCCCTCCCCACATCCACTGCTATTCATTCTAGTATCTTTCTGTATTCCCAGTCCCCCTTTTCCCCCCGGTCCTACGCCCCTGCATAGGATAGAGCACACAGTTTAGTAACAAAGACATGATTTTTGTTTACTGTGATTGCAATCCTTTCCCAAAAAATATGAGTAATTTGCTAATATTGCTGGGCAAATTCCACATACATAAATCCACATTTTAAAAATCTTCCCCCCATTTCTTTTCTTTTCTGAATCATCTCATTAAAAGTGTTCCGATTAAGAAGTTACCACAAAAAAAGGTCAAGTCTGAAACATATGGAAATCTTATTATTATTTTAGATGTACACTCAGTTGCCTGTTTATTAGGTACACCAGGCTAAAACTAATGCAGTCTAATACAACAGTTGTGGAATAAATCCTCCCTTCATGAAGATTATAATGTTCAGTTTTTGTTGAAACTTATTCAGGGAGGTGTTGATTCAACCGTATGATCATTTTGGAGGATGGTGCTGTATTATACTGTACTGTATTATACTGACAGGTGTTTCTAATATGTTGTCAACCACATTTATATCAATGAGGGTAGGCTAAATAACACATTTTAACACAAGAACATAAGATTTTGAATATTACTTTATTAATTCCCTTAATTTCTGTTCAAGTTGTGATGTTGGATTGTCGTAAATTGGGTTTGTTAATAAAGTCTTTTCACCACAATCACCAAAAACCAGCTTCAGCACAGTTTACAGTACGGCATGTACAATCACAACGCCTGTTCATTCCTGGTATTTTACCTTTAGCTTAACAGATGTGTGTGTTGGCCTGGGCTTACTTACTATTAAGTTGTCTCATGTGTCCACGGCAACGTTCATAAACTACCATTTGCTTCTTTACCTCAGAATTTCAGCAAACCGATAAACTGTGATAGAACCGCATCACATTCACTGATATTCTATGGAGCACAGGTCACATGACCTTCTCTGTCATAATTACTTCTTGAATCATTGCATGATTCAACAGAGATCTTCGGCGGCTGGTGGAAATACCTGTTTATATCAGTGGAGATGTTGCCTATCCTCTTGGGAATTAAAATACATGGCTATAGTTTCTTTATTTAATTCAATTCACTTTAAAATCAATTCATTTCAAACTGAATCAATTCAATTATATTCTATGACTACATTTACGTCTTACATACTACATTGCACACGACATTGTTCATCTATTATGGGGACATTACTACATAACTATGACCAAAAAAATCTTAACACAAGGTTCACTTACATGTAAAGATTTAGTTTGTCAAACTGCAATTTCCCCCTCAAAAATCCGCCAACCTGGACGAGATGAGCAGTCAGTAAGGCAGGAGAAACCGTCTCACACCTCACCCACAGAAGATACTGTAGACCATTGGTAGAACTATTACTCCACGGATTATGAGCCTGAACACACAATGAATACACAATGAATACTGATACTGATCTAATGAAATTACAGACAACAGAGTAGAGGTAGGAGACTTAAAGGCCCAATTGGTATTTTTGTATTTAAATGTTTGTTGGCTGGTATCTGATACACTCATCTGTCCCCATATGCCCTGAGAGTCAATACACCAAAACTGTATTGTCAGAGAAATCAGGTATGTCACTAGTTGCTATGAGGGTCGGAAATGATGCTAAATGTACAAACAAATTGGTATTTTGGAACGTCAGCAACATGGCTTGCAATCATGAACGGCACTCCTAATGGCAAGGAGCTGGAGAGGGTACAAGAGAATTAAAAAAGGAAGGGAATACTTCAATGACTTATCAAACATTTGGTGTGATTGTCTATTACAATATTAAATAGTAAATTATTCTGCAGTATTCTAAATAATAGTATACTAGATTTCCTTGAAGACACTCCATCTTGAGTAAAAATCAAATTGGCTTTCTCTTAAAACACTGCACCACTGACCATGTATACACCCTTAACACTTTAACAAATATGTACACCAAACCAAAAATAGTAAGATATTCACTTGTTTTATTGACTTCAAGAAAGCTTTTAACTCTATTTGGCATGAAGGACTCTATTACAGACTTCTACATTGTGGTATAGGGGGCAGAATGTATGGTCTGGTTAAATCAGTGTGTTTGGAAAATAGATGTGCTGTTAAATTGGAGGTAAACTGAATTCTTCACCCTGAAAGGAAGGTGTTCGTCAGGGCTGCAACTTAAGCCCGACTTTATTTAATGTGTGCTGCTCCTGGCCTCTCCCTCCCAGATAGAGAGGTGAAGTCTCGGTTTTACACTGATGACCTTGTTCTTCTGTCTCCTACTGAACAAGGACTACAGCAACAGCTGGACACAGTAGAAGAGTACCATCAGAACTGGGCCCTGGCAGTAAATATGAAGAAAACGAATGTCATGATTTTTCAAAAACGCCACAGATGCCAGGAGAACAAATACCAGCTTACCATAAATAATCCTATCATTGATCACAGTATGAGTTATACCTACCTTGGTATAACCACGACAGCATCAGGGAGTTTCAACATGGCAGTGAATGCACTAAAAGAAAAAGCTCTAAATGCAATTAAGAAAACATTTTATAATTTCCAAATTAAAATTAAAATCTGTTTTACAATATTCATGTGTCATCCAGCCCATTGCGCTGTATGGTAGTGAAGTATGGGGTCCACTCAGTCATCATAGCTGTACCTGTTGGGACAAACAGCCAACAGAATCTTTACATGCAGAATTCTGCAGATACATTTTATATGTACACAGAAAAACACCAACAAATGCATGTAGAGCAGAATTAGGCCACTGATAACATTCAAAAAGAGAGCGCTCACATTTTTTAATCACCTTAAATCCAGCCCCCTAGACACCCTCCATCCCAAAGCCCTCCAAACCCAAGAGCTGAGCCCAGAAAAGAGTCCCCTATGTCAGTTGGTGCTGAGACTAACTGCCCCCCCTCACACACACTCTGATCAGTCTCACAACAGCACTGCTTTCCAAACACCAATCACAGGAAACCAAATTATAACACGATGTAAAGAAACCTATTTGGAACATTGGAAAGAAGAAGCTAAAAGCCAGAGTAGATCAGAATGTTATCTGGCCCTAAAGAGAGATGATGAATCAGCAGAATATCTCTCTGCTGTCAGAGACAGAAAGCAGAGACAGATCCTGACCAAGTGCAGGCTCAGTGACCACAGACTGGCATCGAAACAGGAAGACACAAACAATCCTGGCAGCCGAAAGAAAACAGAACATGTGGTCACTGTTGGACAGGTGAGCTGAGACAGAGATGCACTTCCTCCTACAATGTACAACATTCAGTGAAATAAGGAACATTTACTTTAACAAGTTCAACTCTGTAACCTCAGATTTCAAAGAGCTAAATGAGCTCTCAAAATTAAAAATACTCCGAGGAGAAGGAGACAGGGCAGATCCTGCTGCCCAGTATGTATCAACATGCCGCAACCTGAGGGACAGCGAATGACCTACACACTTCACTTGTATGTTTTTTCAACTCCAAGTCTACATTTATTATTATTATTATTATCATCATCTTCTCTTACTTAGGTCTATTTATTTACCATCTGAAAGCGACAGAAGGAGAGAGGAGAGAAACGAGAAAGCACAAAACTACGGGAGAGAGAAGATGTCGAGTTAGTAACATGCAGTAATGGGATAAAAATGCATACTAGATTTCCTTGAAGACACTCCATCTTGAGTAAAAATCAAATTGGCTTTCTCTTAAAACACTGCACCACTGACCATGTATACACCCTTAACACTTTAATTAACAAATATGTACACCAAACCAAAAATAGTAAGATATTCACTTGTTTTATTGACTTCAAGAAAGCTTTTAACTCTATTTGGCATGAAGGACTCTATTACAGACTTCTACATTGTGGTATAGGGGGCAGAATGTATGGTCTGGTTAAATCAGTGTGTTTGGAAAATAGATGTGCTGTTAAATTGGAGGTAAACTGAATTCTTCACCCTGAAAGGAAGGTGTTCGTCAGGGCTGTAACTTAAGCCCGACTTTATTTAATGTGTGCTGCTCCTGGCCTCTCCCTCCCAGATAGAGAGGTGAAGTCTCGGTTTTACACTGATGACCTTGTTCTTCTGTCTCCTACTGAACAAGGACTACAGCAACAGCTGGACACAGTAGAAGAGTACCATCAGAACTGGGCCCTGGCAGTAAATATGAAGAAAACGAATGTCATGATTTTCAAAACGCCACAGATGCCAGGAGAACAAATACCAGTTTACCATAAATAATCATATCATTGAACACAGTATGAGTTATACCTACCTTGGTATAACCACGACAGCATCAGGGAGTTTCAACATGGCAGTGAATGCACTAAAAGAAAAAGCTCTAAATGCAATTAAGAAAACATTTTATAATTTCCAAATTAAAATTAAAATCTGTTTTACAATATTCATGTGTCATCCAGCCCATTGCGCTGTATGGTAGTGAAGTATGGGGTCCACTCAGTCATCATAGCTGTACCTGTTGGGACAAACATCCAACAGAATCTTTACATGCAGAATTCTGCAGATACATTTTATATGTACACAGAAAAACACCAACAAATGCATGTAGAGCAGAATTAGGCCACTGATAACATTCAAAAGAGAGCGCTCACATTTTTAATCACCTTAAATCCAGCCCCTAGACACCCTCCATTCCAAAGCCCTCCAAACCCAAGAGCTGAGCCCAGAAAAGAGTCCCCTATGTCAGTTGGTGCTGAGACTAACTGCCCCCCCTCAGACACACTCTGACCAGTCTCACAGCAACACTGCTTTCCAAACACCAATCACAGGAAACCAAATTATAACACGATGTAAAGAAACCTATTTGGAACATTGGAAAGAAGAAACTAAAAGCCAAAGTAGATCAGAATGTTATCTGGCCCTAAAAGAGATGATGAATCAGCAGAATATCTCTCTGCTGTCAGAGACAGAAAGCAGAGACAGATCCTAACCAAGTACAGGCTCAGTGACCACAGACTGGCATCGAAACAGGAAGACACAAACAATCCTGGCAGCCGAAAGAAAACAGAACATGTGGTCACTGTTGGACAGGTGAGCTGAGACAGAGATGCACTTCCTCCTACAATGTACAACATTCAGTGAAATAAGGAACATTTACTTTAACAAGTTCAACTCTGTAACCTCAGATTTCAAAGAGCTAAATGAGCTCTCAACATTAAAAATACTCCGAGGAGAAGGAGACAGGGCAGATCCTGCTGCCCAGTATGTATCAACATGCCGCAACCTGAGGGACAGCGAATGACCTACACACTTCACTTGTATGTTTTTTCAACTCCAAGTCTACATTTATTATTATTATTATTATCATCATCTTCTCTTACTTAGGTCTATTTATTTACCATCTGAAAGCGACAGAAGGAGAGAGGAGAGAAACGAGAAAGCACAAAACTACGGGAGAGAGAAGATGTCGAGTTAGTAACATGCAGTAATGGGATAAAAATGCATACAGATGGAGAGAAGGAGAGAGGAAAGAGGTGCATCATGGGAAGTCTCCCAGCAGTCTAGGCCTATAGCAGCATAACTAAGGGATGGTTCAGGACTCACCCAAGCCAGCCCTAACTATAAGCTTTATCAAAGAGGAAAGTCTTAAGCCTACTGTTAAATGTGGTGTCTGCCTCCCAAACCCAAACTGGGATCTGATTCCACAGGAGAGGAGCTTGATAACTGAAGGCTCTGGCTCCCATTTTACTTTTGGAGACTCTAGGAACCACAAGTAACCCTGCATTCTGGGAGCGCAGTGTTCTAGTCGGATAATATGGTATTATGAGCTCTTTAAGATACGATGGTGCCAGACCACTGGAGAAATATGATCTCTTTTCCTAGTTCTTGTCAGTACACGTGCTGCAGCATTCTGGATCAACTGGAGAGTCTTAAGGGACTTATTCAGGCAAAAAAGGAAGTTTGTTTCATGTGGGAGTTAAAGGATAAATTTCCTGATCAAAGATAACTCAGAGGTTCCTTACAGTGGTTCTGGAAGCCAGGGCAATGCCATCTAGAGCAACTATATCTTTAGATAATGTGTCTCGGAGGTGTTTGAGGCCAAGTACAATAACTTCAGTTTAGTCAGAGTTTAACATCAGAAAATTGCAGGTCATCCAGGTTTTTATGTCCTTAAGGCATGCTTGAAGTTTAGCTAACTGATTGGTTTCATCTGGCTTGATCGATAGATATAACTGGGTATCATCCGCATAACAATGAAAGTTTATGGAGTGTTTCCTAATAATATTGCCTAGAGGAAGCATATATAAGGTGAATAGAATCGGTCCAAGCACAGAACCTTGCGGAATTCCTTGACTAAATCCTACACATTGCTCCTATAAATCTGTGTAATGTATAAAGACTCACTCAACACTGCAGGATATTTGCTCTATTTCTGTAAATAAATTAAATATTGACGTATGGAATTCTCTTATTCCACATTTTCTATTAATTATGCTGTTTCACTTTACCACAAAATCAAGTTAACCACATATTTTTGGCCTCGTTGAGGATGGTAAGGGCATCCACAAGGATTTTCCCTCTTTCTCCCATACTCTTGAGGGTCAGTCCAAAAATAAAGGAGCACACAATCTGGCCCAGCATGTTGGCTCCTTCAACATAGTGACCCACCAGTCGTACTTCAGTGGAATTCTGAAACAATATAGGAAACTCATTAATAACAGTGGTCCGAGAGCAACTTCATGTATTATCAATTATCACTGCAAATGTAAACTTCAAAAAAGAATCCTTATAGTGGTAAGGGGGAAAAGTTTGACTATTTCCAGGCTAGAATTTGACTCGACTGTGTGGATTTCAAACTCCAGCTTCTCAGTCTTGTACTAAGAAAAACAATCATGTGCTCACATAAACATTACATTTCATGGAAAGTAAGGGAATGGGTGGTATATAGCATACCTGAATGAAAGACATACCTTTTGGAAGCAAGTCTGAATCACATTCTGCGGCACCATGTTTCTATAAAGAATAATGAAAAGTCAAACACTACAATCTACCACCTCATCTCAAATATAATGTCACTTTCTTCTCACCTTCAACTTACTAGATCCAAAAAGGCATCGACAGTGAAGAACTTTATAAGCAACCCCAGGCTTGATCAGCAGTACCAATATTAATAATTCAACACATATCCATGTCAGGGATACTCCAGGCTCCACTACCCACTAATGATCCACACCTGCTCCAAATCACACTCCTGTTCCACATTAGCTCCCAATCCCAGTCAGCATAAAAGCCCTGCACTCACCTCAGTATGTGTCCGACCTCGTTTGAATTTAGGACTCTCCATGCCACTCGGCATAACACCTATATCTCCCTTCTCCAAGCGATCTCCCGTCTCCAGCGTTTCTCCCATCCAGTCCTTTTTTTAAAACATTTGAAACTTACTGTTCTTGTCTTTTTTTATTTCCACAAATAAGCTTTGAATTTATTTTTCATTTCTATTATGATAAATGGAAAATAGAAATATAGATTGGTCAATAGAAATTTGCAAGCACTCTCTTTGAGATATTGAGCGAGTCAATAAAAATCATATTAAAGAACACAGAATAAATTTATGTTCACCTATATCAGTCTTAGGCCTTCAGAATGATACTTTTACAACCGAAAATGGTTGTTGGAGTGATGTGGATGAAATTATTTTCTCTACCTTGTACTAACCCAACCAGCAGAGTGGTAAAGTGGTGGATGGAGAGAGAGAGATTGAGGGTCCTAACCATTTCCAGGAGTCTGCACAGTAACACCTACCAAACAAAGCCCTGTGCAAGGCTGCATTACCAACTGGATAAAGTGGACAGGTGCCCTTCCTGGGGCCCCAAACACTCAGGGACCCCAAAAGTCCCAGGTTCATTGTGTTTCAGTTAGTTTTGGGGAATTTGAGTCATTGCACATTGTTAAAGAATTTGCCCAGCTAAAGTACAATATCAACTAAGACAAGTCCTGAATTATGACCTCAGCATGTGGCCATGTCATGTAGAGGGGCCTTTGGTCAAAATCTAGTTTTGAGAGCTTATTATTTTAAATTATATAGTGCTCACATGGCGTAGATTCCTAAATAAAGTGGTGTTTAATTGAATTACTACAAATGAACTAGCACACAGAAAACCTGGGGTCAGGTTATTTCAGCATACTGAGTACTGGGTGGTTTCTGAGCAAATCATTTGCCATGTACTTTGTACTGGATGGGAACTTGGGGGTACACACCCAATGCTCAGAGGGTGGGAAGTGGTTAGGTCAACAGGGGCACACCAGAACCTGGAACCCCATAACAGGTTCATCTGGCCATGGCCCTATGTATGTGTGTAATGTGGAACACTGTTGAGTTTTAAAGATGTTTAGCTGTGTGTGCACAGCTATAATTGTTTCAACCTCAGTCAGACAAGAGTACAAGAGGACGCTTCAAATTGTACACGACATGATGTTTCCTTCAAACTTGGACCAACCTGACAAGCTACCTTGAATGAGTTTCTTTGAGTTGTGTGTAGTCAAAGGCTGGACTACCATCAATAGTAGATCTTTGGTTTTTAATCTTCTATCAGGCAATTTCTGTTAGTCGTTTCTGTTAGTGAATACAGCTGATTGTCCAGATTTGTAGGAGAATTGCAATGTGGGCATTTGTTTTCAAAGCAGAGTTTTTTATGGATCTAATGAACATGTCATGTAGGTACATAGTTGCATTGAAAGTTTCTACATTAATATACAAAGTAAAATTTGCATTAGTGCAGAAAAATGCAGTCATTGCATTGATTTTGAAAAAATGAATCTTTACATAATAATCACTTATCTCATGAGGGGTTGGAGGACCAGCCAGGCTTTTTAAAAGGTGACTTTCTGCACAGAAAATGTCTTCAACTCATGCAAACACAACTTCTATTTATACCATACCTACACATATGATTTAGCTGCTTGACAACAAAACATTTAACCCTGTTCTTGATTGTTTAGATTTTGTAAACCAGTAATGACCATTCAACAAGATGCATACATGTTGAAATTCAGCATTACATTAGCATACCACAATACAGTACAGTGCTATATAAGCATTACATTTGTCGCACAAATCATTACAAAAACTGGTGTCATTACTTTGTGAAAGTGCTTGGGAAGAGATAATATGCATTCATTTCATGCAAAAATAGCAATTATTTTATACAACATTAACCTTATTTACACCTGGCATTAAAATGTATCTTGCCCAAGAAAGTCAAGTAGAATTACACACATAATCTCTACAGCCCTCCCAAAACACTGTGCCCCCGGTAACATAAGTGAAACAAAACTGGCATTCAGTTTGTTTTGATCAGAGCAAAACAAGAATACATATGAAAACATCCAATCCATGGGGAGTATTAGAGTACTATACAGAAGTCTGATTCCTGTACAAATCATTTCAAATGTACGACTTTGTTTAGTGCATCATGCGTCCAGTGGATTCATTAACATGAACAAAGCAGAAACAAAGAACACAGACGCACATACAATTCCTTAACTTCTGTTTTTTATTAGCTGGGTTTTATTTTCATAGTTTTGGTCATCATTCCTATTTCTTGTAACATTTTACACACCAGTGAAGGGATGCCCAGTTTAACCCAGTTATCTAGAACAGAATATGGTTTCATCCTCCCAGGTCTTTCACATCTGCCATGGTTCTCTGTCAAATGAATCAAGTGAATCATATCACAGCTAAATGAAAATGCTGGAACGTGTGACCCAGCCAGAGGTACAGCTCAGTGCCCCATTAGTTTAAATGTTTGACAAAATCTAACCTCATGGAGGAGTGGGGCCTAAGGAAGAAGGTAAAATGCCTTGTAACAGATGCTGCAGCGAACGTGGTTGCCTGTGCCTAAGCACTACGAGTTAGGCATGCAGTATGTATTGCACATTCACAGAACCTCATTGTTTGAAAGTCATTCGATCAGATTCCTGCCCTGAATGATATTTGCACCAAAGCCAGAAAAATGCAAAAGAGAGACTAAGCCAGGTACAAGACCAAGACTAACAAGACCAACAAGACCGACCCCAAAAATGATAAATGAGGTAAATGATGTTGGAGCCCTTGTATAATCAAAGAGAGACAGTGGGGGCAGGCCTGGCCTCTCTAAACACAGACCTCACCCCACTGACTGCCCAGCAGTATGTGAGGATCCAAAGTGATCGCATTGATTGAGGGTTCGAAATACGGGGGAGCTACGGGGGGGCTTGGCTCCCCTGAAAGAGACATGAGCTCCTCTGAAAGTCTCATTTGAGAAATTTAGGTGGAGCTGTTGGAAAAGTTTTCTTGCTGGGTTTTCCGTAAGACCAACATTGAGGCTGTGGGCATGTGCATAATTGTCATGGGATGCAACCTAGGTCTGGTCTGTTCAACAAAGTAACACAAACCATTGCCTGTCCGCTGTGCCTTGGCACTTTTATTGTTTCTTGAAAGAGAGCGATAAAAAAAACCCATTGCAACTGTGAATACTTTTTCTGTTTCTTTGTTGTCCCAGGCTAAATATCTTCTGTATGAACTGGAATGCACACTGACCACAGACACAGAAACACTGAGTGTGATGGTCATGGCTACCATGCTGGACCCAAGCTTCAAAGCTCTTGGGGTCTTTAGTCAGAGAGTCTTCTCCAAGGCCGGAGAGGGAATATCAAAAAGAGAAATCATTTAAGCCCAAACACAGTGAAGAAAGTGTTTCTAACTAAAAATCAAAAGCTTCACCTTCCTCCTCTCCCCACACACACTTCTCAGTTACACAAGCAGTGTAAGCACTCTGTCCCCAGTCGCATGAGCACTTGCCCAAATTAAGCCCTCTTTATTTTAATCTCCTTTTCCCCCAAACCTACATCACAGTCAGTCAAAATACACATAACTTTACACTATTCCTATCTATCTATCTATCTATCTATCTATCTATCTATCTATCTATCTATCTATCGAGGGGAATACATTGTGATTTAACAGCTAAAGGATCATGCTTGCCTTAGGTTCATGTGAAAATAACCTTGTTTCAGACAGAGAGAAGACTGTTATCACTGTGTGAGCTTAGTGTATGCAGCAACCAGTCAAAACTAAGCGAGAAAGGAGACTTTGTTATGAGAAAAACGATCTAGTGCATGAGGTATGGGAGTATTTTTGCTATCCAGTATAAAGGACGGATGGAACTTGTTGAAAGACAGAACAACTCAGAAACGGCTGATTTCTTCACTTGTGCAGGAAATAAAAGAAATTTGTATTCACAGAGACGCTGATTTTGACTTTTATTAAATTACAATAAAATACAATACTGTATCTATCTCTCTATCCATGACAGCGGCACATGATCGTTTATGATTTGAAGTAGGTGTCACCAGTGAACACTGTTAAATGAGACTTCGAGTAATGAATCGTTTGCAGATACAATAGACCTTTTCCACAGAAGACATTTTGGCTGGTCATAGCAAGAAAAGGTGTAATTAATAACATTAATAACGACTGAATTCCATTTAGGTGAGCTAGTTCCAGTTGTGGAATGCTGGCTCACTGTCATGGCTTACTGTGACACTTGGAACCATAGACTGTATAAAATATGGACGTAGTCTCCGTGACGTCACTCAGGTTTCTGAAGAGCCAGTAAGCTCAGTGTGGTGGCTCCGGCCGACGCCGGCTCCTGGCTAATCCAAAAATGAGAGTTGGAGTGTGGGTGGAGCTGAAGCGGGCCAAATGAAGCCTGGTTGCTTAACCTGGCCACCTGTGACAGCACCCACCAAAAGCGGCCACGTCCTTAATTATGCAGAACTTTAAGCCTTAATATAATTTAAACAGTTGACTTATAAAAGTATCCACCCCCCTCACAGCTGTCATGAACGGGGAAATTAGCTTTAGAGACCAAAACCGTTTTTTGTAGCAGGCTGTAAACATGTTTATTTCTGCTGTAAAGTTGGGCATTTTAACATGGGGCTCTGTGGGGATCGACTCATGATTGGCTTCATTTTCCAACCCCACTTGGTTGCCGCTTGGCTGGAACAGAGCCATTGATAACAAAATTAGTTTCAACTGTGCAGTAAGACTTTCCTTGGATAGTCCCCCTACAGATAGGTTAGGAGTATTTGTAACATTTCAACTGTTCTGCTGTTGTCTGTAGATGTTTAACAGATTATCAATAAAGTACATGTGATGATCCATGAACACACCCTAACCAAACCTTTATTTGAACTGTTGAATCTCAACTAATAAGCTGTTGAAATGTTACAGATATTCTATAAACTATCTGTAGGCAGACTACCCAAGTAAAGTGTAACTAACAGACTAAATCAAAATGTCAGCCATGAAAAAGGTCTATTGGCTGCAAAACCTCAGCACCTCAGGAAAGCACTGAATCAATATTAAGCAACTGTGTTGAAAATGGTTCACTGTTTCGAAGCATGTGATTCAATCAAAATGAAAAATTAAGGGGCCAGTATACTCCATCAGAACGGCATGTTGGAGGGTCGAACAGCTTTGGAAGCCCCCTCCCCCCACACCTTTCAGATGTCGGACTAGGGGGGCCGTGTCCGACAATTTCTGTAACTTTCTGAAACCAACAATCTGACGTACCCACCCATGTCAGACCCCGATTGGTCAGATGTGTGGAGGTGAGAAAGTATGCTGGTTTTGAACTTCTCTCTCAGCTCTTTTCATTCGTTACAAAACTATTTGTGGCACTTTTCGTGTTTGGAACAACACTTTTGATTTCCGTCGTGGTCGGACACCACTTTGTAGGAATTAATTCTGAACAAGCATAAACCGACCCTTAATACACGGCCTGGTTTGTGGAGGTCACGTGATTCTTGGCATTGAAAACATCTTGCCACGATACTTCTGCTTTGAAAGATGATGTCCGTGTGGCTGTGTGCATGTGATCGTGCCTTAAATTGATTTGAGTTGAACTTACCTCTGTTAAGTCAGGTTAGCCATTTAGTTGTGTTAAAAAAAACAACGTATTATGTTACTTGTTTTTTTATATTTTTACTAGGTATTTTACAGGTTTAAATCATCATTTTCCCCAACTCTAAAAAAAAAATAAAATAAATGGTCTGTGAAGCACATTCAGAACAATCACAGTATATTCAATGTGTTAATATGTAAACAGGTCATGCCATGGACAATACAAAACTTTTTCATGGGCTCACTTCTGGGCATTTACAGTTAAATAGTTGGATTTGTTGTGTTGCCTTCGCAGTCTCTCACAGTGTTGATCACATTGCAGTGCACATTTTGGGAGAGCTGGTCTCTGCGTTTGCCTTCTGCCGGATGCCCTCTGATTAAAAACAACAAGGAGAAATCACCTACATATTCCAGACGCTGCCTCTTCACACCCACCACCTCACAGATAGTACTATACAGGAAATGGACAGGCACAAAAACAGCCAACCAAATTCTTTTGTGTTCCCTCGCAATATTTTTTGCATTCCTCCTGACCAGCCTCACACATCAGATATGACAGTTGTGTTATCAATACACCACAGGAGTTCAGGAATACAGTAACTTCAATACAACGCTCAGCCAGCAACACCTTGCCATTCACTGCACACACACAACCCCTGCATGTAGTTAGTGTTACACCCATTGTAAACTAATGTGTCACAGCAAGAATCATAACCACAGCAGAGCCATGGCTACAGTCGTAATCACAGCTACAGCATCATCTCATGACTACAGTCGTAATCACAGCTACAGTACAGCATCATCTCATGACTACAGTCATAATCACAGCTACAGCATCATCTCATGACTACAGTCGTAATCACAGCTACAGTACAGCATCATCTCATGACTACAGTCATAATCACAGCTACAGCATCATCTCACGACTACAGTCATAATCACAGCTACAGCATCATCTCATGACTACAGTCATAATCACAGCTACAGCATCATCTCATGACTACAGTCGTAATCACAGCTACAGCATCATCTCACGTCTACAGTCGAAATCACAGCTACAGTACAGCATCATCTCACGACTACAGTCATAATCACAGCTACAGCATCATCTCACGTCTACAGTCGTAATCACAGCTACAGCATCATCTCATGTCTACAGTCGAAATCACAGCTACAGCATCATCTCATGACTACAGTCATAATCACAGCTACAGCATCATCTCACATCTACAGTCGTAATCACAGCTACAGCATCATCTCATGTCTACAGTCGAAATCACAGCTACAGTACAGCATCATCTCATGACTACAGTCATAATCACAGCTACAGCATCATCTCACATCTACAGTCGTAATCACAGCTACAGCATCATCTCATGACTACAGTCATAATCACAGCTACAGCATCATCTCACGTCTACAGTCGTAATCACAGCTACAGCACCATCTCATGACTACAGTCGTAATCACAGCTACAGCATCATCTCATGACTACAGTCGAAATCACAGCTACAGTACAGCATCATCTCATGACTACAGTCGTAATCACAGCTACAGCATCATCTCATGACTACAGTCGTAATCACAGCTACAGCATCATCTCATGACTACAGTCATAATCACAGCTACAGCATCATCTCATGACTACAGTCGTAATCACAGCTACAGCATCATCTCATGACTACAGTTATAATCACAGCTACAGCATCGTCTCATGAATATAGTCTTTTTTGTTTTTGTTGTTTGTTTCTGTTGCGTAATTTTACTATGTAAAGCACTTTGGGCTACATGTTTGTATGAAAGGTGCAATATAAATAAAGCTGAGTTGATAGTCGTAATCACAGCTACAGCATCTTCTCATGGCTACAGTCGTAATCACAACCATGGCATTGTCTAGTGACTATATTCGTAATCACAGCTACAGCATCATCCAATGACTACAGTTGTAATCACAGCTGCAGCTGCTTGCTCCTCTAGTTACTTATCTAGCTACAATGGTACAGACTTGCACCTGAGCAGCCACAGCTTAGGGAGCGCCTACTCATGCTGTCTAATACATAATACGTAATACTGTATCATTATACAGCTCAGCTTTTCTCTATGGATCAGAGGGAGTCCAAAGTGTATTGCGAAGAGAGCGCAAAAGTATTCAAGAAATAGAATTCCCAAAGAGCAGTTTGATCGGCTCACCTGCCAAGTCTGTCCGTGAGATTTCGACCAGCCCCTCATATAGGCCTTTGATCGGGTTCTTCCCTGCCACCACGACTCCATGAAGCCAGATTAACAGCATTCGGTGACCATGTTCTTTGAAGCTTTTCATACCTAGAGGTTCAATTCAGAGTTATAATACATATCAATATCTATCTAAAGTCCTAGTTAAGTTGAGTGAAAACTGAAAATGAAGTGGTTGCAGTCTGTCCTTTTACTGTCAGAAGCGAGAATGTAAGCAACTAATTAGTTTATAGAGCCAGGGAAGTCAAGACTTGTATTGTGACCCAAGAACAGTACTGAGAGAGTAAGGTTCAAGGAGAGTAAGCAAAACTAAAATGACAAAGTTGTGCTGCAACATGAAATAACATCCCATTTTAGAGAGAAAATCTCAAAGTATTGGAAGTTTTTTTGAATAAAAAACTTTTAAATAACTCAGTGCCACCAAACTATTTCACTGGTTGCACCTGGGCTTGAATCTAGGTACTAGATTCTATCTAAGTCACTGAGCATAGTCGACTTATTTTTTGCCCCATTCAGAACAGCTATGAATATTTTTTTTCTGTAGATCTGAATGGACAGCACGTTGTATCTTTATTTGAAGCATACCAAGGGTTTAAAGTTAGACCAACCAAAAGGAGTCACTAAGGCAGCTACAAGAACAAGAACCCTCACTGGCTTCCCACTAACAAACACAGCCAACTGTGTTTGCTGGAACACATGACCAAGCCAAAGCTTTTGCTAATGGAGTCCACCATGGGTTTCTGGAACTTTTCCCCTGCCTCACCAATGCACCTGTAAACCTGGAACATTCAATTGGCATTACAGGAACCGCACTAAGCTGTAGTTTAAATCCTATCTATCGGATCGATTTGTTTGTACATGTAAATGTTAACGGTGAGTCCTCCGTGCACGCCCAAGTTAGTCACGGAGTTCCACAAGGTTCTGTGTTTGGACCGATTCTATTCACTTTATATATGCTTCCTCTAGGCAATATTATTAGGAAACACTCCATAAACTTTCATTGTTATGCGGATGATACCCAATTATATCTATCGATCGAGCCAGATGAAACTAACCAGTTAGCTAAACCTCAAGCATGCCTTAAGGACATAAAAACCTGGATGACCTGCAATTTTCTGATGTTAAACTCTGACAAAACTGAAGTTATTGTACTTGGCCCCAAATACCTCCGAGACACATTATCTAAAGACATAGTTGCTCTAGATGGCATTGCCCAGCACCACCGTAAGGAACCTCTGAGTTATCTTTGATCAGGATTTATCCTTTAACTACCACATGAAACAAACTTCAAGGACTGCCTTCTTTCACCTACGCAACATTGCAAAAATCAGGCACATCGTGTCTCAAAATGATGCCGAAAAACTAGTGCATGCATTTATTACTTCTAGGTTGGACTATTGCAATTCCTTATTATCAGGCTGCCCGATTAAATCCCTTAAGACTCTCCAGTTGATCCAGATTGCTGCGGCACGTGTACCAACACTAGGAAAAGAGATCATATTTCTCCAATATTAGCTTCTCTGCACTGGCTCCCTGTAAAATCCAGAATAGAATTTAAAATCCTTCTCCTCACCAGCAAAGCTCTTAATGGTCAGGCATCATCATATCTTAAAGATCTCATAATAAAGAGTAGGCTTAAGACTTTCCTCTTTGATAAAGCTTATAGTTAGGGCTGGCTTGGGTGAATCCTGAACCATCCCTTAGTTATGCTGCTATAGGCCTAGACTTCCCATGATGCACCTCTTTCCTCTCTCCTTCTCTCCCTCATCATCTGTATGTATTTTTATCCCATTACTGCATGTTACTAACTCAACATCTTCTCTCTCCCGTAGTTTTGTGCTTTCTCGTTTCTCTCCTCTCTCCTTCTGTCGCTTTCAGCAGGTATTTCTACCTCCGGAGCTGCAGAGTCTGGATCTGTGGTTGTGGGCCACCTGCTGCCCCCATGTTCCTGCTCAACAACTGCTACTACAATTATTATTATTAGTCTTATTATTATTATCATTATTATTCCTATTTATTTGCATTGTGCTACTGTATGCTCTCTTACCTCCTGCTCGCTCTCTCTCTCAATTCAGTTCAATTCACTGGGGCTTTATTGGCATGGGAAACAGATGTTAACATTGCCAAAGCAAGTGTGAAATAAAAACATACATAAACAGAATAAATATATACAAATAGACCTAAGTAAGATAAGATAATAATAATAATAATAATAATAATAAATGTAGACTTGCAGTTGAAAAAACATATATTGGTTATTGGCTCTGTTACTAATACTGTCATTATTATACCTATAGCTGTCATTCCTGCTATTATTATTAATTTATTAATATTAATGTCACCACTACCATTACATTATTACTATTTTAAAAATTATAGGTGGTATTTGCATTGTGCTGGAAGCAGAGGTAAACAGCTAGCCTGTCTCTCACCAAAGCTCAAAAATTTGCCTACCAACAGCTCTAAAGCTGACTCATTTCTGGCTTTGGCTAGACCTAGGTTAGCTGTTTCCCAGGCTTTCAGTTTTCATGCTAAGCTAAGCTAATCGACTCCTGGTTCTAGCTCCATGATTACGTACAGACATGAGTGGTATCGGTCTTCCAGCTGACAGGCTCAGACAGCTAGTAGAGAGAATCAGCCAATGCAGAGGTTGGGAAACATACTGTGTGCAATTTATAGCAAACCCATTACATGATTTTATGACATTCAAACAGATATCTCCCTGTTGGAGCCACTAATGTGAAGAGGTGTTTAAAAGCAGTAGTGTATCTACTGTGTATCTAATTTGTGCTTTAAACCATTTTCAAGAGGTCAGCATAGCACACCTGTCCACTGTTGTTCTATAGCTCGTATATGTGCATCACTGAAGCCCCAATGTTGTGCCAGAATCTTCCATTCCCCGCGGTAGAGGTGCTTGGTGGCAAGGCTCCACAGGACAGAACGGAGGTGCTGTGTCTCTGGCTGGTGGTCCTGTTTGAAGCTCAGAGGCCTCCCCACCCAGGAGTCCTGATCACTGCCCATGTGACCCTAAAGCCAACAGGGAAGCAGTTTTTCATACATAGTGTACATAGAGGTATCAAGCGGCAACCTCCGGGACTGAAAAATGAAGCCAATGCGAAAGTGCCAAAACCTGCAGTTCCTCGAATGGCCACTTGAGACTAACTCGAAAAGCGAGCCAATCCCCATAGAGCGCATTGTTAAAATGCCCAACTTTACAGCAGAAATAAACATGTTTACAGCCTGGTACAAAAACCGGTTTTAGTCTCTATAGCTAATTTCCCTGTTCATGAGAACCGTGAGAATTTTTTTCTCACCCGTTTAAATTATATTAAGGCTTAAAGTTAGGCATAATTAAGGACGTGGCCACTTTGAGTGACAGGTGGGGGCCCTATCATGTGGCTAGCCACTAGGTGGTTTCATCAACCAGGCGTCATTCAGCCTGCCTCAGCTCCACCTCTTTGCCCATTTTTGGATTAGCCGGAGTCAGGCACTGCCAAGATGGTGATGGCCAGAGGTGATGGTTAACTGCCCACTTTGATCTTCACAACAGCTCTTCAGAAACCTATGGGTGACGTCACGGATACTATGTTCATGTTTTATACCGTCTATGATAGGTATATATGTGCTATACATCTTAAGTTAACACAAAACATTAAAAAATAACTATTACAACCAGCAAAGCTCACTCTGAATGTTCTTGCAGATGGCCAAGATGGTAAGGGTGTTGTTATTAAATGCAAATAAAATCAAGGGTACGTAGACCGTGTCAATAACCCCAAGGCACAACAACAAAGCCTCATGGCTGTGGTTGCTTTGACAAAGCATGAACATTGGCACACAGCAGTAAAAGTAACAGAGGAATCCTACAGCAGGACAAATACATTTAGTGATGCCAAAAAACTTTAATGTCACACATCCTAATCTACAGCTAACAGTACAGTATGTGTAGGTAACAAATCTCATATCACTGCCAGGTCATAATTAATTTCGAAACAACTCATCTGGCATTGAGCTCCACAAAATTGCAAGAAAGGAGCTGCTGCATTCTGCACTAAATCTTGGAAGCTCAGGTTGTTTTGTATTCATCCCTAACTGAACAGCGTGTTGCACATCTCTCCATTTTTCATTTGGAAGTTTTACGGTGAAAAATTCAAATTACAAAAGGTAAAACTAAGTTTTTGTTAACAAATCTCAGGATCAGCAAGTCGTCATTGGCTGATTACTGACCTGTCAATCACACATCAAAGGCAACACCTTAGAGCAGTGTTCCACATAAGATAACTAAATAAACCAAAAGACATCAGTTAGAAGAGAAAGGTTTTGGTATTTTATGTTTTCTTTTTAAAATAAAGTTATTCTAGGTGAACCACCGCAGGTCCAGGTGCAATGAGGATAAACTCACCTTCTCCCATTTATAAAAACGGTCAGCTTTGATGATCATGTCAACCAGGATGACATGATTTCCTCGTGCTGCCACCTCCAGACACGTTTTCCCCTGCTGTGTATATCATATAGTCAGTCAAACACAGTGGATAGTAAGTACATTACTCTGCTAGTGACATAGATACAACAGTCATACTTCATGATATTATCAGGTAAATATAATGTAAAATTCAGAATAAGAATAGAAAAAAAAGAATAGAAAGTGACACACAAAACAAAGGCTAACCATGTAATACAGAGGTTCTACTTGCCATAAATCACCCAAATTTTACATTTATTATCTTCATACATCAGGCTGATAACATGTAATACTACATGTACACTGACATTTAACATAAAAAGTGTCATGGAAAGCCACTCTGCTTTACTGATAATACTTCTGTACTTTTAGTTAAGTAAGTAAGTAAGTTTGAACGTGGGGCTTTTACTTGTGATTGAGGATTTTTCAATAGTGGTATTACTCCTTTTACTTGAGTAAAGGATCTGATTACTTCTTCCACTACTGCACATAAATAAAATATTAAGGGAATAAAACATATATTCTAAACTCATAATCTAAACTCATAATTATAACAAAAAGTAGAAAAACTAGAAAAAAGACAAAAGCAGCAAATCATGACATTTGAAAAGCTTTATTGTGCCCTGGATGAAAGTGTGTGCTGCGTGGTACCTTGTCAGTCAGATTGAGGTTAACACCAGAGATCAGCATCATCTCAGCTATGTCCTGCCAGCCATGCTCTGCTGCTATGTGCAAAGCAGTCTGTTGTCTCTGTGAATCACATGACAGAAATCTGTTTTTGTGTCATTTATTCTGAGAACCATCACCATGTCATTGTCATTTGTGCTTTTTTTAGCATGTGGCATTATTAGCTTTATTGAAATGAACATGGGCACACAGAAGTCCTGCAGAGCCAGGGGCTTTAATGTTCTTTCATGTGTACTAGTGCAGCATTAGAGGCTTGTACTCACACTGTCAGTGATGTCCAGGTCACACTCAGCATCTATAAGCAGCCGTACAACCTCTGTGTGATTGTTGAACACAGCTCGGTGGAGCGCTGTGTTGTGTTGCTGTTTCAAACACAAAGAAAGAAGACAATAAAAACATTTCATCTGATATGTGAAGTGGGGGGGGGGGCTGTACAGCTGTGCAGCCATTTAATGTTTTACCATTTACTACATCACAGGTGGGTGTGGTCACAAGCACAGACTACAAAACAGACTACACCTGTCCAAATCCACCTGTGACGTTTGGGGTTGTCAGAAGTGCAACAATCTTGTACTTTTCAACCCAAAGAGGTCCGTGTGTACATTTTTTCATCCATACATTATTTAGTGTTAGGTGCGCTTTAAAATGTCAAATTAAAACAAAAACAAAAAAAACACTGCATGGATTTACCTATTATTTTTTTTGGATAAACTTTCTCAATGGAAAAACTACAAACCAAGAAACAAGTCACATGGGAGTTGACATTACTTACATTGTCTACAGCATCCACGTTGATTCCTGCCTCCAGCAGCAAACTGGCCTCTTTGTCAAAGCCATGCTGGGCCACATAATGGAGAGCATTCATATTCTTCTGCAGACAGAAGAAAACAAGGGTTTAAACTCAGGGTCTTTCAGACAGTCAAAAAATATTTTGTAATTTCTTGTGTTTATTGCAAATGATATATGATTTTAAATGAACAAACCATACATTAGTTTGTGCACTGACATTACAGCCAGACTCCAGCAGCAGTTTGACACAGTCATAGTGACCTCCGTCAGCTGTCAGGTGCATTGCTGTGAGACCATCCTAAAAACACAGCAGGTACATTTCATTCAGGAACACTCTACTGAGTCAAATTGTTATGTATAATTTGTAAACTGGGTGATCAGTTTATTGTAGGCCAAAAATAATGACAACTGCTCAGATACTACAACCAGAGATAAAAATGACTCATTTTGTCCAACTGACTTTCAGAACAGAAGGCAAGTTTACAAAGACACGAACCAGAGAAAAGCAGAAAATGTTGTATTTGATGTTTTTACTTCATAAATTATTTAAAAGATGAGTTACTTATCAGATTTGCACGAATTTGGACTATGGACTTATGTAAAAAAAACTATTATTTAAATATGCTTTTTTTACACACAAGAAAATAATATTGACTATTAAGCTGGGATTTTGAGTACTTCTAGGTTCTCATTCGGAGAGAGCCCTTGGTGGTTCCTGTATTCAAACAAAAGAGAGCGGTGGGAAAAAGAAGGGTTTGGGTGGGAAGGATGTGAAAACGGAGTCAAACGGAAGGGAATGGATAAGGTGCGCTTAAATACTTTTGTGCAGAAATGGGATGTGTTTGAGGCGTGGTCTTTGTTCCCGAACCTTGTTATAAAACTTAATTTCACTAACAAAGACCACGCCAATAAAGATATAGATTTAGAATAGTTTACTGTATATTATGGAGGAGAGCCAAGATGATGATGGAGTAAGGGTCCGGAGGGAGGAATGAAGGATGAAGGGATGGGGATGAGGGTCGAGGGATGAAGGGTTGAGGGGAGAAATCAGGGTCATGGATGGATGGATGGAGGAGTACGATGATGGACCAGTGCCAGCTGGTGGCGGGAAGACAGGAGGGAACCAGGGGAGTTGAGGCTGAGTGGGGGAGCCATATCTTCATGTGCTCTGATTCGGAGAGAGCCCCCAAAAAGAAATCTGATGTCGTTCGGATCATTGCGGATGTAGGTAAGGTATGCTGGAGACGATGTGGTCAGGGATTCCCTGCCTGGAAGCGGCGGACGTGGCTCCGATGCAGAAGGAATGCCCTGAGTATAGCTCAGGGGATGTATCCAGATCTGGATAAGATGTGGCGAAAGTAGAGGTGAAACCAGAAGCGTGTGGCCACTTTAGCCTGTCTCTGAGGCTTGACTGGCTAGTCTTGAGTTTATGGAGTCAGGTGTAGTTTCGTATTGGACTTAGGTACAAGTTGAAAGAGGTAGATGGGTTGAGGTTGACCAGACTGGTTGGTCTGCACTTGAGGTGGTAGATTAGAGTGTCGGAAGAATGGATGTAAATGTCAGACATTTTTGCGTGGATGGTAGTTGAGGGTAGAAGCGGTGAACTCTGAGCAGAGCATAAAGCCGATGAATGCCAGTAGGAACATGGATTCTAAGACTTTGTCTATGTATGGAGACAGCCTGTGCGGAGAGTTCTGTTGCAGCGGGCAAGGAGGTCTGAAGTGAGGGGCAAACGTTTTGACATCTGATGTGGTTCATCCTTACGAGACCTTTGATTAACATGCTGATGTGTGAGTGGGACAAGGCTGGACATGCCCCTGAGGACAGTTTAATGAAGGCGTTAATTCCGCTGTATGGTGGAAGATTTAATCTTGAGAATGGAATAGGCAAATGTAATAAAGCTAGAGAGGGTCAGGACATTGATGAAGGGATGGGAATGAGGGTCGAGGATGAAGGGTTGAGGGAGAAATCAGGGTCATGGATGGATGGATGGAGGAGTACGATGATGGACCAGTGCCAGCTGGTGGCGGGAAGACAGGAGGGAACCAGGGGAGTTGAGGCTGAGTGGGGGAGCCATATCTTCATGTGCTCTGATTCGGAGAGAGCCCCAAAAGAAATCTGATGTCGTTCGGATCATTGCGGATGTAGGTAAGGTATGCTGGAGACGATGTGGTCAGGGATTCCCTGCCTGGAAGCGGCGGACGTGGCTCCGATGCAGAAGGAATGCCCTGAGTATAGCTCAGGGGATGTATCCAGATCTGGATAAGATGTGGCGAAAGTAGAGGTGAAACCAGGCGTGTGGCCACTTTAGCCTGTCTCTGAGGCTTGACTGGCTAGTCTTGAGTTTATGGAGTCAGGTGTAGTTTCGTATGGACTTAGGTACAAGTTGAAAGAGGTAGATGGGTTGAGGTTGACCAGACTGGTTGGTCTGCACTTGAGGTGGTAGATTAGAGTGTCGGAAGAATGGATGTAAATGTCAGACATTTTTGCGTGGATGGTAGTTGAGGGTAGAAGCGGTGAACTCTGAGCAGAGCATAAAGCCGATGAATGCCAGTAGGAACATGGATTCTAAGACTTTGTCTATGTATGGAGACAGCCTGTGCGGAGAGTTCTGTTGCAGCGGGCAAGGAGGTCTGAAGTGAGGGGCAAACGTTTTGACATCTGATGTGGTTCATCCTTACGAGACCTTTGATTAACATGCTGATGTGTGAGTGGGACAAGGCTGGACATGCCCCTGAGGACAGTTTAATGAAGACGTTAATTCCGCTGTATGGTGGAAGATTTAATCTTGAGAATGGAATAGGCAAATGTAATAAAGCTAGAGAGGGTCAGGACATTGATGAAGGGGATGGGAAAGGCTGTGGGAGGCATGGAAAGCTTTGAATCAGTTCCATCTGGTCAGATATGATGAGTGTTCAGGGAGCGACGCTTGGACCATTCGTGCCCCCAAAGAATGGCTGCTGTGATGACTGGATACATTTTGCAGATAGTGGAGGAAGGAGTGAGCGGTGAGAATTTGGGCAGCCTTTCGGATGTCAAATGCCATTTTCATTTTCAAATGGTTAGAAAATTCATTTTTATTTTGCTAATATTGCTTGCATAAATGGAAAATCAGGTTACATTGTTTATATTTCACTTTCAAATTTTTATTTGAATATTGTCCACTGTACAGCGGTTTACAACTTTGAAAATTAAATGCCAAACAGCTTTTCCATTTTAATTTTTACTCAAATAACTGATGAGGAAAATGATAATGCTACTGTGAAATTACATTTTCAAGTTTACATTATCTTTTGAATATAGTCCCGTATACGCTTCCATAGATTAAAGGGCAAGCCCAAAATATGAAAATGGTCAGCCATTTTTTTTTACCACATTGCCCTGTGGTAAAAGTGGTTTATATAAATTTACATTTTGGAGTCACAAAATATTGTATCATGTTCTTCCAACAAAACTCTCTCTAGGATCTGAGTTAGAAGTCTTAGTCTGGACATCCCATATATCATACCAATCATCCTCAGCTATCTCCAGGCCTCTCCTGCTGGAGTTTAATATTGTATTGTATATTTGTTTGTCTTTAATCTTATATTCATCAACAAATATATTGACCAAATTAGGTTCACTATCCTCCATTTGTTTAAATTATTTACTAAAATAGCCACTGACCTGGAGATAGCTGAAAAAAATCATATTTTTTAAGGTTATATGTAAAAAGGTGTTTAGTGCCCAATGCCTAAACGACAAATCAAGACCAGAGGGCTTAACATCTGCATTATATGCCACCCATTGTAGTATTCTTGCATGCTTCAAGGTGAAGCCTTTTGCAGGTATCAAACCATACCCTTGGTACATTGCTTTGGTTAGCTTAACTGGTTAATCTGGATGTTTATAATAATGTAATGTTACATATTCAGAATATAACATATATAGTGTCATCATTTTCAGTTTTATTATGTTCTCATAAGAGATTTTGACCTGAATTTTATTTCTGCACAGACAAAAATGATTGTATTTGATGGTGCAAAGAAACATTGTTCACTGCAGTTTACAGTAAACAATGTACTACTATGTCAAGCACAACTGAAAAAATGCTTCTGTACAATTAAAGTAACATGGCGAAAATGCAAACAGGCTGCCAATTATGCACCACAATCCCTCTAAGTAAAAATAAATTGGGCCTTGAAGTATGCAGCGCAGTCTGGTCCACTCACTATATTCCTCTCATCGACGTCGACTCCAGTCTCCACGATCTTCTGCAGGACCTCTGTGTGCCCACACCTCGCTGCTAGATGCATGGCTGTGTTCTCTTCCTGTGGTCCAGACAAAGCATTACAAGCAGAAAGCCATTCTGAGACAGCTTCTTCTACATACAGCATATCCACTGAAACAGGTCAAGAGGGGCTATTAACACCTGACTGCTTTTATGGTCTAAATCAATTAAACCAATAATGTTACCAATTCATCATCTTTTTTTTTTTTTTAAAGCAGCTGAGCTCCACCACAATCCAGCATAGAGTTCCACCGTACCCACTGCCCAAGCCCCCCCCCGGTTGAGAATCACTGAAGTAGACGATAACTCAAGCGAACTCTTTTCAAGGATACAAAACAGCTTAGATCTGTTACAAAACATTTTTATAATGGGTTATGTAATGCAAAGGTTGACAACGCAGATCAAACTACAGGACTATAGGAGGCTGACGTGGGGCACTACAATAGATTTAGCAGACTGGGAAAATATATGCAAACAACCCGCTCATGTTCTAGCCTCCAACTCTGCGCGGAGAAAGCAAAGCACTGGCTTTACATCACTTCAGAAGCTAGTCATAGAATGAAGCCAAATATCAACGTTTTTGAAAAAATGTCGTATTACAGCAGTTTCTTCCCTGCAAGTTGGACTGTCCTCTTATACAGCTGTTCTGCTCAGAGAATCTTACGCAGTAAGCACACATTTACATAATGTATTGTCACAGCGGTGAGGGAGAGTGGCAACAGGGGAAGGACCCAAATGCAGACCGTTGAGACTACAGACAGAAGCTCGAAAGCAAAAACACAAGACAGGAACATAGCAACTAGAAAGAACTGACAGAGGAACAAAGTGGACCGGTTTAGGTAGAGAGCGGCTGATGAGGGAATGAGGTGCAGGTGGGGAGATGGGCGGGGCAGCTCAGGTGAGGGGAATGAAGTGACTGCAGAGCAGATGTGAGTGGCAGGCTCAGGAATGTCAGGAGAAAGGTCTGAGAGCATCTGGTGGTCAGGTACAGGCTGTGATTCGTTAGTAGTTCCGCTCCCCCTCAGCCCTTGGTATTACGGAACAGCAGACGTCGCACGGAGGCCATTTGGAGAGCAGAGGGAAAGTGGGCGGGGATTTAAATGGACGCACCTGCCCTTGTACGCTTTAGACCAAACTATCATGGATCGACCGCCAGTTGTAGCTCAGCGCTATACTGCTTTTTACAAATCATCAGAAACACCTGCAGACTCGTTTCAGTGAGGCGAAGCGTTTTCTGGGAAAACCGCAACACGTCGCACTTTGTGTTAGCTGCATCAGTTTCTGATTTAGACATTTCTGTTTGTGATCTGTATCATGATTATCATAACTAGTATTGCTACAGGTTTATGATACAAAACAGCAGTTTTTCCATGTGTTTACAGATAATGTTGGGAATAAAGTAATCACACAAGCTGAAGATCCAAGTAAATATTAACTGCAGTTAGTTATACAATGTTTTTCAGTAAATATCAAGCTATCTTCTTAAGAAATTATCTGCTAACTTGGCAACAGGAGTTTTATGTATATTACTGCTATCTAACCATGGATGTATTTTCTTGCACCAAATGCATAACTGCAATATACACCCGAGTGACCATCGTTGTTGACTCGCTCCCTCAGCCCTCCGAGGGTTCACTTCAGATTTTCAGACAAATGGAAGACACTTATGATGGTGCGGGGATTCCCCCGAGGGCAAGTCAACGAGGGCCTGTTGCACGACTAATGAAACGCAGCCACAGAATAGCGCTGAAGGGGGGGTGTAGCTTAACGAGAGGGACAGCGAGGCGGACATCTCGACAACTTTTGCATTGCACCTGAAAATGTGTCTTAATTACAGATAAAGAACCCTCACACAAACACACCCCTTTACACACACCTTTACACACATACACACACTTGACCTCCATGCCAAATTTTAGCCTCCTAGGGTGGAAACTGTGGCCGCCAAAGGGTGGGGACCAGCCGACCAACCGACAGAGTGAGCTACAGAGCTGTTAGTACAACATTTTAGCGGTTTACTATTTGAAAACAACTTCATATTTTCTTCTCGTGATGCACAACAGCCTATTGTGTCTGCTTGTTTGCTTGAGTACAGTTACTGATTTGATGTGTGTGTGTCACTACCTTGTCCTTCAAACCATGTGTGCAGCCCATTCCGATCAGAAACTCCACCACTTCAAGTTGTCCATGTTCAGCAGCCAGGTGCAGAGCTGTCTTCCCTGACTGGTCAGAGAGACATCAGCAGGTTACATAGAGTTCAATAAAAGGGCCATGTTCCATTCCCCTTCATTTATTGGCATATTGCTTGTTTGTTATAGTACAGACATGGAAAGAAAAGGAGGAGTTAGACTCATATTCTGCAAAAAGACAGTTCTTTTCACTTGGTAAAATCCACAATTTGTACAACATGAGTGTAAATTTCAAATAGTGTCAAGCAAGGAGTCACCCTGTCAACTCTGTCGAGACAGATGTCTTCCAGGTCCTCCATGATGAACTCCAATACGCTGATGTGGCCTCGCTGAGCAGCACAGTGCAGCATACTCAGACCATCCTAAAGCACACACACACACACACACACACACACACACACACACACACACACGCAGACTATGAGATGTCAATCAGAAAATAACCTTATCGTTAGAGTCGGTAGTGATGATGAAATGACGCAGCTCTTACTTTGTTTTCACAGTTGAGCGTTGCTCCACAAGACACCAGGATCTGCAGGATTTTAAGGTGACCAAACCAGGATGCCAGAAGCAGAGCATTCATGCCGAACTGAGGACAAACATTTAGAACTGTAATTTGACAGTGAAGCTCTGATACCACAAGTTTATAAAGTTCATCAAATTTCAAAGCTTTCATGAACTGGCTAAGGGTGGAATCACTATCACTACTCAGTGATATAACATAATAGTAAAATATTATTTTTAATTACTGCTTGATAATGAATTAATTCAGTGGTAAATCGCCATTAGGATCTCACTACAAACACGTGTACATACAGTGTCCCTCTCATCAACTTCGGTGTCATGGTCGAGTAGGAGACGTAGAGCCTGTTCATTCCCAGCTCCTGCTGCCCAGTGCAGAGCTTTCCGGTCTATCTGCAGAGGCAGACGGAGGGATGCGTGACCGGGTGCTCCTCACAGTGCATGCACGGCTGAATTAGGCCAACATCCTCAAATACTGACTATTCAAACGTGAGCAGTGATAATCGCCTGAGCCTGCTAGTAGTTAACAGCACCTGTTCAGTGACACCTCAGTTTATAGTTACTGTCCAACGGCTGACATTTTGGCTTATCATAGCCGTAACATCACAGGTGTAACTAATTACAATAATGATGGCTTAGTTCCATTAAGTGTCTCAGTAAGCCATGTCAGTGAATGTACAGGCACAAAAACATGGACCTGGAACTGGCTCGTCTTGTGCCAAATGTGTCATTATTTATGTTAGGTGCTTTTTCTGCAATATTAATATATCAGCTGTGAAAAAGGTAAAGCCTCATGGTTAACTGGAGGCGTCAGCTGATATCTCTATAACATGCACTGAGTTTGACTTTAAGATCCTGAGTTTATGACACAAACAGTGGTCAGAAACACTTTACCAAAATGCACATTAACATGCTTCGCTTCTTTTTTGAAAGTTTGTTTGTGGGTAACAGCCAATGTTTTGGTAGCATCAAAAGTCTACGTAGCAAAATAAAGGAAGTTTGCAAACAGTATTCTGTGTGCAAAGTTTACAATGGGACTGAGGATTTGGAGACTATAAGTTTTGTTGCAAAAAAACCCATTTTTAATATGTAATTAATGTTTGTTGTGATGGAATTATACTTCTTCCTTTAGCATTAATACTGTATATGCTTAATGAATTAAAACCAAACAGATCAGCCTAATTTACAGAACGCTGAAAGAGATGTACACAGTGTGTATCTTTAAGGCATACATGAGCAAGCTATAGTTAGAAATCTGACAATCTTACTTTGTTAGGGGGCTTAAAAAATCCATGAACATATTAAACGAGTGAATGAAATTCACACTTGCTATAGAAAATGTCACAGCAAGAACCTTTAGCTGAAATTCGAATAGTTATTGAAAAGTAACATCTTCTCATAGATTAACACTATGTTAGACTGAACACTGAGGTAGGCATTCAGTCTGAATAATGGAAATTGCACTAAATCTAACTAGCTCACTTTTGAGACAATACACCTTTACATTTAGCAGAAATAGCAAGAAAAGCATAGGTGTAATTGATTACATTAATGACAACATTCCATTTTGGTGTACCAAGTATTGTGCATTTGAATGGAAGTGAGCCGTGATGAACGTTATTAGTTTCACCTGTGCTTTTCTTGCTATGGAAATAAAAAAAGAATTTGAAAGCAAAAAGAATTTGAAAGCAGTGACTGGTAAGGCCCTGGAAAGTGTACATGTTTGTCCTTCAGCTGGCTTACTTTATTTTTGGCCTTGACGTCCACGCCCTTTCTGATCAGTTCCTGCATTTTCTCTGTGTCGTTCCTCTTTGCAGCATCATGGAACTCCTTTTCTGACCACAGCACTGTCGGGAAGGACAGACAAGTGAAAAGCAACAACAAAAGTGGGTTTGCACTGTATTCTATGTCTTAGACTTACAAACATATACATTATTGGCTGTAGTGTTAAGAAGCAGTGAACATTGGTATATTGCACATGGTAGATGAATACATACAGCATAATACAGTTGTGTAAGCCACTACATGCTGGACATGCTCTTGATAAAAGGAATTTAACACTACAAGTCCATGTGCTACTTCCCAAAGTCCCTCCACCACGTGTTCATAGACATGCATAACTTAACATCAACAATATTAGCCTATGACAGGCACATGGAGATGAGGTTGAAAATCCTTTAATGTATCAATGACGTTTCCCTGTAATTCGAGTAATTCCTTATGGGGGTGCTATAATCAATTCTGGAGAAATAGTAAGTAAGCCTACTTATGACAATCTTTTCCCAGGACCTTTATGAGGAGCAGATTCAACAAAAGGACAGTATTTTCATTTTTGTAGGTTACAGAAAATGAATATTGTGGGTAAAACGTAATATATTATACAAAGTGACGTTTCTGTCCACCGTCCTATTCAAATCACAACGGATGTGTATGAGTAGTGAAATACAGCTTCCATACTGTTCAGCTGGTGTATAACGTTTTTCCCTGTGGTCAACACGGACCTGCTGCTGACAGAAGACGCTCCCCTGAAGCACACAGCTGAGTGAAAACCGATCAGCGCTCATACTGGACCGTTACTTACAGATATCATCCTCCGAGACCAGGTCGTCCTCCATCTTTGCGTGTTTTAAAGGCGCCTCTGACTCTTCACCTCTTTCATTGCGGTGCTGTGGCCGCTATGTTAAACAGTTATGTCTGTCAAGCCACACAGAATAAAACTAAACTGAAAATAATGATATCCGTTCATGACCTTCAAAATAAAATGAATAGTTTTATGTCAACTTGTAAAGTTGAAACATCCTTTTTGAGCAACCATGCTACCCCTGAGGGAGGCAGTGCAGCTATTTTAATGATCACTTAATCTATTATTTTTAATTAATTACTTAATTAGTCTACAAAACATGAGAAGATGGCGCCATGACGGCTGCCGTGTCTTGAGCTCATCTTAAACTTTGCATTTTTATTGTCAGCCAAACGGGTCAACAGAAACAGAAAGAATGTCCACAGGGGGCGTGCTCGAGGACAAGTGTAGCCTCTCTCCGGACAGGGATCTGGCGGCGCTTTGCCCTGCCTACAGTTGACCTGTTTGTGAACAGAGAGAATGATCAGTGACCTCTTTGGTTCTCCGTGCGAGCAAGCGACACTCCCACTCTGAGAGTAGATGCGTTTGTTCATCGGATGTGGCCCCCGGTCTGTTGTATGCCTATGCTGTTGTCGCGCCGCATTTACCTTGGGGGTGTTTGTAGCAGCAATTGCGGTTGGCCATGCTGATTTTGACCGCTTCATGTCCAGGAGCCACTGGCTTCTAAAACGGGAATCCGTCAGTTGAGACCCCCCCATGCATCTGTGCGCCTTATCCGTGCATCCTTCATGCAGGGGGAGAGGTGCCTTCACATCCTGTGTCCGGTGTGCGCTGTAATGTACAAGTGAATCACACGGCTAGCCTGAGGAAGTCTGACCGGCTAGCAGTCGCCAATCAGATGTGTGACTTTCTAAATAATAGTAGTTTAGTTTGAGGATTTTCAGTCAGGATTTAGAGTGCATCATAGCACAGAGACAGCATTGGTGAAAATGACAAATTACCTTTTAATTGCATCAGACAATGGACTTGTCTCTGTACTTGTCTTGTTAGATCTTAGTGCTGCATTCGACACCATTGACCATCACATCCTATTACAAAGATTGGAACATTCAATTGGTATTAAAGGAACCACACTAAGCTGGTTTAAATCCTATCTATCAGATCGATCTCAGTTTGTACATGTTAACGGCGAGTCCTCCGTGCACGCCCAAGTTAGTCACGGAGTTCCACAAGGTTCTGTGCTTGGACTGATTCTATTCAACTTATATATGCTTCCTCTAGGCAATATTATTAGGAAACACTCCATAAACTTTCATTGTTATCCGGATGATACCCAATTATATCTATCGATCGAGCCAGATGAAACTAACCAGTTAGCTAAACCTCAAGCATGCCTTAAGGACATAAAGACCTCGATGACCTGCAACTTTCTGATGTTAAACTCTGACAAAACTGAAGTTATTGTACTTGGTCCCAAACACCTCCGAGACAAATTATCTAAAGATAGAGTTACTCTAGATGGCATTGCCCTGGCCTCCAGCACCACCGTAAGGAACCTTGGCGTTATCTTTGATCAGGATTTATCCTTTAACTCCCACATGAAACAAAATTCAAGGACTGCCTTCTTTCACCTACGCAACATTGCAAAAATTAGGAACATCCTGTCTCAAAATGATGCCGAAAAACTAGTGCATGCATTTGTTACTTCTAGGTTGGACTATTGCAATTCCTTATTATCAGGCTGCCCGATTAAATCCCTTAAGACTCTCCAGTTGATCCAGAATACTGCAGCACATGTGCTGACACTAGGAAAAGAGATCATATTTCTCCAATATTAGCTTCTCTGCACTGGCTCCCTGTAAAATACAGAATAGAAATTAAAATCTTTCTCATCACCTACAAAGCTCTTAATGGTCAAGCACCATCATATCTTAAAGAGCTAATACCGTATTACCCGACTAGAACACTGCGCTCCCAGAATGCAGGGTTACTTGTGGTTCCTAGAGTCTCCAAAAGTAGAATGGGAGCCAGAGCCTTCAGCTATCAAGCTCCTCTCCTGTGGAATCAGGTCCCAGTTTGGGTTCGGGAGGCAGACACCATCTCCACATTTAAGAGTAGGCTTAAGACTTTCCTCTTTGATAAAGTTTATAGTTAGGGCTAGCTCAGGTGAGTCCTGAACCATCCCTTAGTTATGCTGCTATAGGCCTAGACTACCGGGAGACTTCCCATGATGCACCTCTTTCCTCTCTCCTCCTCTCCCTCTCCGTCTGTATGCATTTTTATCCCATTACTGCATGTTACTAACTTGACATCTTCTCTGTCCCGTAGTTTTGTGCTTTCTCATTTCTCTCCTCTCTCCTTCTGTCGCTTTCAGCAGGTATTTCTGCCTCCGGAGCTGCAGAGTCTGGATCTGTGGTTGTGGGCCACCTGCTGCCCCCGTGTTCCTGCTCGACAACAGCTACTACAGTTGTTGTTATTGTCTCTGTTACTATTATTGTCATTATTATTGCCACGTTACTATGACTGTCATTCCTATTATTATTAATTTATTAATATTAATATTACCACTACCATTAGATTATTACTATTTTAAAGTAAGAAGTAAATCAAATTTTAAGTGGGCAGACTAAAATCAAGTTTTGAAAAATATCTGTATAAAAGACAAAAAAATAAAACCCTAATACCACCCCCACAGGGAACCAATAATAAAGAATAACACAAAGTAAATTAGAATAGATGTAACAATTAAATAAATCTTTGAGCTGCTTTTTAGGGGTACAACTGCATTAAAAACACACAACATAAACAGATAGCTACCCTTTGTTTATTTGGGCAATAGCAAATCTTATCAAAGAGTACAAAATGATATCTAATGTTAGAAAATATTCTTACATACTCTTAATAGCATGGCATATTTAAAATAGTCTTAAAATCTACCATCATATCTTATAACAAAGCATTGGACAAAAAATTGGGGAAATTCTTTAGAGTTCATGATTCAAACTGCGAGAAACACACACATATCCTTCATAAAAACAAATGAATGTAAAATTTAAGTGTAAGGGGTTAGTTAGTGAGAGCCAAAGGGGCTGCTACACGCTCTTTGTTCTGTGCTATGTACAATATCAGTATGAAAAACACATTATTAACAACAAAACTGTAATCCGTCTATGTGGAGTAGTAGTTCTTCATTTTACTTTAATCACATGATTAATCTGAAAAGATTAATTTCAGAAAACTCCTGAGCTATGTTCGTACATCTTTCCTCATCAACAATATACAGCATATGCTGTAGTAAAAGAATAATAATGTACAGTATAAATTCCCTCATTCAAACTGCCAGCAAAAACATGGTATCTGAAAATAGGAGTTGAATCCACAAAGTATCCATAAGTAACTATTAAAACACTTGTGTAATTTGATATTAACACTTTTTAGTACTCTTTTTGTATGTTCTCAATGTATTGACAGTACTTCTTTGTCATTATATTATTCATTCTGAAATTAACTTTCAAGTAATTATTCTTGAAAATGTCCAATATTTCATATATAACAAAAAATAAACAATACACAGTAGAAAATTAAGCATTACTTTCAGCTGCAGAGAAAGTTAAATTAGAAATAATTGCATTTAGTTCATTATGAGCGAACAGCTGCATGTGCTGCATTGCTATCAAAAATGTGAGACTTCTGTCATTCTGCCATCAATTGACCGTTGGCTAAACCCTGACCCCCTTAGCTAATGTTGCTACACCTGTCAGACTTTCCATTCTCGCACAGCACCTATGCAGTTTACAATGATAACCGTGTCAAATTTATCATTTGAAATTCTTAGTAATTTTTTAACCAGTGGGTCTTTGATTTCAGACAAAGGAAGACAAAAGCAGCTTTCTGTCGCAGGCAGACTTTATCAGTTAAATGCTGTCTCCGCTCAAACAGTATATGATTCGCTTTTGACCAAATTACAAGGGAAAAGGCTTTTAGGATGGCTTTGGCAAATGGAACCCTGTCTTTGGGTAACGTTGGTTGGGGTTGCTGGAGTGTAAAATTTTCCATATCCAAAGAGCAGGACAGAGTCGCTAACATTAGCCTAAACTCTGATAGCATCCAGGACCGGCCTCCACACTGTGGGGAAATAGTACATAGAGGATATGCCAGTGGTGAATGGGGCTTTTTTGTAACCTGTAATAGATACAAGCTAATGTGGTAGTTAATGATAACACTCAGTTACTACTATATATAGTAAGCTAGTTAGCTGGATATGCTAACGATTGTAGCTTAAGTTAGAGCAGACAAACACACTGTTTAATCCATTCCTTACACTTGTGTGCTCTTGTGTTTTTGGTTGGCCCAAACTCTTTATATACCGAATATCACATTTACTTCAGCCTCATGCAAACTGTACAGTATGTGGAGAAATCCAAAGCTTGACAGGCCTGCTGTGCCTATTTAAGGTTGCTAAGCTATGATTGGACAATCACTGTTCAGGAGAGGGGTTTAGCCAAGTTAATCTGCTATGACTGACATTCACCAGCTCTTCCTGTTGCTTGAGTTCTTTGCAGGTTTCAGTTTCTTGACCTCCCTGAGGACACGATCGGCACTTCTAAGCTTCTCCATAGCCTTGGCCAGGAGGTCCTCTGGCATGCCCTCCCCGTCACTGCCCTTCTGGGACTGGGACACTCTGCTCAGGAGCTCACTTGTCTTTTCAATCTCCAGAGCCACTTCAGCCTCAAGTTTCATGACTTCATCACTAGAAGCCCTGTCGCTTCCAGCCACAGCTCCGGTATGCTGTCTCACTTGAATACAGACTGAAGAGTCAGACAGCAGATCTCCAATGGAAGCTGACCTGGCCTTGGTTGAGGGTTTGAGAGGAGGAGTGGGCTCTGAGCGCTGACAGGGAAAGACCTTTGATTTAACCTGAGGCTTGGTTGCAGCTTCTGTTGGTCTTAAACTAACAGAGACGTGAATGTCGTCCTCGCTGGCGTCCAACATATCCAGACCAGCGTGGCTTCCTCTCAACGCAGCTGTGGAAGCCGCCACTGTGTCTTCACTCCCAGAGCCTTCGCTGTCATCGTCTGAGTGCTGACCACTGTCGACAGATTTCTCCTCTGCCTTCTTTTTCTTCTGCCCGGGCAAGTGACAGAGCAGTGGACTCAGGCTGAGGCTGTCAGTGGCCGGGTCATTTAAAGAGACAACTACTGAGGGGACTTCACTCTTGGGTAGTGCCTCTTCTGCTTGAGGAGAACTGGCTGAGGTATCTGAGGCTGTTTGCAGCAACGCAGTAGGGTCCTGTCCCTCATTAGGTTGCGTTATAGTTGTGTTGTCTTCTATGTGTTGCATGTCGGGCTGAACAGGTTTCTCAGGCTTTTTCTTGGGGGTTAGAAGAGGACTAGGGCTCTTCCTGACAGGCTGTGTGGGTGTTTGTGGATCACAATCAGATGCCTTGTTTATGCCACTGCTTATAGTCTCCCCTGATTCTTCTTCAGAAACCTGTCCTTCTGCACTGGGACCCTCAGGTTCATCATCTCTGACACTAGGTACAGCTTCTTTAGAAATGGACTGGTCTGCCTCATCTGTTTCCACAGCTGTTCCTGTCGCCTCCTTCTTATTGTCTTCTTCCTTCTCCTTATTCTCATCAGTTGTGCCTTGAACCTCTTGGTCCGGCTCCACAGAAGGATGGGAGGGCTTCTTCTCTTTGGATGGATGGGTAGGAGGGTGGGAGTTTGTCTTGGACTGTGAGGCCTCTACAAGGTTGCTCATTGAGCTGCTGGAGCTGGGTTTGTTGGGAGGGGTTGGTGGTGGTCCTGTCTTTTTCCTGGCATCAGGACTCTTTTCAGACATCTTCTTAGCTTTGGCCTCCTCTGTAGCTTCTACACCAGGTGAAACACTGGGCTTGGCTTCTTTAGATGGGGGCATAGGTGGCTTCAGGACCTTAAAAACATTCAGTCATATTTTACAGGCCATGTCATCCAAATAGAAAGACATACACAAATATTTCTGCGTTGTATAACAAGGGTTATATTAGCATAGCATTATACAGACCTTTTTCTCTGGGCCATCATCCTTCCCATCAGGTTCATCTTCAGATGCTGAACTGGGTTTAGGCTCTTTGGTAGGGGGCATGGGAGGTTTGATGACCTTTTTCTGGGGACTGACTTCTGGCTCAGTCTGAGCCTCCTCCTCAACACTTGGCCCTGACTGTTTCTCTGCAGCTTCGCTGGCACTGGACAGAGGCGTTGGGAGTTTAATGGCCTCTTTGGGGGTCTCAGAGCCATGAACACTGGAATGATGGGTCCCATTAGGCATTAAGGCATCCTCAAGATCAAGATCCAAACGCAGGATACCATCAGACGACACAACTGCTACCTAGACGGCAAAAAAAATGTACGACATGCAGAGAAGAAATTGAATCAAATTCAAAGCTAATGTAATCTAAATTCTCAAATTAAAGCTGTTTATACAAACATAAGGGCTGGTTGAAAGGTAAGGGTTAGGCTAAGGTAAAAAAAAAAAAAAGACAGGGGGTCATGTCATACTCATCACTCTGCTTCTCTCTTTTTAATAGAAATGTTGTTTTCATTTAAAAATGAATTACAAACTTCTACTTTGACGTATTTTTTTCCCGTTCACTTGTAAGCTACTGCCACTGAAAATCAGCAATGAAAAAATCTGCACAGATATTTCACATTAAAACCACGACCGCAAAGGGAAGGGAATGAATGTGTTGACTTTCATTGGCGGTAGCTTAACAGTGATCAAAAAACAGTAAAGTAGACACGATTAGAATTAATTAGTGAATAACAACAATATTTCTGTTAAAAAGCAATGGGAATAATGATGTGGAAATGTACATCATCCAGAATTGATCAAGACAACAGGTAAACATGAAAGTGTAGAGTTTATATTAATAGAAAATCGTATCAACAGCAAATTAAAATGAAAGCAGATGAGGACAGAAAACCGTATATAGCAAAATACACTTAAAACATACAGTATATTTAGTAATTATAAATTTACTATTTTAAATATACTTAAAGTGGTCATATTATGCTCATTTTCAGGTTCATAATTTTATTTTGGGGTTGTACCAGAATAGGTTTAGATGATTTAATTTTCAAAAAACACCATATTTTTCTCATACTGCAAACTGCTGCAGCGCCTCTTTTCACCCTGTGTCTTGAACGCTCCGTTTTAGCTACTGAGTGAAGCATCTCAGTTCTATTCAATCTTTGGCTACCAGGGTGCCCCAGAATTAGAATTTAAGGCAACTTGAGCTTTACAATTCTGAACCAAGAGAAAATACTTTATGTGAGCTATAAAAACATTAATCTGGCATGAAATCATCAACAAGAATGATGTAATTTAGTTTAGCCATTTAGCAGACACTCTTATCCAGAGCAACTTACTGACATTCACTCATTTAGACCTACTGTGTGTGTTTGAAGTGTAAATCTAGACCTACTTACTGTAGCGACAGAGCTAACCACGCAGTGTCTGCTACACACACAGATTAATGGATTCTCACATTCTCACACACACACACACACACACACACACACACACACACACACGCACACAAACCTCTTTCATGTGTATCCTGGTCGGTGGTCGCCGGTTACGGTTCCCTTTGGGCCTTGTTCGAGTAACATGCTCTAAGTTGCTGCTTTCATCAACCTTCACCTGTGAAAACATTAAGCTTATTCATTCACTTTTCCACTAAATCTATTTGAGCTTTTAATAGATAAACGTGTATAAAAACTCAGTGAGGATGTCGTTGTCTGAAATTAAGAGACACTTATGATTCTGTGTGGGGAGTACACAGATGTTTACCTCATCAAAGACCTTGTTCTTTGCTCGATTGATGCCATCACTCAGTGCTTTAATCCAAGCCTCCTTCTCCTCTGCAGTCTGAGCTTGAAACTTCACATCATGGACCTGTCAGTCACATAAAGCAGAGAAATGACTCGTGTCGTAAATACAGAATACAAAATAAGGTTGATGATCAAATGTAAAACATACAGTAAGTGTTAGGGAGCATTTACTATACGGACTTGTCCTTTTTCTTTTACATTAGAAGAATTAAATATCTTAATTTGTTTATGGTTTAGGAAGCACTTCTAGTACAGTCAATCTACAGTCAAGACAAAACTGAAATGCAAGTGGAGCAAATTATGTTTCTTTATGGGCCTTCACCTCATCATGTCTGATCATTCAGATTTATTGAAATAATTATCTCAGAATTAGGAATTAGGAAATTATGCCGTACAGTACAATTATTTAATGAAAGATTAAAAACTGTCTCCATCAACCCAGACCTCTGATCCACTAAAATGGTGGTGATAAATAACACATCTCCAGGCATAGAATGCCTCTAAAATAAGTCACTAAAGACTGAGTAAATGTTTCTTTGTTCACTCAGTTGACCTGTCTAATTCAATACGTAATTTACAAATCAATCATTATACAAATCAAGTGTTATCAAGTGACCTTTGTGAAATGCTTGTAAGACACTGAAATGTGGTAATGTTTCTCATTTTTTGTCTTTTCATATTTTCATTAAAACATTAGTCCTACACATGTATATTCACCCATGTGAATAGTTTTGGACTTTAAACAACTAAGTTAAAGGTGGGGTCAGCGATTCTAACACAATACACTTTTTGTCAAATTCAGCTCCTCACGGTCTGCTAGCTGTCTGTTCTGTTGGTGCGCTGAAAAAAATGTCCGGTGTTTGTACACAGCCCAGGCTCTGTAAATGGGAAACACACAAAGTGGCGTTCGTGCTCGTGCACAGGACAAGAGGCAGTGGGAGCGAGAGGGGCAGTAAATCTGGCACATGCTAACGTGTAATCGCATTGTCAATAAGTAGTGATGGCCGAGAAACAGCCAAAGAGAAGAAGGTCAGAAGAACAAAAAAGCAAAGAGACGTTTTATGATGAGGCAAGGGCGAAGAGCCGTGTTAACATGAGGCTTTCCAATGGTGGCGAGACCTCAGAGAGTTGAAAGGCATGAAGACGGATGGGGAGGTTGCTCCGTTTCTGCTTGACAGGTGGGTAACATTGGTGTTGCTGTTTCAAAGAACCAATATGTCAGTATTGTTTTGTCCTGTTAGCTATTGTTTGCGATGTTTGTGATTTGTGTGTCAGGTACCGTTAAATGACTTGCCCACGGACATTCAGCTTACTTTCTATTTGCCAAGATATGCTGTTGTTGTGATGTTAGCTGTAGCAGCAGGAGAGTTGTGAGCGTCGCTGTCTGGAGCTGCTGTGCTGGCTCTGGGAAACCGTCTCGTCCTCTCTGGCTGTTAGCTTAGCAGCAGCAGCTGTAGCTACAGTCTGCTAACCCACAACCTAGCTAACGTTAGTTACATGACTTGCTGTGTCGTTGTTCGCTCTATATCATGGTGTTTGTCGGTACGTTTGCAAAGCGTTTTATAGCCACAAAGACCTGAAAACACAAGTTTGCTTGCACAGTGGGATTATTTGGATTGATGCATAATTTGAAATGCTATGCTAGGTAACGTTCCTTGTTATCTTAGCTACAAACATACAGTCCTGTCTTCGGTCACTGTTGTTTTGTAAAAATAATCGAAACTACTAACACTCGCTAGTTTTTACTCCGTTGTGTTTTGGATGCTGTGTTTGTGTGCTTGCATGCCGTTTGTTTGACGTTTTATATTATAATGTTTGTTTTGCTTCAGCTACCCTGGGGCAGCAGACTCTCTGGATTCCGCCATATTGCCCAGTTGTTAGTGTTGTTGCCTTGGCAATGCGCATCAATGAATTTGGGGGGCAGAGCGTCTGAAGGAGCACTGAAGGGAAGGGTGTATTTGTTTAACTGCTGAGTTCAAATAACAATCTTTTCTCCAGAATTGCTTACCCCACCTTTAACGTGATCCTCTATGTGTTACTTTCACTGCACCAGCTAACGGGGAACCAACCAAACAAACAACAAAAAAACCAAACTACTACTGCTAGTAGTACTACTACTACAAACTACTGATATTAGCTACTGGAAAATATAAATGTTTTTCACAGCAGACATTTTGACATGTCACAGTAGAAAAAGTACAGCTCCATTTAGCAAGTTCAGTTTCATGGTGCTGGTATTGTTCATGCTGGCTAACTATCGTACTAGGACACTTAAATAGAACAGAGGCATAGAGTTACAAAGTGGGGCAGCTGGCGAGTTTTTCCCCTTTCTGTGTTCCCATTTCTATTTTTTCTTTGAACGATAGCTTCAATGTTGAACACAGAAACACAAGACTCTCCCAGATAATGTAACAGTCCTATAGGTTTATGTTTTGGCCACCAGTTTTGTTTCTGAGAAATCGTGTTTTGTCCGTCATTTTGGTATAGTGGACTGGTCTAAATACTACAATATCCATGAACCTAGGCCTATGTTGCCACGGAGAAGAAGCCAGCGAGAGGCGCGAATCAGTGTAGTAGTGAATTCAAAACGCTTCATCATTACATTTGAGAACAAAAAAATGTTGCCATAGTTAGTGATTTGACCCACAACTGACCCAGAATTTAAAAGCTTTCTTTAGCTTTCATCTTCCATTAGCGGTGCACATAACAGAGGTTTAAGCTCTGTGACTGGATGTTTCTTGCCAAAATGCACCTTGGGAGTTGTAGTTAACATCTACCCAGTTCGAACAGAGTTCTTAAACTTTTGTACTGATGATACAACCCAGAGAGTTCCATGCCGGTCCGAGTCGTAGAAGAGCTCCAACTGTGAGTCACGTACACTGTCTATGGGAAAAATAAATGGGACTTTTACTTCCTCCAACTTCACAACTCTATTGTCAATATTATTAATGACACCTTTGCTTTTCCTACTGTGAAGTCAAGATGTATGCTGCGAAAAAGGCCTATTGTAACATTGTTATAAGATAATTTAACTGTAATGAAACTCTGAACATTTTTAGTGTGTCTAATTAGTGTTACTTGTGTACGTTGTGTTTAATATAGTCCTGTTTCTCTTGTGTGCACTACAAGCAAGCGATGTCCTCAGAACTTTTGTTGTAATGGCATATAGATCAAAGTCAATTACACTCACTTGATTTTCAAACCACTTCTTCATTGTCAAAACCAAGTGAAGTTGTTAGCTGATGGTTTTGGATAAGTGGGTTATGTCTACATTACTTTATGCCAGAATAAAACTTAACTAAACATAATTGAAGTCACGTCTGACAATATTTGATATCGGACTGACTACTGTTGACAGCTTTCCACTGCTGCTGCTTAAGCTAGCGTTAATGTTAGCTTCACAGGCTGACAGGACAAGTAGCTCCACAGCCGCCCCAATTGAGAGCATGATATTACTTGCTTAGAAGTTTCAGTTGTCTACTGTTTACACTCAACAGCTACTGAGCAACCTGCTAGCTACCTGTCTGAAACTTAATAGTTAACGTTAATAGTACAGACACCAGCATGCAGAGAGCATATTAACCAGGCAAACGTATCGTTCTTGTTGTTTGGCCAACTCACAGTATTAACGTTAATTAGCTACAGCTGAGTAAATTTGTCTGTGACAGTTGTCAGCTAGCTAATAACTTGCTGATTAAACATTGCACTTCCTACAGCTTTTAAATGCACTGCTACAATTAAAATCAAGGCTCTTACAGTGTGAAAAATGTTTCGCACTTTGATTTCGACTGTTCAGAGTCATGAGTCTAGAGTCACGCTATATACTGTCTTAAATTTCTTTCAAAATGAAAAATGTACTCTATCTTGAATGACAGTATGAATTTACATTTCAAACTGTTACTGTAAATACATTATGTTGGGATTTTTGTTTAGCTCAAAATTGCTCTAGCTTTACCCTGTACTGTATATAGTATATAGCATTTCCTCTCTGACACTCACTCTACCTCTTCCAACTTAACATTTCTGAGTATCTCAACTATATAAGTATAACTTAAAGTATCTTAACTGTGGAAAAGCAGCCACAGGTGGTTGGTTGTGAGACACACTGCTGATGCGCTCCTTTATGAAAATCTTTTTGTCTTTGTGGCATCATTCAGCCATGCAGAGCCAGCACTGAAGAGGGTTACCCCGGAGAAACCAAGAGGCAGCCAAGTAGCTCTTCACATCCTGGTCAGAGCCACTCACTTCATTCACACTGAACAACCATTATAGAGTACAAGCTACCAACAGGTTCGGGAACTCGGGAAGTTTAACAAATAGGGGATTGTTTTAAAATGTTGAATGATGGTATTTCAACTCGCAAAACAATCATTTGTAGGAACACTTTCCATTTGTTTACTTCCCTTTATTCAGAAAATAACAAAGACAATCGATGCCAAAACTCTCGGTTTAGCCTCAGCTCTCATAAGTCTCCCACTGATGCTGTACATGCTACAGTGCAGGATCAAACACTCACATACCCACGTTATCCGAAACCAGATTTGACAGTCTCTTATTAAGCTGCCCTGTGGAGTTTTCTCGTAAACAAAAAAAAGTTATGCTACAGTGTTACTCACCAAACATGATGAATGCATTTCCTTCCATATAAAACACGTGCAAAGCTGATTTTTTTGAAACCTGAATTGTTCTTCCCTGCCTTGTTGGTGCTTTGCTTTGTATCTTGGCACATTATTGCCACATGTAGATCCGTGGAATATTGTGACACCAATGGCAGGAATGTGTATCGCATCACCCACATGTATGTGCGTCCTTATGTACATGCACGAGACAAACAAAACAGGGACCCACTCATAGAAAAACTGCTCCATAGTGCTACTAGAGGTAAGAAATTCCACAGTGAGCCTTTCATTTCTTGTCTTTACCAGGGTTATTTTTTATCATCCTCATCTAACCATTAAAGTACGCTATTACTATAATCAAAAACCAATTACAAGTTCTAGAGAACAACCTGAAATTGGTAGTGTTTCAAATCAGTAAAAACAGCAGTAAGTCCAGACAGAGCTCAAGTCTAGGAAGACATTAAGGGTTGCAGGCGCAGTTACATCTGTGCACACTGGCGTCAGACTGGGAGAAACTGGGACACACATGCACAACTGAGCAATACTGTGTGTTTGTGAAAAAGTATGTATACCTCTCTATCTCTGTCTCACACACACACACACACACACACACACACACACACACACACACACACACACACACACAAATGAGCTGTCCACATTGTAGCATTGCACATACAAACCCCTCCCTCCCTGTCATGGCAACTGCTGAAGTTGTTTTAGTGCTAATTTAGTTAACTAATAACGTGGAGATACACATACTATACAATACAATACTATAGTTTTGTTTCTGATGTTGCACTGTTTTTGGTAGTATCCTTGTTTATATTTGGAAACTAGATTTACGGACGGGTTATATATAAAATAAAGAAATGATCTCTTTGCAAGTATCCTTATGACTCTGCATTATTTTACCTGCTCTGTGCCAACCAATCCAGTCCTTTTTACCAGTTTAAACCTCTTTAAAGCGGCAACAGGCCTACAACCCATAAAAGGCATTTTTCCACTTGCTCAAAAGTTTCTGAAAGGTTGTTTCTGCCTCAAAATAACTTGATCTAAATTTTAAAGACATGACCTTGTTAATGAATATTTTCAGCCATGAAACCAACTTATTTACCTCATAACCACAAAGAAAAAACCTTTAAAAACAGTATATCTTGTCATGGTGGCAGTAACACTAATTACGTTTAAATCATTCCAGACGTCTTACACTTTTCCCAAATGTTAAAAGGCACCGTCACCTTTGGAGTGGTCAGCTGGCTATGATAAATGAGAATCTACATCTTTTAGGACGAATGCAATATCATGCATCATTGCACACCATTTTTGTTTGTTGATGTGTGTGCTTCCTTAAGGATATAAAAACCTGGATGACCTGCAACTTTCTGATGTTAAACTCTGACTAAACTGAAGTTACTGTACTTGGCCCCAAACACCTCCGAGACACATTATCTAAAGACATAGAGTTACTCTAGATGGCATTGCCCTGGCCTCCAGCACCACCGTAAGGAGCCTCTGAGTTATCTTTGATCAGGATTTATCCCTTAGCTCCCACATGAAAGAAACTTGCAGGGTTACTTGTGGTTCCTAGAGTCTCCAAAAGTAGAATGGGAGCTCCTCTCCTGTGGAATCAGGTCCCAGTTTGGGTTCGGGAGGCAGACACCATCTCCACATTTAAGAGTAGGCTTAAGACTTTCCTCTTTGATAAAGCTTATAGTTAGGGCTGGCTCAGGTGAGTCCTGAACCATCCCTTAGTTATGCTGCTATAGGCCTAGACTGCTGGGAGACTTCCCATGATGCACCTCTTTCCTCTATCCTTCTGTCCATCTGTATGCATTTTTATCCCATTACTGCATGTTACTAACTCGACATCTCTCTCCCGTAGTTTTGTGCTTTCTCGTTTCTCTCCTCTCTCCTTCTGTCGCTTTCAGCAGGTATTTCTGCCTCCATTGCCGTGCTTGTAACAAAACACTGCACTAAGTGGCTGTTTTTTTCCAGTTTCTTTTCGGGATCCTGAAGTTTGTCTCACGCACTCCCCTGTCCATTTGTGGCTCAAAGCTCTGGTGTAGCGCACAGCGTCGCCACTTTACTGCAGCTGTACCACCAGTTGTCCCCGGCACAGGGCAGCTCTGCTCTCTCGGAATTGCATAATCTGATTGGCTCTTCTGATCGGCCATTATAGAGACCACCGATCAAACGTTTTAGAACAAAAATATTATGATCGGTGGCCGATCAATCGGAGCACCCTTAGCTATAATCTTTCAAATATAACCCTCATGAATGAAATCAAGTCATTTTGAGGCAGAAACAACCTTGCAGTCACAAGGTAGGAGCTGCAATCACTTTTTGGCAAGTGTAAAACTTCATGTTACTGGTTGTATTGGCCCTTTAAAGGTATTTCAACTGGTAAAAAGGACTGTGTGTGCTATAATCTGTCAAATATAACCATCAAGAGTGAAATCAAGTCAGAAACAATGAGGCAGAAACAATCTTTCATGTCGCTGTTAAGATGCCGACCATATTTTCAACACTATTTTGTTGCTGCTGTTTACATTCCCCCAGATGCAAACTCAAAAAATGCACTACAGCATTATTACCTTCTGAGTGTATACGTGTATAGGTATATATGTATGTAAATAACTCCTTTAATTGTTACACTGTGGAGTTAAAAATAATTTGGGCTTTTACACTTGGATGAGAACTTGACACGTGTAATGATGTAATGCAAATAAAATGTCTGTTTTCTGAGCATTTCCTTTTAGCTCTTGGGGAACCACAGCTGAGAGCAGCTGATGTCATCGCTAAACTTAGAACTGATTCATTCTCAACATATCTCAGTAAACACGATTCATTTTTCTTAATTTTTTGCCCAAGAATTTATCATTTTGACACTGATCAATCAGACTTATTTTGTGTTATGATGACAAGAAGAAGATGAGTTTTTCAGCAACATCCTTCAGGTAAACTGCTGCAGGAATGATCATTGCTATCAGTATCACCTTTTTTCAAAAAGGATAGATATATTCCTCCCAAAATTCTAAGAACTTTAGTTACACCTCTCACATTCAGATCACCTGCTTAATTTAGATCTTCTGTACACTGTACAGTACCATCCTCCATTTGTTGAAAACAAAATGTTCTTTTAAACCTGACAGGAGCCATTATTTACTGCAAAACCTTTGTCTGATTATGTTAACTTAGATTTGTTCTGCTAAATTTGTTAGAGCTATTGTATGTGAGCAATCACATACCAATTATATCAAAATACTGCCTTATTTTATCTCTTACCATGGCATATTATGTTGTATTTTACATTTACAAAGTTCTCTTTTCATCTCTAAGCTCACCTTATTTCCAGACTTGGGTGATCGAATCAGTATCAGTCTGTGCCTCTTCTTAAAGGGGCTCTTTAATTCATGACATTTCTCATAGTTTTCCAGGTCAAGCCTCTCTAAGCAGTTCTGCAGGTCCTGCAACACAAAGTACAGGTAAATTATCTTCAAATTTGTCATTCCAAATCATTTAGCTAAACATTATTATATCAACAAATCCTGCAGGAGAGGAGCAACACCAACAACCTACTAACGAGTACTGTATTATCTTTGTAGCTGCAGTCTGATATAGTTATATAGGTTATTCTGAACAATTCTGTGACTATTATCCAGAGCTTTCTGTGATTTTTGGTAACAGTAATATGGTGCAAATCAGTGAGAGGGCTGCATGAGTAGGGAGACATCATTTGTGGTAGAAATAGTAGTGATTGTGTACCTCATTTTCATACACCACAATCTCTGTCTTCTCCACATGGATGTAGCGGTCCTTATAGCTCGCCAATAGTCTGCTGGGGGCCTTCTTCACCCAGCCAGCCTTACCCAGGAACTTTGGCTCTTTACACTGGGCTGGGTCCTCTTTCACACCCTACAATGATACAGAGGAAGGAAATCACACTCAAAACACACGGCAGTGTACTAGCAGAGTGCAGATTGTTATAATCACTTTCAGTTTGTCATTGTTACTAAATGGTGTTACACAGTATACCTGTACTAGAAAAGGACTGAGGTATGGATTTGATACTTTACTATTCCAGCATACTATAAAATCTGTACCTTTTTATCATGTATAATCCAAATGTATCAACAGCTAAAAGGCATATATCTCTTACAGAATTATGTGCATCACACATCATTTTACATCTGTAGCACTCAGAAAAAGGACAGAAGCTGTAAAGGTCCAGTAGCCTAGATGTGCCAGTTGACACACTGGGAAATCAGTAGAACAGTAGTGTCTCCTGACAATTATGTCAACACGCTGTCTGTGTGAGGGGTGGCTGAATAGAGAGCCTCAGGGTAAACATTTTCTTTTGGGCCCCTATTGACACCCCAAAATGTATTTAGGAATATGCACCATCTGAGCACAATATAAACTAAAATTGCCTATTAAGTTGCCCATTTTGTTTATCCAGCCATGGGTCTTTAATGGGTGTTTTACACCGCCGGTGTGTGTTGCCCTTTATGCTGACAGCAGTGAATGACATTATTTGTTTGTTGCCGGACACAAATAATGTTACAGGTAAGTGAATGTGTGTGACACAGCATCGAAACTCATTTATAAAATGCCATGACTTCTTCCTGTTCTCATGTGTTTTAAGTGTTTTCCATAAAAGAATCAGCTAAATATTTTCCTGTTTCACATTAAATAATATCTGCTCCTATGGTCTAGGGAAATGTGACTAGTCATTTGCTAGATTTTAAGAAGTTGCTCTTTATTTACAAAATTTAAAAAACAACATAAAAAATGCTTCCAACCACTCCCAAATCTATAATGTAAGGCACACAAGACGGGTCTAAGTCTAAGAAGAAACGTGCCTGTCATTTTAAGCTCAGAATGAGAAAAACCCAAGTTCTGCTTCCATTGTAGTGTGCAGAAATAGTTTGGTGTTAGAGAAGTTGGGCTAAGGCCTGTTAAGAACAGTTCTCACTTCTTATCAGACTCTTTCATTTCTGCTCTCTTTTCTGAAAACATGCAGTTCCTCTGTCACATCTCTTCTCACCTCAGACTATAACACCTTAGTGCTTTGCTCCGCACATTAGCTGCCTAAATGTTTTGTCTTATCACCATTTGTCCACGGATGGGTGGTTAGTGATGGCATGTTACTTCTGTTTACAAAGCAGCTAAAAAGGGCAGTATCAGGGCACACAAATAAGAGAGTGACATCAGCAGCTGCTAGGCAACACTAATCACATTTACTAGCGTGACTGAAAATGAATCTGTGAACTAAATATAAATAATAATAATAATAACAATAAAACTTTATTTATAGAGCACTTATCAAAACAAAGTACAAAGTACTTCACAACAAGAGAAATAAAATACCATAGTAAATGATGAAATATAAAGAAATAAAATACATAAAATACACAAAAGCAATAAGCTAAACAGCCAGTTCAGGTAAAATCAGGATCTGCTTTCCGATAAAAATGTGTTTTGAGAAGAGACTTAAAAGAAGACACTGACTCAGAAAACCTCATTTCTTCGGGCAAGTTGTTCCAGAGCCTCGGGGCCCTGATAGCAAAAGCTCTGTCCCCCTTAGTTTTCATCCTGGACTCAGGAACAGACAGAAGACCCCTGCCCGAAGATCTCAAACTACGTGAAGGTTCATAAGGGATTAAAAGGTCTGAAATATAATCTGGAGCCAGGCCATGAAGAGCCTTAATCAAGTAATCAATAAGATCTTAAAATCAATCCTAAAACAAACAGGGAGCCGATGTAAAGAGGCTGAAACAGGTGTGATGTGGTCGTACTTCTTGGTCCTGGTTAAAAGCCTAGCAGCTGAGTTCTGTACAGTCTGCAGTCGTGTCAAAGTTTTTTGATTAAGACAAGTGTTAGAATAATCGAGGCGTGAGGAGATAAAAGCATGCACAACAGTTTCTGCATCACTAAAATTTAAATTAGATCTGATTTTTGTAATGTTTCTGAGGTAATAAAAACATGATTGGACAAGCTTAGTGATATGTTGCTCAAAACATAAATTGTTATCAAACAGGACACCAAGATTTCTTGCAACAGGCATGATATGTTGTGACAGGTTACCAGTGGATGGCAGTATTTGTTTAATGATATGTTGGGGCCCAATAACAAGGATTTCTGTTTTGTTTGAGTTGAGCTGAAGAAAATTTATCGACATCCAATTTTTTATGTCAGACAGGCAGTCCTGCAGAGAACTCAGCATACAGTGGGCTTGACAGGGAGGTACAACTGAGTGTCATCTGCATAACAATGAAAAGAAATCCCATGTCTGCGGATGACATCACCCAAGGGAAGCATGTATAAGGAGAACAGTATTGGTCCCAGAATTGAACCTTGAGGCACACCGTACTTGATATGGGAAAAGGATGACATGAAGCTATTAACGGTGACACAGAATTTCCTATTGGACAGATGAGAACCAGTCTAGTGCAGTGCCAGATATGCCCACCCAGTGCCTCAGTCTATCTATTTATATAGCGCCAATTCATAGCAGAAGTTATTTTATTGCACTTTTCCTATAGAGCTGGTGTAGACCGAACTCTTTATAATATTGAACACATGCCTGCGTCTGCATTCATTAAAAGGTCCTTAGTGACTTTGAGTTGGGCTGTCTCAGTGCTGTGGTGTTGACGAAAGCCAGATTGGAACTAAAGGAACTGAAAAACTTTACATTCATAATGAAAGTGGTACAGACTGCTGCGTTCCACCAGTATATGCTAAATACACTATTTACAAAGCAATGTCAATGTGTTTTGGGAATGAAGTAAGATGCAAGTTGCACCTTTAAAAAAAGTTCACAGTTACAAAAGATTTCAATTTTACAGAAAAAATATACAAAAAAGGAAAACGTTCATACATACTTCTCAAATCACACCTCACGAAATCTAGCATAGTTAGCTGTTTACATTAGCAACCAATGTAAGCAAAAGTAGTTGTAGTTGTCTATTAACTCAAACCACTCTGCAGCATAACACATTTCTACTTGTGCTTATCAGTATACTAAAAACATTCTGATTTTTGCTAAAATATGGGTTTCATGCAAGACTTACATTTACACTAACATGGATAGGTGTTTACGTTAGCAACCAACTTAAGCTAATGTAGTTCCAAGTGCCAAATGTGAAAAGATAACTACCCTAGCAACAGCATAGGAAGGTTCCAACCTCTACAAGAGATTATCTCTAATCTCTTGTAAAGAGGATGTGAAGATATTTTACAGCATTGTCAGCTTGAATACAGTGGTTAAAATGGATTCCAATGTTGAGCCAGTTATATAGTTAGACACAGATTAACTTCTCCCGCTTCTTCTTATCCTTATTTGTTCAAATACACATATTTTTGCCAAAATATGGCCAAAAGCATGGCTTACATTTACAGTAGGGTGGGCATACATACACATAAGGGAATGTAGTGCTAAATGTGAAAATCTAACTGTTAGTGACAAATAGAAGCTGTTTATTCAGCCATATAATGGCATACTACTTTGATACTTTTCCCAGTAAAAATTGGTCACTATATTCACAGCAAGCAATCCAAGCAAACAACGCTATGGCTGCTGACCTCTGTGAAATATATATATATATATATATATATATATATATATATATATATATATATATGAGTAAACTCCATGTAAACCCAGATACTAATTTTTCATGCTGACTAAAACACTGAAGTGAAGTGCAGGTGTCTGCAAAATTCACAGCCTTTGTTTCTGTTGGAGGAACTTCCACAGGATATCTTTTTTTTTCTTTTTTGGGATTAGGTGGGAGGTCATCTAACTGTTTTTCCACTTTCACTGTAACTGCAAGTGTGTCTCAACTTGGTAAACAGCAGTGCAGCTGCAAAGAAAGGAACGCCAAGCAAGGGAGGAAAGACATGCCAGACAGAGAGCGAGAAGGGCAAAAATAAAAAGCTACTTTGTAAAACAACTTTAAAATAGAGTGATAGTGCAACTAGGTAAAGTTTACCACAGAAAGACAAAGCAGCCTAACTGTGCAGTCCAGAAAAGCACCCTTGGGCACAGAGTGGCCTTGGCATGCCTCTGACATGGGTGAACATGGAAAGAATTGATGGGGCTAGATGGAACACTTCAGTGCAGAGTAGCACTGACCAAACCCTTGCAACAGAGCAGCAGTGAGAGGCTTCCATTACTCAGGGCTCAGCTGACTATTATAGCTCAACACTGCAATATCAAATAGTCGGTAAAGGGGCTCTAAGTTTGGGCTCACACAGGAAGTCTGCTCTGCACTGAAGCATAAACCTAACCAAAACATTAACCTAAAACTGCCCACACTTGTTTGTGCAATCTATTAGCTGTCCTACCTGCAGTGCTGTGGTGAACACTAAAACGGATCTACATTTGTGCAGATTAAAATAGTATGCAGAGATGAGTCTTGATGCAGTTATAAAATTACAATATGCTGAAAAGATAAGCTGGGTCTTAAAAGAGAAAGAGAAAACAGAGCGCAGGGTTTTGTGGAAGAGACACACTTTAGCAGACATGTGTTTCTGATAAAGTTTTAGGTCAGGGAGCATCTGGCATTCATTGATTTTCACACTGACCTGCCCAGCTTGAACTCACCACTGGAGCTCACACTTTACCCCCACTAAGGAGAAGAGAGTGGGGCTGGACCAGTATATTGTTTTGCTGGTATTATTAACCTATTACCATAAAACTTCAATTAAACGCCGATCTCTTTTACTGGCCGGGTGTGACTACACGTTTTGACAAATAAACGCAGGTCTCAATTATACGCCAGGTCTGGTTTTTATAGAAGTTCTTGTGATGTATAAAACCTCTTAAAGCCCACCGGGTCGCCCGCTTGAGTTTGTTCTAAGATGCTTAGATCGCGCATACAAATGTAAATGTTGAAACTTTTGTCACTTTTGTGCTACAATAAACGACAGGAGGGTTCCACACAGAACTGTCCACACCCTACTATCAGAAACAGATGCAGGCTTACGCATTGCTCAGAGCCGCATTGTGATTCCTAAGCAAGTAAATTATTGTACACAATGTTTGCACTCTCAATCCAGAGAACATGCTTTATATTGAAACTTTCCTGCTTGTATCTTAAAAACGTGACAATGAGGCCTCTGTTCTACATATCACAACACAGACCACAAGTGGGACCGAAAGCTCTGAGAGGTTTGCTAACCAGGGTCTGGAATTAGCACGGTCCAACAAATGCGGGTAAATTGTTGGCAGTGGCGGATCAAATCGTCAGGTAATCCACCTGCCGGACAGGGACAACGCACAGCAGAAAGACAGAAAGACTGTGTATGATTGGATAGAGCTACACATTTTAAAGTAGCTCGGAACTGCCATAGAACATTATTCATTTTGATTGACAGTCGAAGTTCACTGAATTCTAACCAATAACCAGCAGGCAAATTCACCTTGTTTTGGCCAAGCAACAGTCCAAAACCTTAACAGGCTTTTAGAGTGATATGAAAAGAGAAGAGTAACAAATCCTCCTGTTGGGGAAGCTGGAAGCTAAGAATATTTGGCATTTATTCTCCATGAGTTACGTCAAGATCATCAAAATAGTTTCCAATTTATTGATCTATTGAATTCATTCAATTAATCAATTAATAATTGTTTCAGCTCTATTTCTATAGTTGACCTGAGCTGAAAAGAAAACCAGGCCCAGCATGTTAAGAAGCAGCCTTGTAAACAAAAATTAATACAACTCACCAAAAGAAGACTGACAAAGCAATACTCGATCATGACCATGACTCACTTCCTGTTTTATGCCTTGGGCACCAAATTATTTTAGTATGTCAGCCAAACAAAGTGGAATATTAAGAAATTCTCTTGACAAGCAACAAAATCTAAATAACATCCAGAAATGCTTCCTCTCACATACGGTGACAGCTGGGCCAACATTTTTCACAGAAATTTCAAACGGCAGCCATATAAATTGGCTGAAATTGACCAGACTAATGAAGCATGGTGTTAGTCACGCTTGCATTAGTAGGCATCAACTGTTTAATTCATGCTTCACAATCACCGGCTCCATCACCAGCTGTGTAGCTATCAGCTGACCGGTCTGACTAGCGCTTTGAGTAGTCAGAAAGACTAGAAAGGCGCTATATAAGTACAGTCCATTTACCCATTTACTAGTCGTGTCCAATCATATTTATACAGGTGTACAGCGCGGTTCTCAGTACTGCTCTGCTGATCTCCACCACCCAACCTCCTCATTATGTGCTGTATTTTTAGTATTGTTGACTTGACTAAGACTTAATGTTAATGAGTGTGTTTTTTAAGATGCTCTTAGTTCTCCCAGCAGAATTATTGTCGCTGCTCAGATTCTTTGAGAGCACCTTCAAAGATCAGAGCCTTTCCTACCAAATGTAACTGTATAACCATTTGCTATAAATGGTCAATTCCTTGACGTAAATGTCTCTGACTGAATATTGGTTTTGTCTTCCTCGTTGTGTCCCATTCCAAAATGTTCTTTTAATTAAACGAATCAACTCAGAAACACGAGAGGCCCCTGGATAATCATTTTTCTCCCATCAGGTAGGTATGGCAGACAGCTCTACATACATGAGCCAGTTGCTATGGAGAAGTAGACGGTCAGAGGTGCGGATCAGAAATGTAGCAAATGCGAAATGCTTGTGGTTGCAGGCACAAAATTGACTCTGAATTTGAAAGTTAATTCATTCATGCCGATTGTGTTTTCAGCTGCAACAATGAGTCAATTCATCGATTAGTCGATCAAAAGAAAGATGAATCTGCAACTATTTTGGTAAACGATTAATCGTTTCAGTCATTTTTCAAACAAAATGCCAAATATTTGTTCCTGCTTCTCAAATATCAGGATTTGCTGCTTGCTTTTATCATATCTGATAGTAAATTAAATATATATATATATATATATATATATATATATATATAACATCACTTTATAAATCGATGAATCGAGAAAACAATTGGCAGCTTATTCAATAAGAAGAGGAATTTTAAGTGATTTGCAGCCTTAATTGTGTTATTGCTTTTGGAGTCGTAGTTTTGTTTGTACTGATGTTTCAACCAGAATTTCATGCCCATCCAAGCTGTGGAAATGCTCCAACTGTCACTCACCTAACATTGTCTATGTAGAAAACAAGACAGGACTTGAACCCTGAAACAAGTCCTCCCACATTGCAACTCTATATGCGTGTAGGACACTGATGGACAGAGAGTATTCAATTCAATTCAATTCAGATTTATTTATATAGCACCAATTCATAACAGAAGTTATCTCATTGCACTTTTCCTATAGAGCAGGTCTAGACCGAACTCTCTAGAATATTATTTACAGAGACCCAACAAATCCCACCATGAGCAAGCACTTGGCCACAGTGGCAAGGAAGAACTTCAGAGGGAAGACAGGAGGGGAGAGGGAAGTACAATTCAAATACCACCTAGAATTTTAAAATAGTAATATTGTAATGGTAGTGGTAATATTAATATTAATAAAGTAATAATAATATGAATGACAGTCATAGGAATAATAATGACAATAATAGAAACAGAGCCAATAACAACAACTGTAGTAGCAGTTGTCGAGCAGGAACACGGGGGCAGCAGGTGGCCCACAACCACAGGTCCAGTATCAAAGACATCAGCAAACAAAAGCAATACTTCACTATTTCTATTTAACCCTAAATTAACCCCTTGTGCAGTAAGTAGGAATGAGCATCATGTCCTCCAAAAGAACATTTTCCTCATATTTCATCTTTTGACGACATTGTGTCCCTACAAGGACACAGATTCAAGAACACACACATGCATTCACTATTGAGGACTCTTTCTTTTTCATAAAGGCACTTTCCCAGAAATTGTCAGCAGTGCCCCAGTATGATGCGCACACACACATCCATTGTGTAGCGGAGGCCTGGATAGCAGGACGATTATAAGAGAGGGTTAATTGTTTTCTGCTTGACACATAATGTGGCAGTCTGTTTCCTCTTTGCTGAATGGGTCAGGCAGACATGTCACACTATGCACTCTAGGCCAGTGGGATGGCAACAGAAGGATGACTCACAGAGCTAAGACAAATGATCATCATGGAGGAGAGCGGGAAATGTCAAATAAAAAATAAAGCCTCAGATAAGAGCCAAACAGCTGTCAATGGGCAGCCAGCTAAGTAATGGCTGTTCATACTAACACACTTTCCAGTCATAAACACCAAGCACAGTTTCAGTTCAGTTACAAGTCTAAGTGAATTTTGAATTCTCCTCACTTTTTATTTAAGAAAATATGAACTATACACTGCAGCTATTGTGCACGTTTCTATTTTTAAAAAGAGGTTAAAAAGGTTTTTGGACATATTCATGTCACAGGGTGGTTATGGACCGTTAGCGTTATTTAAGACCTCTTGGACAATAATGTCATTCACCAGGATAATGGAACATGTTGTAACAAAGTAACTAAACTTTTCTAACAAACTAAGCCATCTGCTATAATGATGTTTACAGTTTAAAACATCATCGAGTGTTCATTTGATCTGAGGGATGACAGCTGATTTTGAATGAAAAGCAAATGCATGATTCGAATCCCACCCCATCTGCTGCACAAACATTTACTCAAATTCCATTTCTGACACGAAACTCATACACACCACTGATAAATGCAAAAAGTAATGAAAAGTGCAACCTTTGAAAGTCATCAGTCAGACCCCACCACCCATGACAGTGACCTCATAATTCCGGTTTGAAGAGAAATTCTGGCAGATCACTTACAAATCTGGAAATATTGCTTGCTGTGTATAACAGGTAATTAACTCTACCTGTAACTTAAGCTCTACTTCCAGCTTTAATTTGACTTACTTCTTATAATTGTCTCACTGTGTTCACTTCTTGCCAGCACACTCTGTTTATGGTGTAAGATGCTTGCGAGAATAAGGAAGAACATATTCTTACGTATAGTTTAAATGTGGGATGTAGCTGTTTCATGCTTTATAGACTACGTCTACGACACACGTACAGTCTGATAGTCTGGAATGGAGAGTGATTCTAGGAAAGTCGGCAAGTTTTGAAAAAGAAAAGCTGCGCTTAATTATCAGATTGTGAATGGAGAGGAGACATGATCAATGTTACAATCGAAGGGCGGGGCACTGCATGCTTGAGAATGTTTGCAACTGCATACTGTAGGTAACATGGTAGTCTCTACTTGACTTCCTTTTTCTAAGAGCTTGGCTTCCTCAAAATGCCACACAGTTCATCAGTTGTTACATTCCTTTAGGTCATGTATCAGTACAAGGCCTTTTATGATTTAAGGATCAGATGTGTGCTCTTGTGATGAGTGTTAGTTAATACTGTTCTCTTACCCTGTTGACAACAGCATCCGCCATTATATGCCAAATCATCACATTTTCGCCTGTCACAAAGGTAAAGGTATAATTCACCTGTATATTTTATTTGTGAAATGTCAAACTTTTGATGTTATTCCCCCAATCCTCTCCTGCCCAAAGGAACCGTGTCACCTAATACTCAAATGCCGAATGGGGATTATAATAACTCCGAGTTCACCGAAGGCCCCAGCTGCCTCTGACAGAGTGTGAGTTCCTGCTTGAAAGGTTATATAGCTCCTTCCACACGCAGCGCTCCAATGCAACGGGAGCTGTTTTAAATGTCTGCAGCTCTCTCTACAGTCGTCGCTGGACTTTCTTATGGAATCGGACCAAGTTGATGCAACAGACTGACAGGTGGGCAGGTGCTTTGTGCCAGAGAAAGTGGACTTTAGGTGACTGCAGCAGACAAACTGAAACCCCAAACTAACGTCTGTGTGTAATGACTGAAAACAGCGCAGAGGTCGCCCTGGCTCCTACTCTGTGGGCCCCGGCCCCGGCTCTGATGACTGCTCGCCCTGGCTCCTACTCTGTGGGCCCCGGCCCCGGCTCTGCTCTGATGACTGCTCGCCCTGGCTCCTACTCTGTGGGCCCCGGCCCCGGCTCTGCTCTGATGACTGCTCGCCCTGGCACAGTGCTTTACTCCCGAACATCACGCAGTGAATGTTCACTCTCATCAAAATATCCCCAAACTACGGCCCGACTGTGCACAGACGGCTCCACGCAGCGGGGCTGGGTGACTACTTACATCTTCCATGGTCAGGGACCGAAATCCGTTATGTGAGTGTTGAGTCGCCTAAAATCCCTCGACGTCGGACTTATCCTCGCCAGAAGCTGTTGGTCGGCAGCTGACACATTTCCAACAGCACACGTAAATGAAGAGAATCAGGAACCGTGCAGTTTATGACACCGAGGCTCGTCTTTTTCCTCTTTTGCCTCAGAGAAAAAAAGTACGAAGAAAAAAGTTTGGTTTCCGGTTTAAGTCCCTTTACTCTCTGAATCGAAAGGTCTGTCGAGGAGGAGCAACACGAGCAGCAGCAGCAGCGTCTGCAGACATCATCCGAAGCATCCCGGTTCAAACTCAGCACCAGTGTGCCAAAGTTTAGGCGACGTGCTCCGCGTGGAGCCGCGGCGTTTCTGGGACTGGGACCAGAGCCGGCTGCAAGCTGCAGCATCACTCCGGACTCACTGCAGTCCTCTCATCAGAAACTGAACGCTGGAGAAAACATTTCCACAAGTCACCAAAACTCCACAAGGAAACCTTTTTCAGGGCAACATGTTGTTATTTGACTAGATGCGTTTCATACTTATTACATACCACATGTGTCAGCCTCCTTATAGCCAGAATATGTGAGGACATACTGGAGGATGAACGTTAAAGTGGCCTCATGTTACTACACTCAACACTTCCTGGTAGGTGTGGCTGTGCCTCCGCCTGTTGGCCAGGCAGGGGATGATTCAAACATGAAAGAGTCTCAGACAAACAAAAACCTTTATTGTGTTTGGAAAAAAATACAGTAAAAGTGATGGCACCACTTTCTAATAAGGCACCCATTAGAAAAGTTGCCACTGATGGCTTTGCCAGTGGTTAATAAATCATTTACAAATGCTTGATAGATAAGTTACAGGCCATTAACAAGAACTGAACTGGGTTGTCGGGTTGTGAAAAACCCCCGTTTGTGTGTTTATCCTTTCGATTTGGTAAAAATGCATTTATAAATGTTGGTAATCCACTAATAAATAATTACTAAGCTGTTAATGAAAAAGTGAATGAAGATGAGTCTGGAAGATGAGGGGTCATATGGTCCAACCAGTCAAAGGGATTCTTCACAACCTGGCAGACCAAGTGGCTTATAACTCATTAATAAACTATTTATTAACTATTAATAAAGCCAGCTTACAATTGATGAACCTATTACAAAGGGTGTTCTATTAGAAAGTGGTTCCTAAGTGAGAAATATTAAAGTTCATTAAAAACAAAAGTAAGCACAAAATAACTTTGATCATTCAGCAGATAGGCTAAGATTTAAAAAGTCGGCATGATAGTCTGCACAAGTACATATTATGTTCACCCCGGTTTGTGCCTCGCATATAATAACTAGAAAATGTCTCAAGAAGTTCTGAGTGTGCCTGGTGCTTGGTGCGTATCCCAATACTAATATTACCAGTAGCCTACCATGTAAGTATTAATAGCACTGAGATTCAAAGGCCACACGCTGTGTGTATGAGTGAGAGAGAGAGAGAGAGAGCATTGTCTCAACAGAGCTTCAGATTTCAGTTTAGGATTTCAGACCTCTTCCCTGATCTGTATAACTTGTTTGTTGAGCTGCCAGTGGAAACGAGTTTCTATTGCCAGGCCATCACCATTAGGGTCATTGTATTGCTAATTAACAGGGGGAGTGGTTAACACCTCGGTAGCCAATTAAACAATCAGCACTTGTGTTTAGAAAGTCACTTCTTGTTTGAAGCGGCGAGAGGACTGGCTAACATTGTCAGTATTGCTAAGTATTTTTCGCTTTGTTTATATACCTGCTTTTTTCTTATTTGTTATGTGTATACTTTCCATTCCTGTACACCACTCTTCTCGTAGATACTATAGACCACACACCAGCTCACAACATCGCTGCAACCTCTCTGATCTTATCCATCCCACCCGCTCCACACACACCCAACGCCTCGTCACAGGGGCCCTGTGGAACTGCCAGTCAGCTTCCCGCAAGACTGAGACCTCCAGCTACGCCTCCTTACACTACTGAATTGTCCCGAGCAATCATTTTGATCAAAAATTTAAATTTAACCACTGTTCACTATGTCATTGTCTAGTCAATGTATTTGGTACAAAATTGGTTAACAGAGCTCGTTCTCTACTACGAGTCCAATGTGTTTTTAAGTTTTGAAAGATTACATACTCCTCCCCCTCATATAATATCATAGGAAGCCTGGGCACATAACTGTAGTGACTAGCTTATTGAGCTAAGCTAGCAGCTAACTTACAGGCTAGCAAAATAATATGCATTTTTTAACCCATTAGAATATTACAGATCGTTTAACAAAATCAATCTACGTGCACCAGTTCAAACTTAACATTCTTGCTATTACTAAGACATAAGTTATGTGTAAACATACCTGTGCACTGATTTTCTGTCTTCACCGCCCCTGCTCTGTCTCCTGTCTGCTAACAGTGGATGTTGCCAAGCTGTTACTCCGATCGAGGCTGGCCAATAGGGAGGTGTCTTACATCTTTCAGCGTAGGTCCCGCCCACGAGAGTCAGCTCAACAGCAAGCAAAGCTTTCAGGTTCAAAAGCAAAACTTTTGGATTTGCATTGATACATCTTTAATCACACATTTATTTGACTTGCAATGTGTGGAAAGTTTTGCTCTCAAAACCTATTCTGTTTGATTGCATAATAAAGACACAAAAGTACCCTCATAGTTGTCGTTTTAGCCAGTGAGCATCAACCTGGGGTCTATTTCAGTAAGCAGGTTTAGTGAAAACTCTGAGTTTGTTAACCCTGAGATGAGGGAAACTCTGGGTTTTCAGTTCCAGACAGAGAAGCAACTTAAACTCTGGATCACTTACCGTGGTAACTGACTGAAACGGAGGTTTACTGTCAGAATCTAAATCCTGGTTGGATATTAGTTTGTTACTCAGGACTATCTGAAGTTACCACTCTTATACGCTGTCAGTGATTTCTTTGAACAGCGGTTTTTGCACTCACATTCAAATGTTACACAGCATCAAGTCACTCAGGTCAGAATAAAACCAGAATAAAAACTTTTGCCCACTCTGAATCAGGCTCTTTTTTTAAAGATAAATGTGCATAGTCTGCATATACATGCATTAATATCTCTACGTCCACTGGATTACAATGGAGGCTCTGCCTATTTACCTATTGCCATGGAGAATCGTAGTCTCAGAGCTCCGTCGATGTTGGCTGTTTATAGTCCTCATGCACGCGCTTAACTCAAAGTGCACATACCCAGAGTTGATTGAACTGACTCTAATCAGCTGTTCTAAACTCTGAGTTTCCCATCTCAGCGTTCATCAACTCAGAGTTCAGGTTTAGGCTCAGAGTTTGTTGAACCTGCTTTCTGGAATAGACCCCAGGTATGTTTAAAACAATTGCTTCTAGACTGATTTGGTATCAGACATTGATACTAAGCAAGAGAGGCGCAAATTAATAGGAGTTGCAAGAGAGTTGTGGAGGAGCACTGTGCGATCAATCTATCATGCGACGATATTACGTATGATGGACAGCTATACCCAATGAGAAAATTCAGTGAATTAATTACAATTCTTTCGCACACACATACCAGTATTTGGTGGCGGTGACTAATGCGCCATTTTGCTGGCGGTGCAAATGAAGAGGTCATCGGCGTTGCGACTGCACTCGCAATTGTCCTTCTCATTCCCAAACATCTCATTTCTTAGATCTTATAGACTCTTTTAACCTTATTCAATCTGCTAAAAGGACCACACATTATAAAGGTCACACCTCAGACCTGGTACTCTCATCTGGTATCTGTCTCGAGTGTGTTAATTTGGTGGATATTCCTATAACTGACCATAAAGCCGTTGCTTTTAAAATTCAACTATAGCTCCCTACTTCTTCTCCTCACCTACAAAGCTCTTAATGGTCTGGCACCATCATATCTTAAACATATCATAATACCTTATTACCCGACTTGAACACTGCGCTCCCAGGATGCAGGGTTACTTGTGGTTCCTAGAGTCTCCAAAAGTAGAATGGGAGCCAGAGCCTTCAGTTATCAAGCTCCTCTCCTGTGGAATCAGGTCCCAGTTTGGGAGACAGACACCATCTCCACATTTAAGAGTAGGCTAAAGACTTTCCTCTTTGATAAAGCTTATAGTTAGGGCTGGCTTGGTCCTGAACCATCCCTTAGTTATGCTGCTATAGGCCTAGACTGCCGGGAGACTTCCCATGATGCACCTCTTTCCTCTCGCTCTCCATCTGTATGCATTTTATCCCATTACTGCATGTTACTAACTCGACATCTTCTCTCTCCCGTAGTTCTGTGCTTTCTCGTTTCTCTCCTCTCTCCTTCTGTCGCTTTCAGCAGGTATTTCTGCCTCCGGAGCTGCAGAGTCTGGATCTGTGGTTGTGGGCCACCTGCTGCCCCCGTGTTCCTGCTCGACAACTGCTACTACAGTTGTTGTTATCGGCTCTGTTGCTAGTACTGTCATTATTATTCCTATAGCTGTCATTCCTATTATTATTAATTTATTAATATTACCACTACAATTACATTACTATTATTTTAAAAATTCTTGGTGATATTTGCATTGTTACCCCCAAACCTCTCTCTCTACCTATCTATAAACCTCTCTCTCTAAACCTCTCCTTCTCCCCCTCTCTCTCTCTCTCTCTCTCTCTCTCCAACACCCCCCCCCCAATCTCTCTCTCTCTCTAAATCTCTCAAAACTTAACATGGCAGTGGCAGATGGCCGCCCACCATTGAGTCTGGTTTTGTCCAAGGTTTCTGCCTCTTAAAGGAAGTGTTTTTTTGCCACTGTTGCCAAGTTCTTGCTCATGGTGGGATTTGTAAATAATATTCTCTCTGTAAATAATATTATAAAGAGTACGGTCTAGACCTGCTCTATAGGAAAAGTGCAATGAGATAACTTCTGTTATGAATTGGCGCTATATAAATAAAATTGAATTGAATTGATTACACACACACACACACACACACAGAAAATATAAATGAATAAATAAATAAAGATGTATTACAGTATAAAACACAAACTGACCAAACCAAACTGAAACAAACCAAAACATATGACAGGGATGGAGATCTATAAAAAGGCTTGCCTACTGTATAGAGATGGGTTTTAGAAGCCGCTTAAAGCAGCCCAAACATTCAGCAAGTCTGATTTGTGGAAGATGATTCCAGAGGGTTGGGGTTAAAACAGCGAAGGTAGGATCACCTTTTGTTTTGAGGTTGGGGCAGGGGATGGATAAAAGGCCAAGATTTGAGAATCTGAGTGGTCTAAAAGTAGAATGAGGAGATCAGAAATATAACTGGGGGCAAGGTCCTGCAGAGCCTTATATGTAATCAACAAAATCTTATAGTTTATTCTAAATTTTACAGGAATCCAATGGAGGGATGCAAGAACAGGGGTAATGTGGGACCGATGGCTAGTTCTAGTTAGTAGCCTGGCAGCTGCATTTTGTACCAACTATAAACAATTTAGAGCAGCTTGACTGAGGCACATGTAGAGGGAATTACAATAATCTTAGCTGAAGAAAACAGGTTTGGACGACACTGGTAACATGATGGTCAAAAGTCATATACTGGTCAAAGACGATACCAAGATTCTTAGCGGTAGATTTGATATTAGAGTGAAATGGTCCAATAAACTGATCAACTGCAGTGGCAAAGTTATCAGGTCCAATTAAAATAACTTCTGTTTTGTCAGGGTTTAGGTGGAGGAAATTATGACACATACAATCTTATTATTGGGTTTAACAGAGAAATAGATCTGTGTATCATCTGCATAACAGTGATATGACATGACATGAAAGCGGCTGAACAAATGACCCAGAGGAAGCATGTGCAATGAGAAGAGAATTGGTCCAAGGACTGACCCCTGAGGGACTCCGCACAGCAGGGGAGCTGAGGAAGACACATGATTATTCATACAAACATTGAAATATCTATTAGTCAGATAAGAATTAAACCAGTTTAGAGCTGTATCAGAAATGCCAACCCAGTGATGTAATCTAGCAAGTAAAATGGCATGATAGTAGTATAGACAGTAGTATGAGAATGGAATATTCACCTTTGTCTGCATGCATAATAATGTCATAATGTCATTTGTCACCCTTAGTAATGCAGTCACAGTACTATTATTGTGATGAAAGCCAGATTAAAATTTATCAAAGAGTTTATGACCCTCAAACAATTTGAGGAGTTGGTCTGTAATGATTTTTTCAAGGATTTTGGATGAGAAGGGTAGCTTCGAAATTGATCTATAATTCTCTAACTGGGCTGGGTTGAGAAAAGTTTTTTTTAAGAAGTGGTTGGACACTGGCAGTTTTAAAATAGTCAGGTACAGACCCAGATGTAAGAGAGTTGTTGATAATAACGTGCAGGCTGGGACCTAAGGCAGGAAGGACAGATTTTTGAAATTTCATGGGAACTTTATCACAGGGACTGGATTAGGGACACATACTGTATGAGCTACAGTGTCAAAAAGGATCTGCAGAGAGATTGGGGCAAATTCAGACTGTAAAATAGGACAGCTGAATGGTGCAAAGGGTAAAACAGTCAGGGCAAAATTGGACCTCAGACCATCGATCTTGCCAACAAAAAATTATAAGAAGTTTTCACAGTCCATAAAAGATGAGGCAGGAATGACAGGAAGAGAAGGATTTACAAGCTGGTTAATAGTACTAAACAGAAATATTGGATTGTGTTTCTTTCTAGTAATCAAGTCAGAGAAGTAGGCAGCTTGCGCATCTTTAATAATCTGGTTCAGTTTCAACAAAAGCTCCTTCATATGGAGGTGGGGAACTTCGAGTTTGGATTTTTTCCATCTACGTTAGGATTTTCTATATTCCCTTCTTTGTTGTCAAGGGCAGATGTACACAAAGCATTAATCCAGTTAACTTGGTCATTAAGATTAGCAAAGTGAGGCCAGGCTAGCAAAGTAGCTGGAAAAAGTGGCTGCGGACTGCTCATTAAAGATGCCAGAGTGGATTATATGTTTCCGTTTCAATGTAGTGGGTAGTAAGGGTGCATCAAAGATAATACATTTATGGTCAGAGATAAAATCAATGTTGTTCAGGGAGTTAAGAAACGTGTAGAGTAAAAACTAAGTCAAGGGTGTGTCCACGTTTATGTGTCGGGCCAGAGACATGCTGCACAAGATTGAAAGATTTAAAATTTGTGGCAAATGAGTTAGAAGGATTATCAATATGAATGTTAAAGCCACCAACTATAATGGCTCAAATTTGAGCACAAGAGCAGACATTAAATCAGAGAAATCATTAAGAAAACCCATATTTGAATTGGGTAGTTGATAAATAATTATACAGCAAATTGGGTTATCACACAATTTTAAAAGCTAAGATTTTAAAACTAAACTAAAACTAAAAAGAACCAAGACTGAGTTGAGTTCAAGTGAGATGATTCTTGAAAACAGCTGCAATACCCCCACCACAGCCTGTTAACCTAGATGTATTCAGAAAATTATAACTGAGAGGGCAGAGCTCCACTAGAGGGCAGCACTCCCCAGATTTGAGCCAGGTCTCAGTAAGAAATAGGATGTCAAGGTTATGGGATGTAATTAGATCATTAATGAACGATTAATTGGACACAGACTGAGAGTTTAGAAGAGCAAAGACAACTGGAAGTAAGGGCTTAGCTGATCTGGAATTACTAGCGCAGACTGTAATTAACAATTAAATTCTCAAGTTATCGTTTGAAGACACAGAATACATAGGGTAGTGAGTATTATATCTAGGCATGATCCTAGGAATACTATATGAGCCCAGGGAGGTATGGTCAGGTGGACTCACTACAGGTCAGGAAGTATGAGCCTTACAAGGTTACACAGTCAGTTCGATATTAGTTGATAGAAGGCATGAGCCTATGTGTGAGGGATGGAGGCCATCTAGTTTAAAAAGATGAGGCCTATTTAAAAGGCAGCAAAATTGTCAACAAAAGGGATATCTCTGTTCATGCAGTAACCCTATAGCCAGATGTGGAGTTGGCGTAGTCATCCATGAACTGCACCTAGAACACAGAGGCATAGAGCAGACACAAACACACGAGCAACACAATAGCAGGACACAGAATGGCACGTAACACCCCCTCCCTTAAGTTGGCAGCCATACTGGTGTCAATCCTAAGGTACACGTAAGAGGGCATGAGCCACAACATTATCACACCCTTTTTTGCAATGACATAGTCCAGCATGTTTTGAGTAGAAGAATCTCCAATCAGCTGCTCACGCAACAATTTCAATGGGCCTCAAAATAAGACGGTGTAGTCCCTCATTCGTCCAGGAGTGTTCTATCGTAGAAAGGGTTTCAGTCGTAGTCATCTGGACACTGTTTTCAGAATCAAGACGTTTCGGCTCCCATCCGGAAGTCATTCTCAATTGTGAAGAAATGGGACGGGAACTAGAAATTTAAGCTACTCTGTGTTACATAAGCCCTGCCCTCAGGAAGGAATATACCTGAGTATCTGTTGATAGCTAGTTTCACCTGACCAATTAGGTCAGTTTCAGGTCTCTCCAAAATGTGTTTGAACATCTACTGCTGCCCAAAAGACGGACTAAAACAACACCTCACACCATTGGCTCTACCCCAAGATGTTGTGGTCATACAGTACGTGGACGGCATCCTTTTGGCCGTCCCTACTGCTGAAGCTTGCCTGACTGCTACACACTCCTTGCTCACTTTGCTCGCAGAACAGGGGTATGAGGTCAAAAGAGAAAAGGTGCAAGTTTGCAGATGCATGGTTTCTAGGTCGTGAAATCTCTCATGAGGGACACATCCTCACCGCTTCGCAGAAGTCATCTATTTTGTCACACGGAAAGCCTACTACGGTTCAACAAATGTTAGCCTTTTTAGGCCTGACAGGATACAGCAGGAACCATGTTCCAGCATATGTGGAGCTCACACAACCCCTGCATGACATGGTGGCGGAGGTGAGAAATCGCAACCTCACTGAGACATTAAACTCAACAAAGTGTATTGTAAGTGACATATTGCAGCAGTGGCATCATGCAAGCCAAAATTCTGGGGGGGCACAAATAGAGAGGCATGGGGGTCCTTCCCCAGAAAAAAAAAGAAAATAATGATGCAATTTTCTGCAATTTGACATATACATTCAAAGACTTTGGGGGGATCATTTTAAAACTTCATTAAATCAGTTTTTGTAGTTCAGTAATCTCCCACTTTATATTATGGTAAATACTATATAGTTATTTAGAGAATTTCATGTAAATGATTTGTGCTGTTTTGGTTATTGAAAATGACACTTATACATATAACCTGTAACCACATCTACACACACTGATATAACTAGATCATCTCTGCTTTATCCCACATCTCCACAAAAACTTAATCTGTCCTCAGGACAGACAGCTCTGTTTTGCAGTCATCCACAAGCTGTGCAGCTGTGCTGATGTCCATGTCTTCACCCTGAAGGTATTTTGAGAGAATACCAGTCATTGTGAAAATTCTACTCAAGGCCACCAGATGGAGACAGAACTGAAAATCAATGGCTTTTCTCAGTGCCATTGCAGTTCCTGACGTGTCCCGGTCAAATGCATCACTGGTCTGAATCCGATCCAATGTCTCCACCACAGTATCCATGGTAATGAGAAGGACACTCAAAGCCTTCAGTGTCTTGGGTCTCTTGGGGTCATTTCCCATCAGCTCTTTTTGCACATCAATGAACAAATCAATGGTAAATCAGCTACTTCAGTAAATCCTTTAATATATAATTTGCTGTAATTAACATGAAGTGATTTACAAAATATGCTAGGAAAATAATACTATATCACTACCCTGAAAGCGTAGAAATACATAAAAAAAACTGTCCAGTCGTACTTCAAATGTCTTGTAATATGGTCCCTCTTCAGCAGCAGGATCTCCCTTTGAACTCCCAAATATGTGATCTAGAGTGCTAAATTCAAATACGTGCTGGAAAGATTTAGTTCAAGCAAGTAAGTTTCTATTAATATATATAACTGATATAACTGTCATTATTATTATTGTTTAATACTTATTACTGCAGTAGTGATAAAGTCTACATGGAAAAGTGAAAAGTGCGCTCCTGCAGAGGAACTGATGAACTCGGTATCCGAAAGCTACCCGGACGACAAGGAGGTTCGGACATGTGTGTACATACATCCACTGAAAAATACCAGCAAATAACATAATGTTTGGCGATATGTCGCTTGTTTAAAGCTGTTATGGAGACGCGAACGACATGATGTTGATTCATGAATAATGTCCGAAGCCGCTGTTGAGGAAGTTTCCGTTTTATCGTCCATTTACTGCGCAGAAGGAGAGTTCCAGCTCATCCAGCAGTCTGGTAAGCTAGTTAACGTTTCGCTGCAAACGCCGTCGTATTTGCTTTCCACCTGCTTTGTCCGCAGTTTTTACAACGACAACGTGCTTGTTGAGCTAATAGCGAATTGTTACGAACAAACTAAAACGAAAGCTGTCTGAATGTAGTCTGACTGTTTATCTTAGTTTGCCACGAATCTTAAAATTTGGCAATTTGTAAACTTCCTGCTGGGGGAGCAAATCACAGTTCAGATCCCTTCACTATAAGCCTCGTTTAACCATGTTATATTATAAAGAGCTCGGTCTAGACCTGCTCTATAGGAAAAGTGCAATGAGATAACTTCGGTTATGAATTGGCACTATATAAATAAAATTGAATTGAATATGTAACTTACAACAAATTGGCCATGTCATCATACAGTATAACCTCAAGCCTTTGCTAACAAGATGCACAAAAGTCAGACTTTGAAGCTTCAGTGTTAATACAGCCAGCTGCCCCAATATTTACAATGACAAATGTCATTCTCTGACATTCCCTTAGACTTTAAAAACCCAAATCAACTGAACTCTGTTACTTTGGCACTTAGGTCTACAGTCTGTTGGTGCTGTAACATCGCTCTGTTCGCCTTCTAGCTCAGGATGGGCTTGTTGTCCAAATCAACAGCACTGTTGGAGGAGAAAGAGGACTGGACATCAGTCTGTTGTTCCATCTGCACCCCCGCTACCCTTCCTGCCCCCCCGGCATCTCTGTCTCTTCCACTGCTCTTTCTAGGACTCAGTGTCACAACATCAGACAGAAGCTGCTGGATCAAGCTGCAGCCTTACCACCAGAACCAAGAGTTCATCAGTTAGTGGAGTGGTTACAGGTAAACAATAACTTACTGACCTTCTCATGAGCTGTAACTCTGGAGATTTAGCTGGTTACATATAATTGTACGAAAACATTTTTACATGAAAAGAATGCTCCATCCGAAAAATATATTGGGTATAAAACACTCACCCTGTAGGTTAGAAGGGCAGCTGTGAAACATTTGTAGCTTCCTTGGACAAACATTAGCCACAACATTATCAGGGTGCACAAAGTAATACAATTAGAAAACACAAGGACAGTAAATCTGTGGAGGACCTCAAATAATCATAATTAATGTGCAAATACGTGCTGTGTTAACAATAGCAGTGTGTGCAGATTGCAGAGGACTACAGAGGAGGTGAGGAGGAGGTGAAAGAGAGAGAAAAAGAGGAGGAGTGGACTGCAGTGCTGTTGTTGGACCACATCCGAGCTCAAAACCGTTACATCGGACTGCTGGAGCGCTGGACCCAGCAGCTGCAGCTCACTGGGAGATTATTACTGGGACGAAGTATACTGGTTATTCTGCAGGGAGCGAGACCCAACATCAAGGTGCGAACCCACACGTTTAACTCGCCATCACACAAAGAACGTACCTTTTTTTGTTAGGGATGCCCCGATCGCGTGTTTTTGCCGCCGATACCGCAACCACATGCACAGCTCCTGGCCAGTGAACGAGGTGGGAGGCGGGGCAACGCTACACACACACGCATGCACGAGAGTGTTTAACCACAGGTTAACCAAGTTTTAGCTGGGAGATGTGTGAGAGCAGCGAGTTCGCTACGTTCTGTTTATGTTCATAAACTAAATAAACTCACAAAATGTCATGAAAGGAAATATTCTTACACCTATTTCCTTATTAAACAGAAAAAATACAACCATTTCTCTCTTTCACCAAAGTAAGAGCAGCTTAATTGCCTTGTTAACTCATCGTAAAACACACTTCATTCAAACTCGAGAGAAACAAAATAAAACTCACCAAAACCGTCTTTGTTAGTCTTTCCACCATTCCAACAATCACCCACTTTGGTTTGGTTGAAATAAATCCTTCATCCACCGAGTTAGATGTGAAAATATTCTGGCTCGAAGTTACACGCTGTTTCCCCGCTGGCCTCTCTGTGCTGCTGGGTTCGCTCGCTGAACGAGTCTGTCGCTGAGCAGCTCTCACTCGTTCTTCGGAGGCAGGCCATTAAATTAGCAGCAATAACTGTTTTCAACACGGAAAAATGGATAAAGACATCACATTTATTTTTTCACTTGCCTGATTGGACAACTGCAAGAGGTATTCCACTTGCCCGAACACAGAGTTTACTTGCCCCGTTCAAGCATTAATGTCGAGCCCTGGTAGATAAATGAGACTTGGATTATCTTGCACGAGAGAGAGTTTTTAAACAGATAGTTTGATATAGTTTTGCTATTTTAAAAAACGGGAGCGCCATCAATCTCAACAAGTCTGGATAGCGTGCTTTGGATTCATTCTACGTTCACGTGGAAACAAAATTCTTCAGGAATTCAAGGTAACATGGGGTGAGTAATTGATATACAAATCATTTTGGGGTGAAGAAGTGGTCCTTTAGGTTAGTTAGCATGCAACAAGGACACCAACTCAGCTGAGAATTGAGTTTTTTGTGTCATCGATTGGCGACTAGAAAGCATTAATCCCCATCTCCCTATCGCATATTTTTACTGAATATCGGCCGATAACGATTGGCCGGCCGATCGATCTGGGCATCCCTACTTTTTGTGTATGTCTTGTATACAGTATATAACTACAGTACATGTACTGTATACTGGACTTACTGTATGGCCATGGCTTATGAATTTAAGGATTGATTGATTCTGCACTTGAAAACATACAATACATGTTAAAAGGGCCATTTATATCACTATTATACAAACACATCTTTACTGCATTATTGTGATAACAAGGTAAATTTATACAGAGACAAATGAGACTATGATAAAGTTGATTAGTAGCCTCTGGCTCACACCGGAATGAAGACATTTCTTGTAAACTATAAGAACAGCGCCCTCTGCCTGTTGTATGCTGTAAAGTAGGTGTCACACAATATAAAATAAGGCTGCAATTAATGAGCATTTTCATAATCGATTAATCTACATATTTTCTTCCTTGATGGGCTGATATATAATATCAGAAAGCAGGTAAAATTCCCATCACAATTCCCTAGTCCCCAAGTTGATGTCATCAAACAGTCCAGAAATATTAAATTTGCTATAATGAGGAAAAGCAGCAACGTTTCACATTTGAGAAGCTTAAATATGAGAAGGTTTGGATTTTTTCAAATTAAAAAATTATTTAAATGATTATTTGATTCTGAAAATTGACTATAGATTAACTGACTAATTATTGCAGCTCTGATATAAAATACAATGCAGAGGATAAAAGGTTCAGTATGCCACAAACTAAGTTGATTTGAAATCTGTTTACATTTGAGTGACAGCGCCCTCTAGTGGCCATATGAAATATGACTCTTGTTCGTTCATCTGGCTTGATCGATAGGTATAATTGGCTATCATCCACATAACAATGAAAGTTTATGGAGTGTTTCCTAATAATATTGCCTAGAGGAAGCACATATATGGTGAATAGAATCGGTCCAAGCACAGAACCTTGTGGAACTCCGTGACTAACTTTGGCGTGCACGGAGGACTCACTGTTATGTACAAACTGAGATTGATCTGATAGATAGGATTTAAACCAGCTTAGTGCGGTTTCTGTAATGCCAATTACATGTTCCAGTCTCTGTAATAGGATGTGATGGTCAATGGTGTCGAACGCAGCACTAAGATCTAACAAGACAAGTACAGAGACAAGTCCATTGTCTGATGCAATTAAAAGGTCATTTGTAATTTTCACCAATGCTGTCTCTGTGCTATGATGCACTCTAAACCCTGACTGAAAATCCTCAAATAAACTATTGTTATTTAGAAAATCACACAACTGATTGGCGACTGCTTTCTCAAGGATCTTAGAAAGAAAGGGAAGGTTAGATAAAGGTCTATAGTTGGCTAAAACCCCAGGATCAAGAATGGGCTTTTTAAGAAGCGGTTTAATTACAGCTACTTTAAAGGATTGTGGTACATAGCCTGTTAATAAAGACAGATTGATCATATCCAGTAAAGAAGTGCTAACTAAGGGTAAAACGTCTTTAAGCAGCCTAGTTGGAATGGGGTCTAAGAGACAGGTTGATGGCTTAGATGAATTAATCGTCAGTTAGTTGGTGAAGGTCGATAGGAGCAAAGCAGTCAAAATATATATCAGGTTTTACAGCTGTTTCTAAGGTTCCTGTGTTTGAAGACAAGTCGGCACCGATTGAAGGCAGGACTTGATGATTTTTTTAGTTAAGTAGTTTAATAGTTAAAATTTTATTATTAAAGAAGCTTCTGAAGTCATTACTACTGAGGGCTATAGGAATACATGGCTCAATAGAGCTGTGACTTTGTCAGCCTGGCTACAGTGCTGAAAAGAAACCTGGGGTTGTTTTTATTTTCCTCTATTAATGATGAGTAGTAAGCTGCTCTGGCATTACGGAGGGCCTTCCTGTATGTTTTAAGACTATCTTGCCAGACTAAACGAGATTCTTCCAGGTTATTAGAACGCCATTTCCTTTCAAGTTTTCGTGGTGTTTGCTTTAATTTGCGGGTTTGGGGGTTATACCATGGAGCTAACCTTCTTTGTTTTATTATCTCCTATTTTAGAGGAGCGATAGAATCGAGTGTCATTCGCAGTGAGTCTGCAGCGCTATCAACTAGATGGTCAATTTGGGAGGGGCTGCGATTTGCATAGGAGTCCTCTGTTATATTGAGACATAACACTGAATTAAATGCAGATGGAATCGCTTCCTTAAAGTTAGCTACAGCACTATCAGATAGACATCTAGAGTTTTTGCCTAATCGTGTGGAGTCCAGTAATAGCAGTTCAGAAGTTATTAAATAATGGTCCGATAAAGAAGGATTCTGTGGAAAGACTATTAAATGTTCAACTTCAATGCCATATACCAGAACAAGGTCGAGGGTGTGGTTTAATACAGTGAGTGGCTTCATGTACACTCTGACAAAAGCCAATCGAATCTAATAATGAGATAAACGCAGTACTAAGGCTATCATTTTCAACGTCCACATGAATATTAAAATCACCTACAATAATTACTTTATCTGTTTTAAGGACTAAACTTGATAAAAACTCTTAGAATTCAGATAAAAACTCAGAATAAGGACCAGCAGCGCGGTACACTATAACAAATAGAATTGGCTGTTGTTGTTATGACTGTTATCTCTGTTGTCTGTTGTATGATTGTTGTCTCTTCAGGAGTTTTGTTGCCTTTTGAAGACCGTGAAGGTGGATGTGGATTCTTCAGGCAAGAAATGCAAAGAGAGGATGATGAAGGTTCTCATTGAAACCCTTTCGTCTTCCTCCTGTGGACATGGGTATGGATCACAGACACATGACTGATGTAGCAGAGAAATGGAATAACGGCAGGACTTCTAGATCCATATAATCACTGTGCAGTATTACTGCAGCTCTCATTTGGTTTCTCTCTGTTTCTCTCCATGTCTTTCCATCAGTCTCCAGGGTTTTGTAGTGAAGAACTACCAGTCACTACCAGAGCTGACCGCGGCCTTCCAGGAAATCAACATGACTGAGCTTTACCAGCAGATACTGCCATCATTAAGTGACTGACAGCACACGGGTTACCAAGTTACGGAGCTCCCCTGGGGTCAGCTGAGGAAAAAAAAGAGCCATGTGTAAATCTGTACTCTGTTTGCAAACAGTGACAAAAGACTTTTCTGTTCATGTGCTTCATACTTTTAAGTTTAAGAGAGCATATGATTAGAGTGGCAGTAAAACCACTTGCATATAGTTTTCTTAACTTTGATTGCTGCTTATTTAGTCATGATTATTTAATGTTATAAATAAATATTTAAGATTTTAAGTTTTCAGGGGCATTAATGTCAACTGGATATTTCAGACACTGCTAGCTTGATTCTGCAGAAAACTTAATAAAGGAGAATGTGTGTGAAGTATCCAGTCTATTAAAGGGGTCTGTGAAGTGTCCTGTTTATCATAAAGATGGGATTTTACGCAAAACACAATTTGTGTAGTCTTCGTCTGTCACCGATGATATTTAAAACCACTCAAATTAAATAAAATAAAATTTTATAACAGAAGTTATCTCATTGCACCTTTCCTGTAGAGCAGGTCTAGACCGAACTCTTTAGAATAATATTGACCCAACAAATCCCGAATTCTTTACATCAGCGTCATCTAGTGGTCATTTCAAGAATGACACTGGTAGACCACTGCTGAACGGGTTGAAAGCAACAAACCATCAATTTTCACTGCGATTGTTTCATCTACTACCACCACCCATGTGAACCACCTTTTGCACATCAGATCGTTGGTGGACAACACTTTCACCACTGTCAACGAGCAATAAGGAATATCCGTGGCTTGGATTACCTGTTGCCGCACCTGGAAAACGGAGGCGTCGAAGGAAGTGGGGGTCACGGTTCACTGGTCCGGCTGAGGAAACGTGCAAACCGGCCTCCTCTACCGAGTATTCTTCTAGCAAATGTCCAGTCACTGGATAATAAGATGGACGAACTTAGGACCAGGATGGCTTTTCAATGTGACACTAAGAACTGCAAGGTTGTGGTTTTCATGGAGACTGCTCGACCCTTCAATCCCAGACTCGACCGTTGTTCCAGTGGGGCACTCCATTCACGCCAGGACCGGACAATAGAATCGGGAGGAATAAGGCGGTAGGTGTCTGCTTAACCTGGAGTACCTTATGGTCGAATGCCGTCCTTATTATCTCCCGATGGAGTTTACAACGGTCGTTCTCACAGCGGCGTCCATTCCACCACATGCTGACACCAACCAAGCCCTGGACCAGCTGTATGGAGTTAAAGACAGGACTACGGCCTCACGGAGGCTGCTTTTATTGTCTTTATTTAAACTGACGCCCCTCGGGGCTGCATGCTCAGCCCTCTTGGGTATTCCCTGACTGTGTGGCCACACGCAGCTCCAACACCATTATTAAGTTTGCTGCCAACACTTCCGTCATCGGCCTGATCATCGGTGACGATGAGACGGCCTACAGAGAGGACGTCAGAACCCTGACATCTTTGTGCCAGGACAACAACCTCCATCTCCACGTCAGCGAAACAAAGGAGCTGATTGGAGCTGACACGCCCCCATCACCATCAGGGGGACTAGGGTGGAGAGAGTCAGCAGCTTCAGGTTCCTCGGGGTCCACATCAGCGAGGACCTGACCTGGACACACCACACCGACACCATCACAAAACCACAGAGACAACGGCTGTTCTTCCTCCTCAGGCTGAGGAGGCTCAACATGGACTCCAGGATACTCTGCCCCTTCTACAGGTGCACCATAGAGAGCATCCTGACTGGCTGCACCACCCTCAACCGTAAGGCTCTACAGAGGGTGGTGAAAATTGCACAGCACATCAAAAGGACGGAGCTGCCATCCATGGAGAACCTCTGTTCCCAGAGGTGCAGGAAGAAGGCCAACAGGATCATCAGAGACCCCAACCACCACAGCCACAAACTGTTCTGCCTGCTCCTTCAGGCAGACAGTACCGCGGCCGCCGGACCCGCTCCACCAGGCTCAGGGACGGCTTCCTCCCTCAGGCCATAAGACTGTTGAACTCTTGCTCTCGTGCTCGTCACTATGCCACTTTGGTCGCACCACACTGATACACGGACGCCACTTTACTATTTTATACTACTGCTGTACTTATACTATACTTACTGGTACTGAACATACATATTCTACTGCACTGGCTCCACCTGCTTACTTTCTGTGTTAACATCACATATATATATTTATTTATTCTACTACCTGTAAAATGCCTGTGTATTTTATATTTTATTCCTGTATTTTAACGTCTGCACTATTTTATGTCTTAGATTGTAAATTCTTTACTTACGTGATTTTCCTTTTTATACATATTTGTATGAGCATTGTTGCAGGGAGCCTGAGAACTAAGAATGTCGTTGCCGACTGCATCACTGTAATCGTTGTGCATGTGACAATAAAGAAGTTGAAACTTGCTCTGTGCTTTAGTTTTTTTTACGCAGTCATTGACCGATACGACACAGAACAGAAGTCATAAACAATAACTAAAGTCTTGGGTGCCCTCGTGAGTCACCAGCTAGAGCACAAACCATTGCGGCTGAGTCCTTACCGCAGCGGCCTGGGTTAGACCCCCCCCCTCCCGCCTTTCCTGTCTATCTCTGCTGCTGTCACTGGCAAATTAAGACGAAGAAATAATCTTAAAAAAATAAAAACAGCTAGACTCTGCCACTTCATGATCTTTGTCGCTTTCTTTCTCTCACCAAAAGAACCTGTTTTAGCTATTGCACACAACAATCAGCAAGCCAAGCCATCTGCAAAAAGCTTCTGCATAATGTTTTCATGACCATTTAGCACCACCTATGGGGCTCACATTGTCAGAAATGTAGGTCAAGTCTTTAAAAGTGCTATTTGTCCCTTGATTAATGTAGTCAAACAGTTCAGTCTGTATTTAGGAATACCTCAGTCTCTTGCTAAAACCAGTTACAAAAGTGGAGCAGACATTTTAAGTGTATGTTCAGACACACGGGGATATTTTGGAATATTTGGAAGATTCTCAGAAAGAGTAAAAGTACCAGCAATTAAGTGACAGACTACGTACATCTTAAATCTTTTTTCTTGTAAAATGAATTGGTGTCCTCACTTGCCTACCTTCAGCTGAGCAGTTGACACTAACAGGACATGAGGGTCTGATATAAGACAGAACAAACCTCTCTGTTCCATAATGAGATTATCCTTATCGTTCCAGGAACAACAACACACAAAGGACACAAACAGTTCTGGGTCGTGGATGAGCGAGTTTCGAGTTATACACTAAGAGGATGTAAAAAGAACACATTCCAGCTGGTTCATCTCAAGAATTTAAACCGCAGGTCACTCACCAGTTTACAGCTGTTGTGTGTGTTCCTCTGAAACACTTCAGACCATCAGCCCATATGGGTCTATGAAGGCTGTAATTTAGGGTTTAGTGCTTTCACTCTCCATCCTCATCCTCAACACTTTATTTTATTTTTGTATTTGATTTAATGTAGTTGTGTACTACAATGTATCACTATTGATGTTGTTAACATCTCTGATGTATCAGTGGTGTTTCAGCAGCTTTTCACCCGGACAAAAACAAAACACTTCGTTAATAATGACAGAACTTCGGCTCTCAGCCATTTCAGTCCCAATGGCTGGATGTAAAGTATTTGTGTGATTTTGCTATGAAAGGTTTTACGTCTGTCAGATACGTCAAGGCACTAACGTATGTTCAGACCCCCCTGGGTGATAGCCTCGGATGCTAAATAAAAAGTTCAACAAGTCTGCATACCTAAGCAACAAAATAGGTTGTTCATCAGTGCATTCTAAAACCAACTTTTCCTGTTGGCAGGACTTTTTCAAGTTCAGGCAACTAAAAGCATATGGTAGTGTCTGTGCACAGCCTTCTATACCCCCAACCTCCTGTGTAGCTGTATAGGAACCAATGTGTTTTGAAGGGTTGGAGCAAAAAGCTGAAGGAACCGAAAACACAGTCCCTCCGCCGTGTAGTCTTTTTGCTCCGCCCGTCACTGGAGCAGTGGCCAGCTTTCATGCCCTGTCATCCCACAAAAATTAAGCAAGTAAAGTAAATACAACACGGGCCTGCTACGTTTGCTCAGAAATAAGTCTTTAAAAAGTGTTGCTAACTTCACCATAGTATTACAGTGCACGTGCATCATGTGTCTGTGTGTGCATTAGAAAACGTTAACACTATGTTAGGAAGCAAGTCATGGACATTCAAATCTCAGCTTTTGCTTATTGAGTTTATTGTTTGTTTGTAAACATAGTTTTTTGTATTTTATTTTATATTCAATAGGAATCCAAAATCGGAAAATTAAAAAACAATTCATTATTTTGTTATTCATGTATGAGTCCAACACAAAAATCGAGCCACGGACTGATTTTGATTTTGATATGTAATGGGTCTGATTTGTGTGACTTCTTCGTGTCTTGCACTTGATAAACTTGCAGCAAATACACTTGCGACAGCGGTACCTGATTTAATGTAATGAATATGAGCTGGCAACGTTTACGGAGAACGTGTTAGAAAAAAAGTTGCCTACTTCCACATGCAGTAGTGATCAGTCATTTGGAGGCGTGTCTGTGTCTCCTGATGGACGCCAGTCCGGTCTTCTCTCTGTCAGCTCTGTGTTTGGTCTCCTGAGGGAAACATCTGGCTCTTTAGCTGCTAGATGCTCCGCTATGTTCAGCAGCTGCTGTCTGACTGCGTCTGGCTGCTGTCTGCTGCTCAGCAGCTCGTGTTCAGTGCATAGTATACGTGTAGGGACCTACAGTTGGCCTGTGATGGCTAATTTTGTTTAAGTGCCGCCCATTTGGACGATGATGAATTAATAAAATGTAGGACTATGAATCAAATAAAGTATTAGCTGAGAGGGCGAACTCAGCCAGCGGGAAACAACAGGCCTCATGAACTTCAAAACTGACGGTTAATAAGCTAGCTAAATTGTGTTAAGACAAAACATGTATACATGGCAAAACAGAGCTTTAGTTTGATTTTGTCAAGAGACCATGCCATGAAGAATATGAGGAGCATTCTCATTTTATATTTTGCCCTTTCTGTACTGTAGGTCACCGGCCATTGGCAGACCGTTAGTTTTGGTATCTTAATAGGTTTATTTTTTACATTTTTTTATCATAGGCCTATAATTTAATGGGACAGAACCGGGGGCTTGCCTCTTCCAGGCTCATTTCAGACCTCTATCCCTGTGTCACCCTGTTATGTGCAAGGCCCACGCATCACAATATTACTGGCTACAAAATAGTGGCTTTATCAGAGCTTTTTCAGTGAAAACAGCTGCTGCTGGTAACGATGCAGTGAGAGCAAACAAAACACTAAAGTTGTGGGCTGGAAAACCACCAACGAGCTGAAACATGCTAAAATGTTCCGTAGTCCTAATAAGAACAGTACTTCATATTGCTGTAAAAAGCACATTCATTATAATGCAGTTTTGTACATGTTCAGTACAGAACATTTCTACACATTCCACAAATGGCCATTTTAAAAAGATCTGTGAAAATGACACCTGCCTTCAGCAACCTGCAAAAATACAACTGAAGAGCTTCATTCCACTATTTGTAAAGAGTTAAAAACTAAATGAGAATAGCACAAGTTAGTATTTTATAAATGATTGTAACTGACGTAGGTTTGGTCAGATGATAACACTTGAGTTGTTATGTCTGTTTAACACTGATTGAGAGTGAGAGAGGGAGGTGTCTGGAGGTGGTCGGCTCCTCATCCGTTCATCAGGCAGGTGCGGCAGCAGAACTGACGGTAAAGCTTCTTCTCACACAGACGGTTGGATATGACCATCTCACAGAACTCCTCATCAGCTGACAGACAGATCAGAGCAGAAGCAGAGAATCAGCTTAACTAAATTACCATCCACCATGGGTAACCACCATGAACCATCGTTGTTCTGTTTGGATCTGCTTTGTATTGAATTCTTCCTTCATTTTTGAGAAAATGTGATTGATAACCATTTTTGGCAAACAATCTTCAAATCATACTTGACTCAAGTGAGGTAACACACTGTGTTCAGACCCCATTTTCACCTGGTATTAATAAGCATTTTCGTTCTGCCCGCACTTTGTTCGGATTCCAATATTAAAATTCGTTATACTGCTGCATGGGCTACTTGTTTTGACTTTGCAGAGGAAGTGTTGTCTGTAGCTAGGAGGAATAGGTGGAGTTAGGTGACCTTTCAACATGCTGGACACATTTTTTTCTTAAGATGTGGTCACCATGTACAGATGTCATTCACACCTGGCTGAGATCTGATCCCAATGCAAGCCAGACCGCCTCCAGAAGTGGTCTAGCTGATCAGATTGCATCCAGATGGTGTTCTGCGTGAATTTACACCTGCATTAACACGTTTATCCTTATACAGATAACATATCCAGATCCAGATTGCATGTTAATACCAGGTGGCAGTGGGGTCTTACACTGAGCTTTAGAGGGGCGCTGTGGAATTTTCTTGTAGTTCTGTTTACATTCAGTGTTACTCACCAAACAACATTGGGCCTCATGCAAGAACATTTTCATATTCATATCCTAAACTTCTCTTACCATGTCTGTGAGGCTTGTTTATACGAGTGCTGTAAATTGCTTGTTTCAGCCTGATGAATACCACCTGTGAAGGTGTGCGTTTGTGAGTTTCATCCTTAGCATTATCTACTTTGCTTCAAAAATGCCAATATAAGGTTGCCTGTTCTGCTCTGTTTGTGTTTCATTCACAAAAATGTTACACAAGAGCAAAAAGAAGACTTTCATACTGCAGAGCTTCTAGTCCTGCTGTCGGAAATCAGCAGTAGTTTTTTTTTGTCAGTAGTGGTGTTAGAGGACCTGTAACAATTAGAAAATATTAGTAGTACAGCTGCCAACGATGTGTCATCAGAGCACAGCTGTACTGTGACAGACATAAAGAGGGAATGTTTTGACAAAGTTAAATGCTAAAACACGTCTTTCTAAAGCAAAGCAGTCCATGACTCATATGAGAGGTGGTCAAGTGGATGTGACAGTCGTGGAGATGTACCCTGTTCGAACCTCAGAGAAACTACAAAGTAGGAGAAAAGTGGTAAATGCCACAAACTGTCTTAAAGCACTTGTACATGCCACTTAAGAACAAATCTACAGAACAAAATGGTTCTAGCATGAAACGCATTTGAAAAGCCGATTTGTTATGTATTCTAAATTGTGCATTGTTTACATTCATGTTTGCTTGCTAGCAGTCTTCTTCTTCACCTACTGTTGATTCACAAAATAACGTAAAACCAGCTGCAGGATGTGAATCGTGTGCTTGTGTGTGCACAGTACAAACAAAACGGGGACCCACTCGTCCAAACATTGCTCTATAGCGCTACTAGTGGTCAAAAACTCCACAAGGTACCTTTAAGTATTTTGGTGTACAAATCGGATGGGTTTGCAAAACAGGGAGGTTAGTTGTTATGCTAGTCTTAGTTAGCTGACATTATCTAAACATAAAATAGATCAAATAATTTATTGGGGAAAAAACGCACAGAAATTAACAGTACATTTAGTTCTAGGGAGATAAAGAGCTGCATGGAGCTCGTTCACAGCAGCTCTTATCCAGTATTGCCAGTAGAGGTGCATAACATCACACAAAAGCCCTAGGAGATTGAAGCTGATGGGGCTATAATTTCAAACTCACCGTTATTACAGGATGCATTCACGACACAAGTCCCGCTGACCAGACTATAATCCTCTTTACATTTGGTGCAAGTTGTTCCGGGGCCACTGCAGCTCAGACAGTTTTCCTCACACCTGGAGAGACAAAGCCACATAAAAAACACTAGAACAGTGCTGAAATCGTCACATACTAAACAAACACCTGTTTCTTCCATTTCCTTTTAGAGAAAGGGTTGAGACTGGGGTACCCCCAAGAAGCTGGTATGTTCTTCTGCTTTTTCACTAGAAAATGTCAGGTGCATAATTCAAATGTAACTGTGAAACATCCAAGATTTACATTTTACAGTGGATTTTAAGTTATACATGTGAAGCATCACACCCTGACTGACTGACTTATTGTAAGAAAAACATTTTAAAATGATCCAGGTATGAACCAGTGATATTTGTAAGACTGAGAATCACGCACCTGTGACACATCTTATGAGGGACTCCTGCTGCCTCTCCAGAGTAGTAGCCAGGTGTGCAGGTCTGCACACACCTCCACTCCTGCTGCAGGTAGCCCTCAGCACACTGGATACACTCCTCCTTACCTGGCCCTGGGAAACACACATATGAAACTCCGATGTCACGCAAGATGAAAACCTCCAGGTCACTGTACGACACATTATCAGGAGCACATAGCACTTTTGGAAAGACGTGATCAAAATATATTCACACCTATACCTGAATCTCTTCAACTTTGTCTGCTAGTTTTACTCAAGTTTCTAAATCAGCATTTGCCTTCTCACTAAGAGGTTTTGTTTCTGCTGCTTCTGTTACGGCACTGTAGAAATTGCACGTACCTGGCAAACACACTGACCTGTACAAGTCCTACAAGAGGAATGGCATGGGCTGCACGTCATCTCTTCCAGATGGAAAAAGGTTCCATCGGTGCATTCGGGAACACAAGTCATCCCCGCCAGACTATAAACAAAAAACCCCAACTACATTACAATACCTTGTTTTAAACCAAAGTTCAAATATAAATGGCAGTCTAACTGTCTTTACATACCGGTAGCCTTCTCTGCAGGCAGTGCATCTGTCTGCATACCTCAGGCATCTCATACATGTGTCATGACACTTCACACACTGCCTCTGATCTGGCATAGACAGCATGCACAAGCATCAATATGGTGGAAATAACACAATTGGAGTTCCTGGATTGTCTTAACATTTATTTCATTTAACATTTATTTACACATGTATTTATGTAAATAAAAAAATAATTAACTTGTATCACACACCCTTTATTCAGCCACAAATACGCCACAGTCTACGGGTTTAAATCAATATAAGGAACAACTGGAGACTAGTAATGATACTACTAGTAAAAGGTACTTTGTGGGGTTTCCTCATTCAGTGTTTCCCTGAGGCCTAACAAACATGGTGAATGCATTTCCGTCCTCATAAAACATTGTTTTTGAATATTTTGAAACCTGCATTGTTTACATCGATGGTGGCTAGCTAACAGTCTTCTTCTTCCCTGTTTTTTGCTGGCACATTATTTCTTGGCAGATTATCGCCAGTGACCGTTCATCAGAGGAATAGCGTGAAGCCAAAAACAAAACACGGACTCGCTAATAAAAACATTGCTCCCTAACGTTACCTGTAGTCAAAAACTCCACAGTTTTAAATATTTACTTAAAATATTTCCGAAATTTTTCAAAAATAGAACAGAATTGTTAAAAAATACTTTTCACACGTGGGATGGCTCTGGAAAAAAAGACGAGACTGCAACACAGAAAGTTTCCATTACAACTTGGGATACGACAATGACCACAACAATAAGTGTGTCATAGCTAGCCACTATGCCCCCCTGATCCTCATGTTACCTAGTGTTTCCACCCTCCCTTATGTCTCCTGGCTGTCCTCTGTCTGTCCTCTGTCGGCTGATCACCAGCACACCTGCATTCCATTATTCATCAGTCTCCACCGTTCTTATACCAGGCACCTCCACACCACCGACGCCAGATCGTCCCCGTACATGAGTACGCCACGTTCGCTACGGCCAATAGTAAGTCACGATTAAAAGTATTATCTTCTTGCATATCGGTGATTCTGATCTTCCTCTGCCTCAGACACGTTCGCTGCCGGTGATCACCGCTCCAGACCACTCTACACCTTCGCTTCACCAGTCCACCGCCTGGTTGTCCAGCTACCATCTCTACACTCATCAGTCCAGAGCCAGCAGCTCTCTGCCGCCAGTTTTCGTCCCCGACCCGGTCTGGTTGAGTTCCCGAGGCGGCCGTCAACTACACCGAACTTCTCACTACCCACCTACTTTCTGATCAATAAAGACTGTGGTCAACTTACCGAGCTCTGTCCCGTGTGATCTGCGTTTGGGTCCTAAAACCTGGGTTTACGACAGAACGATCTGGCCAGCATGGACCCAGCAGGCGCAACCCCGGAATCAGTGCCACTTCAGCAGACGATCGCCAGCCAGGGGATTCGTCTTGGTCAACATGAGCAACTAATACAGGCTCTCGCGGAGAGTAATCAGGCCATGCTTACCCAGCTCACTCAGTTGACCCAACAAGTTTCCAGGCTCACAGCCCAACTTTCCACCGCAGCCCCGTCAGCATCACCTTCACCCTCAGCGGAACCTCCGGCCACGCCCCCTCCTGCAACCATCCGGGAATCCCATGCCTCCGACCCAGTTCCATTCTCTGGAGACGTCACGGGATGTGGGAGCTTCCTGTTGCAGTGCTCATTGGTTTTTTGCCAGCGCCCTGTCACCTTCCCCTCGGACCAGTCCAAGGTAAACTATATTGTAGGATTATTGAGAGGCAGAGCGCTAGCCTGGGCGGAGGCTACACACGCCCGATGACCACTCTCATCGATGTCCCTGGCAGAATTTCTGGACGACCTGAGAAAGGTTTTCGACCATCCCGACGATGGAGGAAACGCAGGTAAGCGGCTATTGCGGCTATTGCGGATCCATCAGGGAGATCGAAGTGTCGCTGACTACGCAGTAGAGTTCCACACCTTGGCCGCGGCCTCAGGCTGGAATGAGGAGGCGCTAATGAGTGCGTTTGTAGCCGGTCTAAATGAACCACTCAAGGATGAGCTAGCCACGCGCGAGGAGCCCACCGGGCTGGACGCGCTGGTCTCACTGTGCATCCGGCTAGACAACCGTTTGCGCAAGCGGCGCCAGGAGCGTGCCATTCGTGCTAACTCCCATTCATCTCGCCACACAGTCCCCTCCTCCCGCTCCGTAACCCGGATGGCCAGCCAGAACACCACTTCGGAGACACCACCGTCGTCCGGCTCCGCCAGTCTCATGGAAGAGCCGATGCAACTAGGCCACACCCCTTTGACTCCATCTGAATGCCGTCGCCTCAGACTCGCTGCTGGAGAGTGTTTCTACTGCGGTGACAAGGGTCACTTCCTGGCTAAATGCCTTAGACGACCAAAAGACTAGGCTCACCCGTCGCAGTGGGGGTTCGGGTGAGTCGCAACAACCCCCGTGACCCTAGTCAGCGCAAGTTGCAGTTTCCAGCCACCCTCTACTTTCAGAACGAGGCTCTCCTGCTGCTGGTGCTTATAGACTCCGTAGCTGAGGGTAACTTCCTGGACGTTGAGTTGGCCCGGCAGGCTAGTCTCCGCACCGAACCATTGGATACTCCACGCAACGCGGAGGCACTAGATGGCAGTATCCTGGCCCGAGTCACCCACCATACGGTCCCGGTGGGTCTGGTGCTCTCCAGAAATCACAGGGAAAGCATACAGTTCCAATTAATCTCTTCTCCGAACACACCACTGGTGCTTGGTTATCCTTGGCTGCAGTTGCATAGCCCTCACATCGACTGGGAAAAAGGGACAATAATGGGCTGGAGTCCCTTTTGTCTGGCCACCTGCCTGCGATCCGCCCCGTCACCACCTGAGAACAACATTACGGCACCAAGCGCGGCTCCTCCAGATCTATCCTTAGTCCCTCAAGAATATCACGACCTCGGTGAGGTCTTTAACAAAGACCTGGCACTATCCCTGCCACCGCATCGCCCGTATGATTGTGCCATTGATCTTCTCCCTGGGGCTCCCCTGCCAGCGACCCGACTCTACAATCTCTCACGACCAGAGAGAGAGGCCATGGAGAAGTACATTGGGGACTCACTTCGAGCTGGACTCATTCGCTCGTCCTCCTCGCCAGCAGGGGCAGGATTCTTCTTCGTCACCAAGAAGGACAAGACACTACGCCCCTGCATAGACTATCGAGGACTCAATCAAATTACTATCAGGAACAAATATCCGCTGCCTCTAATCAACGCAGCCTTCGAACCACTCCAGGGAGCCAGGGTCTTCACAAAATTAGATCTCCGGAATGCATATCACCTGGTTCGCATTAGAGAGGGAGACGAGGGGAAGACGGCCTTTAACACCCCCTTGGGCCATTTCGAATATCTAGTCATGCCATTCGGATTTACCAACGCCCCAGCCGTCTTCCAAGCGTTAATTAATGATGTATTGCGGGATTTCCTCAACCACTTCGTGTTCGTTTACCTGGACGACATCTTAATCTTCTCCCCTGACCTGTCCAGCCATGTCCACCACGTTCGGCAGGTATTGCAGAGGCTTCTGGAGAACCGGCTCTTTGTAAAAGCAGAGAAGTGCAAGTTCCATGTCAGTTTCCTTGGTTGAGGGCGGTCAGATGAGGACAGATCCAGCCAAGACACAAGCAGTGGCTGATTGGCCAACACCCACCACACGGAAGCAGCTACAGCGTTTTCTGGGATTCGCCAACTTCTATCGCCGGTTCATCCGCGACTATAGTCGGGTTGCTGCCCCTCTAACCAAGCTTACCTCTCCCAAGATCCCCTTCATTTGGGACCCGGAGGCTGAGGCGGCTTGGACAGCCCTCTTTACCTCGGCCCCGATCCTCATCCGACAATTCATCGTAGAAGTGGACGCCTCAGACATCGGCGTCGGGGCGGTCCTTTCTCAGCAATCCCCCTCTGATCAGAAGCTCCATCCGTGCGCTTTCTTCTCTCGGCGACTCTCCCCGGCTGAACACAACTACGACGTCGGAAATAGAGAACTTCTAGCCGTCAAGCTGGCCCTGGAGGAATGGCGGCACTAGTTGGAGGGAGCTGAACAACCGTTTGTCGTGTGGACGGATCATAAGAATCTAGAATACATCCAAAGCGCTAAAAGACTGAATTCCCGCCAAGCACGCTGGGCTCTGTTCTTCGGTCGTTTCCGGTTTGTTCTCACGTATTGTCCCGGGTCGAAGAACACCAAACCTGACGCTCTCTCCCGGCAGCACGCTACCATGGATGTTTCTCCCGAGCCAGACTCTATCCTCCCGTCCGCCTGTGTGGTGACCCGGACCCTTTTACTGCTGAGGAGACATTTCTGGTGTCTATGGAGGCCGATACCCGAGCCTTCGTTGCTGCATGCTGTGTATGCGCTAGAGGGAAGTCGTCTCACCGACCCCCGGCAGGCTTACTCCGGCCTCTCACCATCCCTAGCCGCCCCTGGTCTCACCTGGCCCTGGACTTCGTCACCGGACTGCCTCGATCCCAGGGTCATACCACCATCCTCACCATCGTGGACCGGTTTTCGAAGGCAGCCCACTTCGTGCCTCTGGTCAAAATTCCCTCAGCCCGGGAGACCGTTTTTCGTCTGCATGGTAATCCACTGGATATAGTCTCTGACCGGGGTCCCCAATTCATTTCCCAAGTCTGGAGGGCTTTCTGCCAGGCACTGGGGGCCACAGTCAGTCTCTCGTCGGGTTTCCATCCCCAGTCCAACGGACAGACGGAGAGGACCAATCAAGACCTCGAGGCTGCTTTACGCTGCGTGGTGGCCAGCAATCCATCTACCTGGAGCTCCCAACTGGCCTGGGTAGAGTACGCACACAACTCACTCACTAGCTCCGCCTCGGGTCTCTCTCCCTTTGAGGCATCCTTGGGCTACCAGCCTCCTCTCTTCCCGTCCCAGGAGAGGGAGCTGGCGGTTCCTTCGGTACAGCACCATTTCCGCCGCTGTCATAAGTTCTGGAAAGAGACCCGAGCGGCACTGTGTCGGTCGGGGGACCGGAACTGGCAGATCGCGGATCGGTGGAGGATTCCAGCTCCGACATATGAGCCAGGTCAACGGGTCTGGTTATCATCCAAGAACATTCCACTGCGTACAGAGTCCCAGAAGTTGGCCCCCCGTTACATTGGGCCATTCACCATTGAGCGTATCATCAACCCCGTCGCGGTGAGGCTAAGTTTACCCCAGTCAATGAAGGTGCACCCCACCTTCCACGTATCCCAGATCAAGCCAGTGGCGTTCAGTGATTTGTGTCCTCCGGCCATTCCCCCTCTGCCCGCCCGGGTTATTGAGAACCATCCGGCTTACACCGTCCGGCGGCTGTTGGATGTTCGACGGCGAGGTAGGGGGCTTCAGTATTTGGTGGACTGGGAAGGTTATGGTCCCGAGGAGCGGACCTGGGTTCCCTGAGCTCGCATCTTGGACCCCCAGCTGATACGGGACTTCCGCCTGGCTCATCCAGAGAAACCTGGAGGGGCGCCAGGAGGCGCCCGTTAGAGGGGGGGTCCTGTCATAGCTAGCCACTATGCCCCCCTGATCCTCATGTTACCCAGTGTTTCCACCCTCCCTTATGTCTCCTGGCTGTCCTCTGTCTGTCATTGTGTTGTTTGTGTTCTAGCCTGGCTTCCTGGGTACCTGCTTGCGGCTGATCACCGACACACCTGCATTCCATTATTCATCAGTCTCCACCGTTCTTATACCAGGCACCTCCACACCACCGACGCCAGATCGTCCCCGTACATGAGTACACCACGTTCGCTACGTCCAATAGTAAGTCACGATTAAAAGTATTATCTTCTTGCATATCGGTGATTCTGATCTCCCTCTGCCTCAGACACGTTCGCTGCCGGTGATCACCGCTCCAGACCACTCTACACCATCGCTTCACCAGTCCACCGCCTGGTTGTCCAGCTACCATCTCTACACTCATCAGTCCAGAGCCTCGTCTCCATTCGGAGTGCCACCAGTTTTCGTCCCCGACCCGGTCCGGTTGAGTTCCCGAGGCGGCCGTCAACTACGCCGAACTTCTCACTACCCACCTACTTTCTGATCAATAAAGACTATGGTCAACTTATCGAGCTCTGTCCCGTATGTTCTGCGTTTGGGTCCTAAAACCTGGGTTTACGACAAAGTGTTACTTTTTTACTACTCTTATTACTAAAACTGATTATGTTTGGAATATGATTAGCACATCACCTCTGAATCAGCGACCCAGCAGCAGGCCTCAGACCGGGCCACAAGGAAACGTTAGGATTTGTCCACATAAGCCGAATAATATTCCCTCTAACTTTACAGACTATTATCAGCTATTTGTGCTGTAATTACCTTGAACTTGGTGAGGTTTGTCTGTGTTGCATCATCAGTCATTACTTCCCGTCATGCCCACATAGTGACTAAACAAAAGTAAGTCATCGGTATGTAAGGTCATCAGTCCGTCATCACCCACTTAGCTATTCCTTTTGCATGTGTTGTGTTCTTATTACTGTTGCAATTAACTTGCTAATTTGAATAAGAAACAAAACATTATGAGCTTGAGAGACAGTTTTAGAGTTTTTTATTTTGATGATGATACTATCAATAACCATACACACCCCTACTGAAAATATATAAGAATGGCCCATGGAGCAAAAAGGTTGCAAACCCCTGATGTACCAGTCATGTACACAGGTGGCTGTGACTCAGGTGGTAGAGGAGGTTGTCCACTGATCACAGTGTTGGCAGTTTGATCCCCACCCCCTCCTGTCCACAAGTCGAAGTGTCCTTTGGCAAGACACTGAATCCCTAATTGTTCCCGATGGTTGGCCAGCTACCTGCGTGGTAGCTCGCTGCCATTGGTGAGTGTGTGCGTGAATGGGTGAATGAGTGGCAAAAACCTTGTAAAGCACTTTGGATAAAAGCTCTATATACCGTAAATGTAGCCATTTACCATTTACTGGTACATATTTAATAAATATATTAAATAAACGGCCAACTGAATTCGCTCTACACTGTGGATGTGTTGACTTACTCTCATCAGCAAAGTAACCTGGGGGGCAGGTATCGATGCAGCTGGAATTGAGTGTGTTGACGTAAAGGCCTCTTCGACAGGAGAGACAATCACCGACTGATTGGCCAACACATCTCTCACAGCCTTTATAGCAGCGTCTACAGCGACGAGACGTAGTGTCCTCGTAGTGTCCCATTGGACAGTGGCTCACACAGGTTCTACACACACATGTAGGACGGAGCAAAGAGAATTAGAATTAGAATATGGACATTTCTCAGAGGCAGAGCTGGTCTTGGTGGAGAAATCATTTCATTGGTTAAACTGAGCTTGAGAACCTAAATACTTTGAGCACAACAGACTGAAGACCAGTTACAGTGAAACAGCAGGGGTATTGTTGTAACACACTTACATAGGCCTACGTAATTTAAAGTAACTGAACTTTTATTAAAGTAATTGAATTTAATTAAACCCTGAACTGTAGCAGGGTGGGTAACACTACAGTAGCTTTGTTTGGGTGGATCTGTATTGATTTGTGGCTTGTAGTTTTAGCCAGTACAGCTAAACAGGTGACCATCTTTTTGCTGAATTAGTTAACCCACCTTATTACTTGCTTTGTACAGTTTACTTATTTTCAAGTGAGCCTATGTAACTTTTGCTGAACAGCGGCCTCTATGGTAACAAGTGACAACTGGGGTGATGGGCAAATGCTACAACTTGATCTAACAGTTGCATAAGTAGAGAAAAGACGAGTCAAAGTCAGCGAACGGAATCATTTGTTACTCAGCAATATCTACCTACATTTTGCTAACATTCGCTAACATTAATTCAATTCAATTTTATTTATATAGCGCCAGTTCATAACAGAAGTTATCTCATTGCACGTTTCCTATAGAGCAGGTCTAGACTGTACTCTTTATAATATTATTTACAGAGACCCAACAAATCCCACCATGAGAAAGCACTTGGCAACAGTGGCAAGGAAAAACTTCCTTTTAACAGGCAGAAACCTCGAGCAGAACCAGACTCAATGGTGGGCGGCCATCCGCCGCTGCCGTAAGCTACTGGTCATACCAGACCAAGTAAGCCTGTAGCAGCAAAACCCCTGAGTGTACTGAACTAAGTCAGAAAGAGCTTTATTGCTTATGAATTCAACTTTAGAAGAGGTAAAATGTTTCATCTTTCTTAGGTTACATAGTCTAACTTTTAGCCTGTATTACTACTGACATCAATTCATAATTATTATCCCATCACACAGAAAGAATGGGAACTATAAAGTTTGTAGTCAGACTAATTTAATAACTGTAACAACAAGCCATGGTATAGTCGAGAGGTTAGAAATCTCTGCAGGGAGAAGAAGAATGCTTTTGGGAGTGGTAATGAGGCGGTGACAAAGCTGCTGAATAAGTATAAGACGCCAACAGACTCAATAAACTGATCCACAAGGCCAGTGACATTGTGGGGGTGGAGCTGGACTCTCTGGCAGTGGTGTCAGAGAGGAGGATGCTGGCCAAACTACATGCCATCTTGGACAGTGTCTCCCACCCGCTCCATGACGTGCTAGTCAAGCAAAGGAGCACCTTCAGCGGAAGACTCATCCCACCAAAAAGCACCACAGAGCGCCACAGGAAGTCATTCCTGCCTGTGGCCATCAAACTATTTAACTCCTCCCTCTAAGGGTTAGTCTGTTTGACCCTAGGTCACTAAACTGGACATTGAGCATTACATCTCCGCCATAATTAATAATAATTGTGCAATATTCTGTGTACTACTTCCGTGCAATATTAGTTTTCCCCTTGTTAGTTTTTTCTTATTTATTGCTACTTTCATCATCAACCAGTAAACCCACTTGGTACTTGACACTTAGTTTATCTTATACTTATACCGACAGGATACTTAATTTATTTCTGACCTGTTTAAAGTGTTTATTTTTTCTAGTACTTTCTCCTGTGTGCACTGACGTTAAGACGAGCTACTGTAACAAAGAGTTTCCCTACGGGGATCAATAAAGTATTTCTGATTCTGATTCTGATTAAGCGAGCAGTGAAAAAGGCTAAGGCAGAGTATAGAGATACACTTGAGACCAAACTCCATGTCCACAGCGGAGTGTGACATGGGCTGCAGGAGGTGATGAATACAGCCTCCCTGATAGTCCGAATGAATTCTACTGCTGTATTGAGACACTAGCATCTCCCACTCAGATTATTTACAGCAGCAGACAGTCTTGACCCACACAGTCAGAGGCCTGCTGTGTAACCAGAACAGCAGGAAAGTGGTTCTGATCTAGTGGGCAACAGTGATCCTCCCTGTACCTAAGAGGTCCCTTGTTAGTGCAACAGGTCTGTAGTCATTAAAACTACTGATGTAATTTCTGTTGATGATTCCTTTAGCCTGCACTTTCAAGTTGAAATGGCAAACGTGTTAGCAAACAGTTGCCTATTTAGATATCCAACAGACAAGAAGCAACATTATCATTTATTTGGAGTTGTGTTTCTAGCTAACTGACTGACCACCTTACACTGTCCTTTTAGCTCTGTTTTGGTCTCCACCAACTCCTGACAATTTTAGCACTATGTTCACCAGCTACTCTCAAACTTTCTGTCTGCTGTTTGGTATTGGGCAGGTAGTGTACAGTGGGTTGATCAGGGCTTTTTTGTTGAAAGCCGCTGCCTGCTGTGTCTGGAAACGAGGTTAATGAGAGCAGGGAGACTGAACCGAAAAATTAAAGTTGTGGGCCTTAAAATCTAAACAATCAGCTGAAAGAAGCTAAAACACTGAAGAGCTGAGGGGAACTGCAGAGTCTGTGATAATTCTCTGTAGGTTGGTCATTATGAGTGTCGCTTTTCACATTACACATAGTAATTTGATCCATTGTTAATATAAAAAATATTGAGGAGTGCAGCTTTAAAGTTTGTGACTTTCCACCTTATCTTGTCTGGTTCCATTTCCTTCTATCAACTCTTACCTGCCACTTTTCAAGCTGCCCGAGCTGAAGTGGACACAGTTGAGGCAGTGGTCAGCATCTGGTCCGTCACAGCCCTGGTCTCCACACTCGCTGTGGCATGGTCCTTGATGAACACCACATTGATTATGATCAACAACACCACCAGTGTCATCATCATCATTATCATCACCAGTGCAAACAGCTGATAAATCTCTTTCCACAATGCGCATTACATACATTCATTATTCTACCACATGGGATGAGAACATTTCCACTCTGGTTCTACAGGGGAGACTGACAGTTAATTAGCTTTATTCTTACTAAGGCAAAAGAAATTTAGTTTAGTCATTTATAACTCTGCCTAAATTCACAAATGTCCATGTCTGTCTGTACTTGACGTGAAAATGAAAGAGATTTTTAAAATGTATATTATCTCCTGCTTTTGTCTAATTTTATTCTTAATGCTACTTAAAGAAATACCATATATTCTTCCCAACCTTCTTCATACATCTATATAATGTACATTTATGTATGATACATTTTTCACTTATTAATGGAAATAATCTATCTCTAAAAAAAGTGTACATGTTTCTTATAGAGTATGTACTCCTTGCAGAGTGCAGACTCCTTGAGAAAATGTGTTTTTATTATTATATTATATATATTCTATTTTGATTATTTCCGTTTAGATGTGAAAGTTGGGAAGAAAATTGACTTTTTGATTCTCTCACCATTGTACTCGTCTTCCTCCTCCTCCTCCTCGTCCAGCTCTGGCTCCTCTTCTGGGGCTGGGATCTCCAACATCCTTGAACGGGAGTGCTGAGCACTGTAGGGATGGTAAGGGTTCTGAGATGTGCCATAAAGGATCAGCGTCCATTCTTTTAGGTTGCCTGTGCCGAGTAATAATATTTTTTTTAGGTTGCTCTGGATAAGGGCATCAGCTTCAACTGTATGGTATGGTAAATCTTAATGTAAACATGTGCCTGAGTGTGCATGTGCTGTTGGACCTTACCCAGCACCTCAGGGTTGCGTAGCTTTGACTGTGAGTCAATAATCTCCAGAGTCCATGTGCCCTCTGCCCTCTCACCCCAGAAATGAACTGTCATGAACTCCCAGTTCCTGAAGCCCTCGTTGGAACTGTCAAACAACCTGTAAACATAACAGTGAGGTGAAATGAGATGTAAGAACGGTGAAATTAAGAAGATAAAAGCTCTATGTTCATGGGCTAAGTTACCCCTTAAGGCCACTTTACACTGTGCCATTTACACATGATGAAATCTTGTCAATCAAAAACGGTGGTCTTAGATCATACTGTGAAACACATCCACTGACAGCCAGTTTAGAGCTTTGGCAACCAAAGACATCCTGCGCCAAAATTCAGTGTCAGAAATGTAAGACCTCTACGTGAGAAAACATCAAGAGTTCTCCCCCAATCACTCCACTGGACTACAAAACCAGTGGTAAACCATGTCTCCCATTCTTTAGATGTAATGGGGTAGTTTATCCTCATCAGGGGTGCCCCTCCGAGCCTTTTGAATAACAGAGCTATCCATGCATAATCTGAAAAAGATGTAGCATTCAGGGTCGTAGACCTCAAGGTCTGTTTCTACACGATAGGTCTCTCCAGACACAGATCCATCCCATTGTTGGGATTCCACAGAAGAATTCATTCATTTGGGTGATTGTTAACTGAACTTTTGTTAGGAGACTGCATTCTCTTTTGTCCCACAATCTTGAGAGCCAATGAACGCAGCATTGGCCAGTCTGACCTGTGACCCGGATGCCACCAGGTCAATAAAAAGGACAGCGATCATTTGTTCTCTTTTTCTGCTGGAATCCTTCACTGCAGCGGACAGCCATGGTTGTCTCCCTCTCAGTGTGGCCTGCTCATCAGCAGACACCCACCTGAACTCTCTCCTCTTGGCTTTGCCGTGTAATCTGCTCGGAGCAGAAACGGAGCGCTACGAAGACTCTGCAACAAAGTTTAGCGCCAACATCTATTGCACAAAGCCTGCTAGCAAACTTTAAGAAGCATGAAGCAAGTTAAGCTGTTAACTCTGTAAGGACAACCACAGGTGGAGTGACCTGCTTCCTCCAATCTCTTCAAGCGAACACTGCACAGCAAAAGACGCTTCCACAGCGGAACCAGAACTCTTCCCCGCTTTACTCGTCTACCACAGACTGACCGCCAGCAAACAGCAGCACCAGAAGCCACCTCTCTTTCCCTCCCATGGACAGGTAACGTAACAACTGGGCATAGCATAGAGTAACAGAATATATAGCTAAGTAGCTAAGCAGCTCAGGACTGTTTAACTTTGTATAAGTGACTTTACTGATGTGTTTTTCTGAGGTTTTATTTGTTTATCTGTTAGGTTAATTTGGCAGCCACATGCTATGTTGATGTTAGTTAATGTTATGCTCCACACAGACAAAGTCTTTGCATGCTAACTAACTCCTTTTAACTTGGCACCGCTATCCTAAACAGATCAGACACATACACCTCTGGTTTGGCCCTTTAGAGTAACTTTAAAGCTCCTGCTTCACATGTTCCTTTGTTTCTGACCACGTGTGCACACAAGACATACGGAGGCAGAACAGAAACACGTTCCTTTTGGCATGCACCCAGACCTGCACAGACATACACACACACACACACACACACACACACACACACACACACACACACACACCCTTTGTTCTGTAGTTTAGAGTTGGACTTCACATTGTGTGTTTTTGCTTTGGTTCTCTTTTAAATAAATGCTTGTGTATAATTATGCTGGCTTCTTTAATGTTGCACAAGAGTGAGTAATTTGCCAACCTCTTCTATGTTGAACTCCAAAACCTTCAACCTACTATCGGAACATAACTGAAGTGGCTGATATCAAGAAGTCCTACCAATGGCTAGAGCGGGCTGGATTGAAGGACAGCACAGAGGCACTCATCATGGCTGCACAGGAGCAGGCCCTGAGCACCAGAGCAATAGAGGCCCAGATCTACCACACCAGACAAGACCCAAGGTGTAGGCTGTGCAAAGAGGCCCCTGAGACAGTCCAGCACATAACTGCAGGGTGTAAGATGCTGGCAGGAAAAGCATACATGGAGCGCCATAACCAAGTAGCTGGCATAGTGTACAGGAACATCTGCACGGAGTATGGACTGGAAACCCCGAGGTCAAAGTGGGAAACACCTCCAAAGGTGGTAGAGAATGACCGAGCCAAGATCCTGTGGGACTTCCAGATCCAGACTGACAGAATGGTAATGGCGAACCAGCCTGACATCGTGGTGGTTGACAAACAGCAGAGGAAAGCCGTTGTGGTTGACGTGGCGATACCAAGCGATGGCAACATCAGGAAAAAGGAACATGAGAAACTAGAGAAGTACCAAGGGCTCAGAGAAGAGCTGGAGAAGGCCTGGAAGGTGAAGGCAACAGTGGTGCCCGTGGTCATCGGGGCACTCGGGGCAGTGACCCCCAAACTGGAGGAGTGGCTACAGCAGATCCCTGGAAGAACACCAGACATCTCGGTCCAGAAGAGTGCAGTACTAGGAACAGCAAAGATACTGCGCAGAACCCTCAAGCTCCCAGGCCTCTGGTAGAGGACCCGAGCTCGAAGGATGAGACCACCCGCGGAGGGTGAAGGACAAAGTTTTTTTTTTGTTTTTTTGTTTTTTTTGTTTGTTTTTTTATGGGCAGTGCATCTCTTGGTCTGGCTGTGTCTCGCACACTTGCCAGCCACTTCCTGGGCTGTGGTCTGTTATATTACGTTTGATAAATGCCAAAGTGCAACAGAAAAGATAACGTGTTCATGTGCATGTGCACGAAATGAAACTTCAGCTGCAACCTCTGTGGAGACCAGTTATGTAGTCTCTCAGTCAAGGTTTAGTTACAACTCTGGTCTAATGCAAGATGGATTGACACTGACTATTGATTAAATATTGAATTTAAAATGTTGATAGCTGCAATTTAGCTTAGAGCGGATGGCAAGGTCGGGAGAAAAATAGGTCAGAAACGGACAGGTTTAATACCAGAAGGTAATTTGCACTGATATTCTGCTTAAACAGTGTTTTGATATATTTGATGCAGATACACAGGAGAGTGCATTTACAGAAAGGTTTTATTGTCATCAGCTGTAGTTTTGCACACTGCACTGCTAACAGTATCTAGAATGACTTTGATTAGCATTTTAGTGTTCAGTACAGAGGGTTGTCTCCTCTTGTTATATTTTATTTACAGTTTGTCAAATGATATCAATCACATTTTGTCGTCTATGTGCACACACACGTACACCCATGGTAACCCTGAAAGCACAGAGCCCCTCCACATGACAAATCCCAATTTAACCCTTGATTGTAGCCATTAGAGACAGGATCACACCAAATATGCCAGTAATATATTAATATATTAATATTGTTGCCTGTCTTATCCTTGTCCCATCCATTTACTTTGGTAAATGCAAATTCTTTTAAGTTTGGTTAACTAATGTAGTGGTTAGTTTACACTGTCACTGGATCGAAATTGATTTCTGTTTTCATATTTCTTCTACATTTTCTGCACATTGTGGTTTGCTAAACGTGATACTGCTTCCTGGACACATGCTTTATACTCCTGATCCATACAAGTATAAAAGAAACACACATCTCCAAATGACACCTATGTCATTTTTACGGGCAGCTCGGTGAAGCAGAATTCCAAATGTATTCAATTTTTTGGTGCTTGGGGTGGGGGTCCTTTTAGGTGGAGGTAGACCTATGTTAGACCAGGCAGTCTGAGATTTTCCCCTCACTCTAATACAGTGGAGTGGAATTTACACGAACCTCACTGTGGACAGTTTTCTTTTTTTTAAGATTATTTTTTGGGCAATTTTTCCTTAATTTGACAGCCAGTAGAGATCGACAGGAGAATATGGGGAGAGAGAGGTACGACATGCAACACAGGTCCCCCGGCCGGGATTCAAACTGTGGACGGAAATAGCATGTGGACGAAATAGTCTGAATAAAAACTCTACACAGTGTATTCTATGGATTATTCATTTACCTCCATTGGATTGGCCACTGATTCTGTAATGAGATGTTGAACTTTTTAAATGCTTTTTGAATTCTGTGAGCAGCACAAATGTAATTCTGGGAGGAGAGAGGCCGTAATATATATCTCCATGAAACAGTGTCCTAGTGATCAGCCCATCTGTCCAATGAGGCAGCAACTAACTATGCAACTTATGGTACAATAAACTGTATTTTCAGCATTCCTTTCTATTGCTATATTTTTTAATGATCAGAAAGAGTCCATTCAGTATGTGGATACACTTCTATACGCACACAGCACCTCTTTCAGTTTGGAGACGCACGTATCGTTCCTGCTATGTGCAGATATTTCATAAACTCAAAGGACAGAATCCTTCTTATAAACAGTTGTGGCCAACAAATAGAACCTCAGTACTGACGTTTCTGCAAAACCTTTAGGCCTGGCTATATTTCTCATCAAAGAGTGGCTTTGTGGCTTCCTCTTATTTGGCGTGAGATTAGTTTGGGTGACGACAGAGCGAGAGACAGAGCCTAAAAGCTGATATCTCGTGCCAAAAGTGTGAGATTTAGCAACCCGGTGTCAGCATTCAGCTCAAAGTTAAACCTCACAGAGCTGCCAGTGCGACTATATATTTTCTATATAGGCAATTTATTATAGACTTTGCTTTCTATTTGTTTCACTTTGGTATCAACTTGTCGAGACTTAAAAGAGTACTGATTTCTGATTTCTCATCGCATCCCATAACGTTGTTGATCAAAATCGATGCTGCAGAACCAGAGATATCATCCTTTTTTATTCCGTGCATTCTTCTTCCACACAATGCAACTCGGTCGCTGATAGGAAGATTGGGATGTGTTATGCTAGTAGCGGCTAATGTAGCCTGGAGCCTCCTCCCTCAGAGGTCTGATAAGCTCACTTCATACCAGACCTCAACGCCCCCAGATTCTTTTCATTTTCAAACTTGTAGTCTTCAGACCCAAACAACGCTGACTCAAGTGACATCATTCATCAGACTTCACACGGTTCCCTCTGGAGACACTAAAGACTTTTTACAGCTTCGAAAAGTTCCCCTTTAAATCTCGCTTCAGGTAGGTAATTCATCACAGTGAATATTGTGTCTGCTTTTACTGTTATCAGAGTCGTGCTACTGTTGTGTGGGAACGCAGTGCAGACTTTTCACATCAGTCTGTAGTTACTGTGCAACTGCATTACTATATTTTTCTATATAGGCAATTTATTATAGACTTTGCTTTCTATTTGTTTCACTTTGGTATCAACTTGTCGAGACTTAAAAGAGTACTGATTTCTGATTTCTCATCGCATCCCATAACGTTGTTGATCAAAATCGATGCTGCAGAACCAGAGATATCATCCTTTTTATTCCGTGCATTCTTCTTCCACACAATGCAACTCGGTCGCTGATAGGAAGATTGGGATGTGTTATGCTAGTAGCGGCTAATGTAGCCTGGAGCCTCCTCCCTCAGAGGTCTGATAAGCTCACTTCATACCAGACCTCAACGCCCCCAGATTCTTTTCATTTTCAAACTTGTAGTCTTCAGACCCAAACAACGCTGACTCAAGTGACATCATTCATCAGACTTCACACGGTTCCCTCTGGAGACACTAAAGACTTTTTACAGCTTCGAAAAGTTCCCCTTTAAATCTCGCTTCAGGTAGGTAATTCATCACAGTGAATATTGTGTCTGCTTTTACTGTTATCAGAGTCGTGCTACTGTTGTGTGGGAACGCAGTGCAGACTTTTCACATCAGTCTGTAGTTACTGTGCAACTGCATTACTATATTTTTCTATTTTTGTGAAATCGAAATGGTAAAAGAGTAAAGAATGTGATTTTTATAGCTGTATAGCATAAAACACATGATGGCATGCTATTTAAACTCTGCTGAGCAAACAAGCTCCCAACCCTGATCAGTTGAACTGTACACTAAGTATCTTGGTACCTAGTTATAAAACGTATTTTGCAAATCTTGTTTTGGCAGGGCAGACATGTGTGCAGGAACATGGACTGAGCAGCACTGTCAGTCAAACCTTTGTAGGAAATGACAATAAGAGTAGTCACAGACAGTGCTGCAGCAGGCACTGAGAAATAAATGAAAAGTTGTTTGAAGCAAACTCAGATCTTTAAAACCTTTGTGAAATAAAAGTAGGCCGTCTCTTATGCACTGATGTTTGACTGTGTGGCTTCCACAAACACTTAAGAAACCAAAAAAATCCATCCACATTCCAAAACACTTTTTTCTAAGGTTTTGTTAATAAGCATGTTATGATGAGTACCCGGTATGACAATGGACAGCACTCTGTGAATATCAACAAAGGGGATGAAGGACCCACAAAGAAAAGCAGGGCAGAGAAAAAAAAGGCAAGCTGTGAGGCTGAATCCAACCTCACAGTGATTCAAGAAATGATTTTTAAAAATACTTGTAGCTAGTATTAAGGTGAGAACATACCTCATCACGGCCTGCACGCATACACCATGCTCAGTTTAGCAGAGATTGGGTGTGATGATAATAAACTCCACTTAGGTACATTGAAACACAACATTTAATAAATAAAAATTCTCTAAAAATAGAAAATAGTGAAAACTGCAGATGAAACCGAAACTACAGCATCTGCATGGATAGATACATCTGGGGCATTTGGGAGAAGTGACCCTTTACTAAAAGGCCGCTGTGGGCCTCATATACAGTGTAGTGTAGTACAGTGCATAGTGTAGCGCTCACCTCTTGGCCAGTAGCTGTGATCTCGTCCCAGACGGAGAGATGAGGTTGATCTCCAGGTCTCCTCGTCGTGGGTGGACTATCAGGACCTTGACCACCACATGCTCCAGGTGATCCACGTGCTGCTCAGGTTCTGCTGAACACCCAGAGGTAGTTATGCTGCTGTTCAGGCTTTGACCAGCATGGATGTACCTGGGGAAGCCATAAGCATAAGCAGTATGCAATTACATGAAAACTATTAGAATAGATTGCCCTCATACGTATTGTAATGGCAAGAACAAACAGACTCTCTGATATAATAACATACAGATATTATTATAATTGTTTGGCGTCAATACTTCATTTGTGTATGATTGTTTGGACTGCGAGATGAGAACAGAACACTGATAATGATGACATGGAACTACAAATTATCCTATTGACTGTTATGTCCAGACTTCAGGGACACTCTTCTCCCTGGGTTGAGGAGTCTGACCCTGAAGACTGGATAAATAACTGATGCTCTTTTTCCTCTGAACTCATTCAGAGCAGATTATACTGATGTATGTTTTTGCTGCTGTGAGTCCGTCTGCAGACGCTTGAAGTAAACCTACAGAAAGACAAGTGATTGCCTTGAGTGTTTCTTTATTCCGAAGGAATTGCCACTACAGTATCCTCCATTGATCTGGAGCATTGTGCCTGCAAGATGCAGTGGGGGAAGTATGTCAGGATGTGAAGTAGGGTTACCAGCAGACTCTGAACAACAACAATAGTGAAAAGGTTTGAGAGGAAGGTAATCTACAATGAAGCCACTGCCACTTTTTCTACCAAGATATTGTGACCTCCTCAAGCAATGGCACGTCTAGTTATGTTTACATTGTTCTCAAGTTCTCAAAGATAGTCCAGTGGCGGCCATAGATGCTGCTGCTGTACTCTGCCCCGTAGCAGATATGCTATTTAATTAATCCTCCAGGTACACACTCTGCATACTGCAGTGACAGCCATATGTTAACTTGTGACAGCTGTATTTAAGATGTGTTTGAATGCAAAGCAAAGAGGCATTATTTTAAAGTAACCAATGCAATGTAAAGTCAATGCAAAGTCATGAGTGGAGGTCAACAGTCGCCCGTGGGTGATGCGAATTGAGGCCAAGACGCATCCACACAATTTGAAAATGTTTCTTGAGTGAAATGAATGTACAAGAGGAAAAAGAGGAGAGTGTGGAGGCAAAATAACAGGGAGAACTGGAGTTCCTGGTGAGTTCTGATATCAGTCAGAGGCTATGCTGTCACACAAACACACACACACACACACCCGTTTGTATCAAGCTACAGCTAATGTCTGTACAGTCGCTACCTTAGCTGAGCATAATAAACACAGACTGCAAAAGCAATGCAGCAGTCAAATTTGCATTAATAAAGTGAGGCAAAATGGGTAGAACTTCATTACATTTCTGAAATGCACCATAGCACACTTGAAATGTAGGCCCGTCCATTGTTTGGTTTGGTTTGTAAATTTGTATTTCAACTATGTATTGTGTTTTTTCTTTATGTAAATATATACATATATAACATTGCCGTCAACATGTACTTTCATGCTCAGCCTCCTCTAACTCAGGTCCTCATCCAACTCCCTCTCCCCCCTGCTTGGCTACAAACCGCCCCACCAAGGCCTTCTGAAGCCTGCAGAACCACTTCATTCGCACGGCCCTTCTCTGAATCAACAAAACATATGTAGACAAAGCAGGATTGGCTGGAGTCTAGTTTCCAGCACCCTGGCATAAGCTTTCACAGGGAGACTGAGCAATGTTTTACAGCTGGAGCACACTTTAAAAACAACAACAACCACGATGTTCTTATTTTGTGTGTGAGTAAGTATTGACATTATTTTTGTCAAACCCGTTTGCATTTACATACTGTAAAAGCACTAGAACTGCACTAACCCATATCTTATGACAATTATACAGCGGTTTCTAAATTATGTTTAGTGATGGGTGTGGCTTTTATTGTATTGTATGGATTTATATAAAACAATTACACAATTTTATTTAAAGTCTTCAACTATTTGCTGGGCTCTTGAACGACAGATTCACGTGGTATTTTTTCAACAAGACAGTCAAGGGCAAAACATCATCATCCATCCTGGAATTTGCATGACTATGTACACACACACACACACACACACACACACACACACACACACACACATTTTTCTTTGTTTTTCTCTGCTCATGTGTCCAGCCAGGTTTACTTTCTACAGAAAATGTACGGCCAGCTATAAACTGCACCTGCATGCAGTTCACCTCACCTGGTGCGTCGCTCAGCCATCTGACTGCAGGTGTGCTGAGGAGGAACCGTCCTCCACTTCGTAGCCTCCAGCACCATGGCCTCTGCATCCACCAGGCCAAAACCATACAGGTGGCTGACTGCGAGAGAAGACACAAAATAAAAGACAGTAATTATGTAAGGCTTCAGTGGTGTTGAAATGGCCTGCACCCAGTTTACTTAACGAAACAACAAAACATTTTCATAGTTCAAAGTATTTCAAGTATAACACAGTCAATACTATGTTAGTATGAGAAGCAGAATGCAGTGTACCTCTGTGTCCGGCAGCATTGGTCTTCCAGTCATCAGCTTTCAGGTGGACTGGTCTGGATGTCTTCACCAAAAGATGTTGCACATCCCTCCATGTCAGCAAAAGGCTGCAGAAAGCAAAGACACTGCTCATCTCATGTGGCCAGACAGAGAGACTCGTGACCTTTATCTTTGTTAACGCCGTTTGGCCTTTCATTGTTATGACAGCGCAGTTCAATTTCTTTGGTTCAACTAGCTTTGAAGAAATGCACTGTGTTTTTGGCAGACTGTTCCGTTGGTCAGCTTTATCCTGTACAGTACATTCACACATGTACACACAAAGATACAGGAAGAAGCAAGACATCAGTCATTGCTAAGTGAAGCTAAAAGGATTAGACTCATCACACATCAACGAGTTCTCCTAGAGCACCAAAAGTCTTAGTCTGCAGATGAAAACAGTCCCCTAAAAATTCACTGTTTGATCGACTTTTACCTAGAACTACAGTCAGACGTTTTTTAAAGATTTACGTTTTCAGTAGGAACGCAGCTCTGAGATCCAGCAATACTAAGACAAAGACTTTACCATTGTCTGTATTTAAATAGATGTCATTTTAGACTTTCGTGAGAGCAGTCTGAGTCCAGTGGTGTGGTCGAAATCCAGATTCATATCAGCAGACAGCGGGTATTAAATAATTTAATAATGCAGGCATTTCGAGGCTCTGCCATGAGACGGTCTTTCAGACGGGCGGTTCAGATGAGATCCTACCACTGGACCAGTGAGGTGAGTGGGCGACAACTGCAAACATGCAGTTTGTCATTTTGGTTGCAAACGCACTACTAGGTCACCAGTCACCAAAACAGGAAGAGAAAATGTTTTTTAACCAATAAAATGACACATACAATGGTTAGCTTCCTGCGAGTGGTTTGAATGGTGTTCACCCCAGAAATGAACTGCTCCAGAGTTCACTTGACAGCAGTCCGAGACCGCCCCTTCGAGGCGGACCCGAGACCGGTTGTTTTGTCTGCACAATAAGATTTGTTATTTTAGAGCTAAAGTTGTCCACCATATCATTAACAGAGATAGAACAAAGTGCAGGTGTGGAGGAGAAAGCCTTTTGTGAAAACTAAAGTTATCACAGGGGGCTCCTCCCACACCACTCCACAAAGCGTCTCTGTACTCCGCCTCGCGTCCATCCCTGACAACTGCAGGTGAGAGGACAGTCCCCTGTGGTGCTCCTGTTCAGACATACAGCCCCCCAGGCACACAAACTGGGGTCTGTCTATCAGGTAGCTAGTAATCCAGGAGGTTGTGGAAGCGTCTATACCAGCACCTTCCAAAACCATCCCCATCGACTTCATCCCTTTGTTATTTGCCCACAGCAGGTCCTTTTCAAGAAAACGTGAATACAGATTGCTTTAAAAATGACCAAAGCTGTCGTTTTTCTTGTGAGGACAGGACCTATAAAGCAGATGGTATTTGAGGATAAGAGGATATTTCTGTTAATGTTATCAGTCTTTAATGTGTTAAACGTCAATGTGTTACTTTAATCATCAAGTGGAAACAGATGTGGCTATGATATATAAGCTGTAGCCAGTTACTAAATGGCTACAGAATTAAATAACCGAGTATTTTTGGCTGTGTAACAATGCAGTATCTACATAAGAGTGCCTTGACACAGCACCCACAGGTTAGATGTCAGCAGAGGACCTGAATAGACGTAAGGAAAGACAGAAGACAGATGGTGAAGGAGAAAAACAGCAAGACTTAGAAAAGCTTGACTGACTTGGCCTCCAGGGTGAGAGCTATGACTCCAGCCACAATGGGAGCAGAGACAGAAGTGCCAGTATGACCATCAGTGCAGCGCTGCCGGAGGTCAGTGGTTACCTGCAGGGGAACACAAACACAGTATCGTTCCCATTTGAGTCACTGTTTACAGATCTGACTTCATATGGATTTCGTTCTGTTATTGTAGTGCTGTAGTGGCTGCCAGAAAGCCCTTAATTTGACCACATTTTGATCAGACTATAAATGTACACACAAACGTTCAAACACAGGTAATCACAAAAGAGGATATCACTGAAGAAAGCATTGAATTATTCATTCAGGCTTTCTCATCCACACCTGCTCTCTCTTGGGTCTCAGTCAATAAGCTCGTAGATCATTTCAGTTCTAAAATTACAAATGCTATTGATGCCACTGCTCCCACTAAGGTAAAAGTAGTCTCTCGTACGAAAAAACCAATGCCACGCTGGTAAATATTTAAAAAAGACAATGTTGAAAAGCTGAACGTAGGTGGCGACATCTACAGGTTCATTATGCCATCTATAAAGAAAGACTTTGCATTTATAATTTAGAACTGAGAAATACTAGGCAGTCCTTTTTCTCTGACATCATCTACAAAAACACTACTAATGCACGTGTCTTATTTGCTACTGGTGTCTGACAAACCCTCTTGTGTCAGTAGCTCCTGAACTTTTATCCACTAAGTCTTGCAATGTATTTCTTTACTGACAATTTTGAAATTAGACAAGCTGTCAGTCCCTCCATATCAGGTAAAGGGTCTGTATTGTCCTTGTGGCCACTTAAATCCAATCTAATTAGCATGACACAATATGGTCCTATCTGCTGTAAAAACCTTGGAAGAAATTCTGCAACATTTGAAGTCCAGTGCTAATCCTGTATTCAGTACCCTTTACTTGAGTAAAAGTACCAATACAACAATGTAAAAATGAGCAAAAGTCTTGCATTCAAAATCCTACCTAGTAATAGTACAGAAGTATTTTCAGCTAAAAGTACTTAAAGTATCAACAGTAAAAGTAGTGGTTGTGCATTAAAAATAGTTAATACTGATACTTCCATGTGTTCCAGCAAATGCAGCACCATTTTACTGTTGTAGCTGTTCGAGGTGTGCAGCGTCCTGAGATGGTTAATGGGAGAGGAAAGAAGAAAAAACAAAGTTCTGCTACACAGAACTTTGAAAAAGAATGAATTTGTTGGACTTTTCTCTAATCTTTGCTTTTCTTTTGAAGTATTTGAGAGTTTTACTTCTTTGGTCCTTGAACAGTTATTGAAATGAAACCATGTGAGAAGTTTAGAGGAGAAATGAGGTCACAAGCCAAAAAGGTTGGGAACTAAATGTGTTGTAAGATACAAGCTTATCATATGGTTTTTTTCTATTTAAAATCTTAATCTAAAAAGTAGCTAGTAGCTACAATATTTCCCTCTAAAATGTAATGAAGTAGAATTATAAAGTAGCAATGGAAATACTCAAGTAAAGTACTTGAGTAAATGTACTTAGTTACTTTCTGCCACCATTGAAATCCTCCTCCTGCTGCCTCGCTATTAAACCTACAGGCTTTTTCAAAAACATTTGTTTGGCATCAGATCTCGTGTAAATTGTCAACATGTCTCTTCTCTCAGGCTATTTCCCACAGACCCTGATAACTGCAGTTATTAAGCCACTCTTAAAAAAGAACAATCTAGCCAACTCGCTAATGAACAATCAAAGAACAATGTCAGACCTGTTTGAATAGCTGAAAAAATAAAAAGTCTGGAGTGTTTCAGAGGTCTTGGACCAGGCTACAGCAGAATTGCTAACTTGCCTAACTCTGCAGACCTGTTTAACATCTTTGTGCAGTGACTTGATTTGTGTTGATCAAGTTCCTTCTTTGTTCAAAGACCTTGATCAGACATAAAAAACAGGCCGTGACAGGAAAAACTGAAAGTGTGCTCTGCTCATGCCGGAACTCATAAGCACTGCTTGTTTAAATAAATGACAGATGGGAGAAGGAGGTCTGTGAGACACTCTGTGTGTGGTGTCCTCTCCACAAGCTGACCTGACTGTTTGGCTAGCCTCCACCTTACGCACTGCACTGGGGAGATGGTTCTCTCGTCACTCTGGTTAGTTTTACACAAGCCAAAGCATAATATTTACACTGAGGACCGCAGTGTGGGACGGGGCCACACAAAGACACATTCTCACAGTTTGTTCTTAACTGCAGCAGGGAACCACATTAAAAGCTTTTTGTGTGGTCGCTTGTTGTGAACTTAGATCATTATGTCTCTTTACTTAGTCATCTTTCTCTTAGTTTTGATCTACTCTCCACATGACGTGAGAAGCACACCACAGTACAAGCAAACACAACCTCCGCTGTTAATCGTCTCCTCCCCCACACACACATACACACACATATCCACTCACACATGCATACAAATTTCACCTTACAACAACCTTTGTACACACTGGCTTCATGCTTTTGGAGTACATGCCTCACCTCATATCTCTTTACTCCCATAATAATGGGATACTGAAGTCAGAATCTGGAGAAAAGGTCTCCATTTTTTCTGTCCCTTTTATCAACAGGTTCCCGCAAGTTACCAATAGTGGTTGGTCTATTACCAGTCAAATAACCATAACAGCTTCAGTGATGTGGCTTGTTTGCTCCATGCTAACAACTTGTCACGGTCACAGGTTGTCATTTGTCATTTTTGATTGGTTGCCAAGCTACATGAAGGCGAGGCTCACGTAATATGAGCTGGCCTGAGGGCAGACACCAGAGGGAGGAAGAGTACAGATATGGATGCTTGAGGGTGGCTTGCTGCAGAGTACTTGCAAAGAGCAACTTTTTGTTTATACCATGATAGACAATGGCCGATGACTCTCATTCCTTAAGTACTTTGGTTTAGTTTCTCATTGCATCTATTTGTTAAACTAAATGAACTGAAACCAATGATGAGCTCAGTGCAACATTGTTAACACGAGAAGCGGCTGGAGCGCAGAGCGGACCTGAGCAGGGCTGGCCTGACCACGCCATCGAGTGGGCAACACTGTGGGGAACAAGTGGAGCGGCGGCGGAAAGTTAGTCGAGTTCACGGCGGTTCAGGTAGGGCCTTCCTCCTTTTATTGTTGATTGACAGCCAAGGCATTTCTCGTATGTTGTGGCCTGTTCAGCTGGTGCAGCCAGACTCAGTGGTAATTAAATCCCCAAGACCTAAAAACTAATCATTTCCCCAGTACTACCTGTGCTGTGACAGTAGACATGTGCCATGTTTTTACTTTTAGTCACTTTCCATCCCCTCACTTCATCTTAGCTGACTAGCTACTGATGCTAATATACTAGCTACTTTAACTAACCACTGTTGACCACATGGGGGGCAGAAGTCCCGTCCCACTTTAAGGCTGAGAAAACAATGGTTAAATGCTAATGGAAAAACATTTTAGCTTTGTTAAAATGATGAGGTGCTGTGCTTTATAGAAGTTATAGTAGTTATAGTAATATATACACATTTTAACATTAATTTTGTAACATGTGACATCACCTGATATTATTACCTTATTAAATTGTCAAGATGAATGTGCAATTTCACACATCCAGCAGACAGAGTGCCATAGCATTTCATTGTTTCTGGGAACTTGATGAATGTAAGTCCAGTATTCACTCTAATTATAGCTCTGTGTTTGGTCTTCACTATCTCCTGAGAAAAATATCTGCTGGAAACTATGATGATCGGAGTTGAGTTTGTGAGCCGTAAAACCAAAACAATGAGCTAAAAGAGGCTAAAAATAGTTTGCAACTACTTTATACAAATTAATGATTTTCATTTTGTTACGTTAAGCCAATGTTAGGGGCTTATGGACATTCAACAGTCACATGCTACTGAGGTAGCTAGTAACTTATCTGTGGGTGCTCAAACATATTTGTTTTGAATTGTCATATGTATTACACATATTTTAAACTGCATGTCTAACTGTCTGAGCTACAGTTGATGAAATAGCCATTTATCCAGTACTCACAATCTTCCTCTCGTTAAACTCTCCACTGCTGTAGGTTGTGGCCATGATGGAGCTGCAGACCTCCTGGTACCAGGGCTTGTTTCCATTCTCTGTGGTGCTGGAGATGGAGATGGTGTAGATACTGCTGGTGTAACCATCACATGAACAGTGATCACCCTGCCGACCACCGTTACCTGACGCCCAGACAAAAATGGACCCCAGGCCTTTGCGACCCTGTGTGATATAAATACATAGTGATTCTACTCAAACATCAATCATACATACATAAGACATAACATAACTTCTGCTCAGAGAAGTGTTGTTTCTTCTTTGTGACTGATCAAACCTTCTTGATGCCTTGCTCAAAAGCCTGCTTTGTTAGCGGCCCTGGGCCTTCCACTGTCCTGCCATCGTCATTTGGCCCCCAGCTGGCACTGTAGATGTCGATGTAGTCAGGTCGGATTCCCAGGGACTTGGCCTCTACTATATCAGTCACATCACCATCCAGCATCCGAATCCCTGTGTCCAAGGTAATATCAATCTCAATACATCAAACTAATTTCAAATGGAATGAATGTAACGCACCTAGCCTTCCTTGCATCTTCATCAGATTACACAGAGAATAGGTGTAGAAATAAAGAGCTAAAAATAACAATAATATGTTGCAGCATAGAGCACAAGAGTCCCATACAGGAAAGTGTTTACTTTCTAATCCATTACATTTATCTGATGGCTGTAGTTATGATTGTAGTTAGTTGATTTTACTCACAAAGCATATGTTAAACTCATGTTAAAATAATTTATAGTTTGTGGTAGTTTAAGGTTTTTCATTTCCTGTTTTATTTTGTAGTATTCTCCTTCCCTTGTGTGTCTTGTGGTTTTACTTACTGTCTTTGTTTTCCCTCCAGGTTTGATTGTTGGCCCTTCCTTAATTATTTGCACCTGTGTCTCGGTGTTTCACCTCCCCTAGAGTATTTAGTCCGGGTCTCTGTCTTTGTTCAGTGTTGGGTCATTGTTGTTAATGTATGGTGTTATTCCTGCCTTGAGTTTTGTTCCTGTCTTGTGAGTGTTCCTGACCTTTGTGTGTTGCCGTTTGGTGCACCTTTTGTTGTACCTGGTTCCAGTGCCCAGTTCCCCGGCATTTTTACCGTGAGTTCTGTTCTGGATTCTTTGTCTCCCTTGAACATTGGCTGGATCCTGGATTTTGTAATTTGCAAAAGTGAGTCTGCCTGCTCCTGATTGAACCAATCGGGAGCAGGCAGGCTCACTTCTCTGCTTCCATCACTGCCAGCCGGTAACCTATCTGCCTTTGGCCTGTTCATTACCTGTCTGTCTACCGGTCTGCCTGTACCTGCCTGTAAACCATATCACCCCAATAAACACTGTAGCCATCCGGCTACTTCACCTCATACCGCTTCCTGGTACCACATACTACTACACAGCCCACGACATAGTTAGCACCACCTGGTCTATATCTCACACTGTAAGCTGTTTATAGGTTAATGCAACAATAATTTCAGGGGTAAAGTTCAATTCTTGGTAGTGATACACCACTTACAATACAGTAATTTGATTAAGTAAGCATCGAAAAACACTATCATACTGCAAAAGCGCTTGCTGATAAATTGGACAGGTTACAAAATGGAAGGAAAGCTAAGCTAAACAAAGCAAAAAATATATAAAATCAATGCAAGGTTTAATGCTAAAAGATGATAAAGCACGGGTACAGAATGCTCTTGGAGAATTGATTGCAGTGTGTGACGAAGCAACGTGCATGCATGAATCTCTTTTGGGTCTACTGACATGTGATGAAAGGGAAAAACATGAAATATGGCAAAAATGCTGTTTAATGATAAGTGTATTGTTGATGCAAAAATGTGGGTCACATACAATTCATGCCCCTGAAAATGGTAATGTTGAGGATGATATTAATCCAAATGACAGTGTTTCCAGTGTTGATAGTAAACGTTCATGTCAAAGGAGTATTAATAGTGGTAAATCAAGTACCACATCCTCTGCACGAATAAAAGCTGAGGTAAATAGAGCTGCACTTGTTGCTCGTGTTGCAGCTTTAAAAGGCATATTTTGGAGGAGCAGGAACAGCAGCTGAAGAGGAAAAGAGAGCAGCTTAATTTGGAAGCTAAACTAGCCGCATCCACTGCTAAGTTGGCAGTATTACAGGCCTCTGATCTGAAAGGTTCTTCTCAAGGAAACTCAAATGGCATGAATTCTTATTTTGAAAATGAAAAAAGGGAAATGGAATCTGTCAATGTCCTAAATCCTATGGTAAAGGAATACAAGCCTGGAACGTGGAAATCAACAAAATGACTTTACAAAATGGTCAGTACCACCCAATAAACCACTATCAACAGATTTAGAATTAACAACTGCTCAGTTAAATGATGAGAAAGAGAAATCTGCATACCATCATCAGATCAGTCAAAATCTGCCCGGAGACATACTTAACATCATGCACAGACAAAATGAAATAACAGCTGCTCTGGTGCAGCATCAGCATTCGTTGTCTCTGCCACCACAAGATATTCCCACATTTGAAGGGGATCCTCTCAAATGGCAAAGGGCCTTCTACAGGAACACTTTGGAAATCAGTACAAAATCGCAACTGCTTATTTGGAGATGGCTTTGGCCTGGCAAACAATAAAATCTGAGGATGTAAAGGCACTCCAAGCCTACTCCTTATTTTTGTGTGGCTACTGCAATGTAATGGAGGAGCTCCAGTACATGCAGGAATTGGATATGCCTGTAAACATGAGAGTCATTATTTCAAAGTTGCCATTCAACATGAGGCAGCAATGGAGGACCAGAGTTAATGATGTAATGGAATAAACCAACCACAGAACTCACTTTATGGAACCGGTCACATTCATTGAGCGTTGTGTCAGAATTCTTTCCGATCCTCCATTTGGTGACATACAGGATCGATTATCTGGTGTAGCTGGGGTAAAGACTATCACCAAATTTAAATCATAGTCCAGAAACAGAGTAAAGAGAAACAGTGTCGCCACCACAGTAACATCTATGGACTTGCCTGAGGGAGTTAATGAGCCAATATCAGATTCAGGGAAGGCAGAGAAAGCTAGATGCCTTTGCTATGCTCGTAGTCACTCATTGGAAGAGTGCAACAGTTCAAGGGAAAGAAGCACAAGGAGAAAATTCACTTTCTGAGGGAAAACGGAGTTTGCTTTGCATGCTTATGTGTTGGTCACATGAGCTGGGATTGCGAGAGGCGTTTGATATGAAAAATTTGTGGTCAAACTCATCCCACCATGCTTCATATCAAAAGGCAAACAACGGCTCTGGAACAGTCAAAAGAACAATCTAATAACCAGCCAACTTCACTCCAAACATGTGGTCATACAGGGGCTGGTAAGAACCAGTGTGTTCTGCAAAAGGAAATCACATTATAAAAACCTATGTTTTTTTGGATCCTGGTAGTTCAGCCATCGGAACATCTAATGCAGAAGTTGAATATCACAGGCAGAAGAACCAACTTCCTGTTAAGCACAATGGGGCAAGAAATTGTTGTTCCAGCCTACTCCTTGTCTGGTTGGGAGGTATCTGATCTGGACAGCAATTACTTTTATATCCTCCCAGAGGTTCTCACACAGAAGAAAATGCCTGTCACTGCTGATGAACATGGTGACACATGAAGAGCTGACCATATAAATGACCATACTTGTCAAGGGTGCACATCCCAAGCATAAACGCAAATGTCAACCTGTTGATCGGAACAAATGCTCCCAAGATATTGGAACCCTGGGAGGTCATAAACAGCTGTGGGAATGGCCCTCACAAGGATGGTGCTGTGACAGGGCGTTAATGGTCCACTGAATGGAGACAGTGGTGCTTTGGATGAGGAGCTTCCATCTGCTATGGTAAACAGGAACCACTGATTCAATAAAAGATGAGTATGAAGGAGAAAGAAATGTCCAGAGAAGACCTCAAGTTTCTGGAAACTGTGGAGCTCTCAGTAGTACTTCAGGATGGGAAGTATTGTTTGAAATTGCCCTTCAAGAAAAGGGAGGTCAATCTGCCCAACAACTTTGCAGTGGCTAAGCAAAGGATACAGGGTTTGAGGAAAAGGTTCCTTCACAACAAAGGCTTGCGCCAGGAGTATACAGGGTTCATAAACAAGTTCATTAGTAAAACCTATGCGGAGCAAGTACCTCAGCAACAACTGCAATGGGAGAATGGGAAGGTGTGGTACATCCCTCGTCATGGTGTCCACCATCCAAGGAAAGGATCCCTTTGTGTGGTGTATGACTGTGGAGCCACATTTCAAGGAGCATCGTTGAACAGCAAACTCTTGCAGGGTCCTAACCTCACCAGCTCACTGCTTGGAGTTCTTACTCAAACCTGTGGCATTCATGGGTGACATTCAAGCCATGTTCCACCAGGTGAAGGTCACTGAGGAAGAGAGAGATTTTCTTCGCTTTCTCTGGTAGCCAGATGGAGATGTCACTAAGGATGACTGTACACCTGTTCGGCACTGTGTCATTTCCCAGTTGTGCAAGCTATGCACTGAGTTCTTGGCTGAAGTGCTTCAATCTGTCAATCAGAACTTCTATGTGGATGACTGTTTGAAGAGCTCAGCCACTGAAGGACAAGCTATCTATATGATAAGAGATCTTATTGCTCTGTGTTGGAAGGTGGGGGAGAAATGGATCAGCAACAGTCGTGTCATTTTGCGAGCCATCGCAGAGGATCAACGGGCCAAGGACCTAGAGAAGTTAGATCTGGACCAAGACAAATTTCCGGTGGAAAGAGCTCTGGATCTACAATGGTGTGTGGAGACTGACTCTTTCAGATTCAAGATGGAGATAAAACAACAGTCTGTTGTCAATTACCAGCTCAGTGTACGATCCTCAGGGTTTCCTGGCACCAGTCACTTTGCTTGCGAAAATGATGCAGCAGATGAATGATGCAGATTCTGTATTTTGGACTGAACGCACTTCAGTGTTGAAGTACTTTAACAATGAGGACAGGTGCTTTCACACATTTGTGGCCAACAGAATCTCGACCATCAGAGAAACATCGGAAACCCTCACAGTGGAGACACGTCGGTTCCAAAGACAATCCAGCTGATGATGCATCCAGATGAATGAAGGTCCCTGACCTTCTGAAGAACAGCAAGTGGCTTGAAGGTCCCACATTTTTTTGGAAGCATAAGGAGGACTGGCCTAAAACTGTGTTGGAAGTCGCAGTGGACTCTAAAAACCAAGAGATCAGAAAGACAACAGCAAATGTATTCAGGCAACAGCAAATGTATTCAGTGCATGTGACATGTCTAGTCCTACTGACCAGCTCATTGCCTATTTTTTGGACGGGAGGAGGCTCAAGATAGCAGTTTACTGGTTCCTCTGGTTAAAAGCCATGTTGTTGGCATGGAGTCGCCTGAGAAAGCAGTTGGACGCTTCTATGGCTAACCATCTAGATGAAACCAGTCAGGACAATAAGATGCATGCTGAAAGACAAAGGGTCATAGTTATGTCCAGGAGTTGCATCTTGATGCTGGATGATCTATTGGGAGCAGAGGTTGCCATCATCCGCTATTGCCAGCAAGATTTCTGCTCTGTCATCTAGGAAAGCAACAGTTGACAAAGTCCCATATATAGGCTGGATCCAAGAAGAACAGCCTGGAGATTCTGTACTGAATGCAACACACAGCAAATGGTAATACAATCACATCAGAATAAGCGAAGCGCGTCAACCAGGTCACTCCTGGGTTAGACATCTCAGTAGCTTACAGTAATAGACTGAGCTCCTAAAGTGACTCAAACACATGTGACAAAGCACTAAAATAATAAGTAGAGAAAAAACCTTTAAACCTACATTGATTCTTGCAAGTGTTGAAAAAAAGGACAGAGAACTCTACCTCCAATGTGAGCATTGTAGGCAATCCCAACGATGCAATGGGAGTTATTGGCCGCTGCTGCAACTTCACCTGCACACCGAGTTCCATGTCTACATGTAAACAGAGAGCAAATACAGAAATTACAACCTGACATACAGATGTGATCTGTTTCAATGCCAAGGGCAGATTGCTGTAAACATTTCTCAAAGCCATATCTGAAATAAAATAACCTGAAAGTGTAAATACTGGTTCTTATTTTATAAACCACACCAATGTTCATTGTATATATCATTCAGAGAAGAGTAACATGACACCGCCTGCGGCGAGAGCTTCCTCTCCTTACAGGCTTAGCAGGGGAATCATTAGTCAGAGGCTGACACATTCCCTTTCTTTACTAGACCTACTTTTATAGAAAGCTAACACACCTGAGAACAGATGCTATCTCAAGGCTACCCCTTAGTGCCTACAGATAATGGAAACGTAGTGGAAAACAACAAACAACAAAAATTGATTACCTTATCTCCTATAGCCATTCTACTCTCACAACATTGTTATGAATTTTTAACACCCTCTATGAAGCCCATATATAGAAGACAGATAATATGGTGACCATCCCGAAACTCATGCCATCAGTTTCCAATGTTCACTGTGTTCCAGGAATTGTCTACATTCTACCGTACATTTTCCATAATGCCATTCGATAAGGCCCAGAGATATGGAGTCAGATCAGTCTCATTAATAATGAATGCACACAGAAGGATTCACAAATGTTTTTCGGGATTTATATATAAATGACTCTCTCCACATAAATATTCTTCAATGCACACAAAAATAATTATCGTTGTATATAAATGTAAAACAAATCCACATATAAAAAGATGGTTCACAAATGTATTTCTGATGCACACACCAGTATTTCTTGTTTTAAATATTTGTAATAGAAATCCACAAATATATGTATTTGAAGGTATTTGCAATTTTCATCAAAACATATTTGGATGTTGTTACATACATACACAAACTGTTAAACCTGAATTTACAAACTGCTTGTCATTTGTGAACTTCAATGCATTATTTTTTAGAGTTCCCTGACGTGGCTTGATTTACAAATGCATTTTTTTCAACAGGGAAGTATCTGTAGCCAATCAGATGGCTCCTTGTCAGTGCCCGATCCATACCAGCTGCCCAATCTGTTCTGCACAGACGCAAAAGTGGTCCTGTCAGTCAACGGAGGTTACCACAAATGTGCCTGTTAAAATTACTCGTGATGTGAATGAATGAACATAAAACAATCCTACTCACACTCAAGATAACAAAATGGTTTTTAATCATTAGAAATGTAATAGTTCAGTCTGTGTATCATTGGACAATCTGTACATTTGTAATTAAAAATGAAAAAAAACTTAATTCTGTTTTGTTTTAATTCTGTGTTCATTCAATACAATTCATTCAGTATATGAAAAATACATGTTCCAGATGGTATGTTATTACTAAAGTTGTTGTAAATATACATCAGAGTATATAATACAAAAAATAACAAATTATTTTGAAATCACAGTGTAATCCTCTGTTATAGAGTTGTCTATTTTTAACTTAGACTACAATAATATTGTGTTGTTAATAAAGTAAAAACAAAACTCACTGGCTGTCTCTTTATACATCCATAGGCTGTCGTTAAGTAAAATGTTCACACATGCGTGGTACAAATCGGGCAGTAATAAGTATGCACATTTGCAGAATGTTTTTTTGAATTTTTTATAACTTCAATTCCCTATTACATAATAGTGAACTATTACATTTACAATGATTAAAAACCATGTTGTTATCTTGATTTGAAAGATTTTGTTTTAGTTTTTTGAATAGGCACATTTCAGTAACCTTCTTTGACTTACAGGACCTATTTTGCGCATGTGCAGAACGACTCGGGCAGCCAGTATGGATCAGGCACTGACACTTCATCCTTTTCAGCCAACTGTTCCAGGTGTCTGCTAATGCTAACGCTAGCCTAGCTATGATGCTAACCGGCACTCATACGGATCCCTTAGAATTTTTTAAACAATTGTGACCAAGATACATGCTCAGCATAACATTTTACAGTGCAAAAAACGTGTCAGTGCTCTTTGGGGGACAAACTCTGTAGACACTATTTCTAAATTACCTCAAAACCAGTTTGGCATTTCTGTACTGACATTTCTTGTTACTTCGGCCTAGATGATTTATCTGTCTGGCTCTCGTTTGTATGGGAAATAGTAAATTTGAAATTAAAAGATTTTTTTAGCAAGGAAACTCACTGCAAAAGTATGGAATGAATGTACAATCAAAGGTGATGCGCGGGTCAGGGTTTTTTAATACCCACACCGACCCGACCTGTCATTAAAGTCAATCTGCACTGCCTGACCCACAAAAATATGCGTTAATCAACCACCTGAACCCAAACCCGACCCGACCTGCAAACTGACAACTTTATGTATTGTAGTAGCACACTTGCCACTATATCTAGTACTTCTAGATATTCTGATAATGAGTCTGGAACTCATTTGGAACTACTCCTGCTGTATAGTGGGCACTTATGCTACAAGGATAGCAACAAGATCAAAGGACAGAGGGATAGTTGGGGGAAATAGATTTAAGTTGAATGTGACAAGGTGGAGACATATTATTTCTTACATGTTTTCATTGTGGGAGTCGTAACGTGGTTTAGGGTCATGGTCATTCCCATTGACATCATAACTTGCTAGATGGTCCTACAGAAATGATAGGACAACAAATAGGTGAGGCAGAGACAGAGAAAACAGCCAACAGTTACTGAAGTTCATAAAAAAGATTTATGCAGTATACATCAACCTGTGCCTTTTCTATTACAGTTCTTTTTGTGTGGTATTGGAGTGATGAACTGGAACCAAACATGGGTTACAAACTTGGGTCAATAACCCAAGATGTTACATCTGAAAATTAAATTCCTAAGGACGTATTTTGATTTTGAACTGTATCCATTTTTGGAGATGGTTGGATGGATAGCACATACATAGTTTTGAGCCAGATCAGGGTGGTTCATCTCTATGCCATCATCCAGTATGGTGACCACCACATTCTTGCCGGTGTAGCCCCTCTGCCAGGCTGCCAGAATGTTCATCTCGGAGCGACAGCGGCTGCTCTTATCATTGCAGTGCTGAAGAGAAACATAGACGACAAACACCAGCTATCTTATCTTGTTTTGTCTCGTCAAAATGGAAATGGCAGGATGAATGATTCAGTGTTCTGTACTTACGATGTACCACATGTTGGACCATTTAGGGTCATTGAAATTAATGAAGCTTGGGTCACTTTGGGCGTGCCTCTTTACTCTTGGTTTTACTACCTGCTGCTGGGCCCAGTCCACCTAAGGGTGGAAATAGAAATGGCAAGAACACTATAAATCAGTTTCAAGTGCAAAAAGAGCTGCACTGTTTTCTGTAGAAGCCCTTGTAAAATACCTACACAATTAAAGGTAATTACAGGTAAATGTTGAAGAATTGTTTTTTTATAGATTTCATCTATGTTTTCATCGATCTTACCCTGACTTCTGCAGTTACATGAGTGACCCAAGTAGACATCAGATTTGAGGGGGGAAAAGTCTGAATGAGGCCACTGACTATTGACTCTTGCCATAAACCTCTTCTGCTTGTTGGATTATTTGCTATGCTCCACATGACATGTGCCAATAGACCTTTTTCACAGCAGACATTTTTACTTGTCATAGTAGGAAAAGCATTAACAACGGCTCTTTTCTATTGAAGTGTCCCAGTAAGACATGACAGTGTGACAGTGAGCCAGAATGAACAATATCAGGACCCAGCCAAATGGAATTAGCATTACTTTTATTATTTACACTTGGGCTTTTCCCACTGTACATCAGACAGAATCATCTTTTTCTGTCTTTGCTGTCAAAACATTACTTTCACCACCATATATACAGTGTTTAAAATATACAGTATCTTCTTGTAGAAGATTCTGCATACCTATTGACCTTATTTGGCCAATGTTTTGTTTGTTCCATTTCCTTTTTTGTCTTGTAACTTCCGGTTGTTTATTGTTGACTATAGTAACAACATTACTGGCTTCTGATTGTTTCACATAGCCTGCTATACATTTCTCAACGTTGGGAACACACATTCACATTTATGAGGAGGTCATGTGACCTGACACCACCACATATATATCAGATATCAGATTAAAAAGAGGAAGTTATTAACATTATTTGCATTATTCACAAACAATCACTAAATCTGCTGATTTTGCTTTGTTGCTTCTAGAAGATGATTAACGAAAATCTAACTTCACGCTGTGACCCCCCCACTCACAAAGCGAATCAACCTTATATTCACCAGGAACTGCTCTACCACTGGCTTTTCTGTAACTCCTCCTAATGTTTCTGACCACTTCCTCATATCCTACTCTATCCCCCTCTCTCAAACTCTCAAACCTCTCTCTTCTACACATACTGTCCCTTTCCGCCACAACCTTCCCTCCCTGTCTTCCTCCTCTGTCCTATCAGCTTTCTCCTCACCTGACTCCTCACTCATACCTCCCGACCCACCAGGACACTCTCCTCTCTACTTTGTCCTCTTCCCCGGACTCTCTCTGTCCTCTCACCTCTCGGCAGGCTCGCCCGACCCCTCTAGCTCTGTGGCTGTTTGACTCAGCTGACTGAACCACCCTATGGGCAGCTGAAAGAAAATGGTGAAAAGCCAAGCGCTCTGAGGACCTCCTTACCTATCAATCTCTTCTCTCTTCTTTCTCCACCTCCTTATCTGCAGCTAAAAGCTCTTTATTTCAATCCAAAATTCAATCTTCCTTCTCCAACCCAAGAAAACATTTTTCTATCTTTTCTACCCTCTTTGATCCCCGAGTCCCCTGGCTCCCTCCTCCCTTCTACAGAGCGACTTTGTTAGCTACTTTGTAAAAAAGATAGATGACATAAGCTTCTTATTTCCCCACCCACCTGCTGACACCACCTGTCCATATCCACCTCTTCATCTCCTACTCTAACTTCCTTTCAACCACCCTGCCCACATGACCCTATCCCCTCTCACCTTCTTCAGTCTATTGCTCCTGACCCCCTTCCTTTCCTCTCTGACATCTGGTTGTTTTCCTAACACTCTAAAAGCAGCGAGAGTGAACCCCCTTTTAAAGAACCCCTTCTGATATGGAGAATGACATACTTTTCTCTCTTCTTTTCTTTCTATCTAAAACATTTGAGTGTGCTTTCTTCACTCAACTTTCTGCATTTCTCCACCAGAACAACCTCCTTGACCCCCACCAGTCTGGTTTCAAGGCAGGCCACTCAACTGAGACTGCCCTCCTGGCCGTCACAGAGGAACTCCACACTGCTAGAGCAGCCTCCCTCTTCTCCATCATCATCCTGCTGGACCATTCAGCAGCATTTGACATGATGAACCACCAGATCCTCCTCTCCACCCTCCAAGAACTGGGAGTCTCAGGCTCTGCACTCTCCCTGTTCACATCCTACCTCAAGGACCGCACTTACAGGGTAACTTCTACAGGAGAGAAACTGTGTCTGAACCTTGAAGCCTCTCTTCTGGGTTCCCTCCTCTTTTCTCTTTACACCAAGCCACTTGGCTCTGTTATTCACTCACGTCCTACCACAGCTAAGCAGATGACACTCAACTAATTCTGTCTTTTCTGAAACCCAGGTGGCAGCGTGACTCTCCTCATGTCTGGCTGACATCTCTCAGTGGATGTCTGCTCACCACCTGAAGCTCAACCTCGACAAGACTGAGCTGCTCTTCCTTCCAGGGAAGGTATCTCCCACCCATGACCTCTACAGTATCATTGAGAACTCTGTGGTGTCCCCGGCTAGGACTGCAAGGAACCTGGATATGAGACTGGATGACCAGCAGTCAACATCACTGCGACAACCCACTCCTGTAGATTAATTCTCCTCAACATCAGGAGGATACATCCGTTCCTCACCCAGGAGGCGCAGGTTCTGGTCCAGACTCTTGTCATCTCACGCCTAGACTACTGCATCTCGCTCCTGGCTAGTGTGCCTGCATGTGCCATCTGACCTCTGCAGCTCATCCAGAATGCAGCAGCCGGTCTTCAACCTACCCAAGTTATCCCACACTACACTGCACGTCCGCACCCTGCACTGGCTACCAGTGGCTGCTCGAATCCAATTCAAGACGCTGGTACTTGTCTACCATGCTGCAAATGGGGGAGAGGCATCAGCACAGCAGAAACTCTACATATCTTCCGTCGCAGACTGAAAACTCATCTGTTCAGACTGCACCGTGGCCCATAGAAATAAAATCAAAAAACAAACAAAAAAACAAACAAAAAACTCTCTCTCTTATTCTAAATGTAGCACTTGAAACAGTTCAGCATATTTGATGAAGTTGATGTACTTGAATGATTCGCTTTGGATAAAATCATCAGCTAAATATGCAACGTAGTATCTTGGGGACTATGCTGCACTTCTTGTTTTTGATTTTTTTCATCCAACTGCAACTCAGTTGTCACAGCCTGTCATGTCCTCACCAGCCCGTAATCACCCACACCTGCTCCTAATTACACTCCTGCCCTCAATCAGCCCCAATCACACCCAGTATAAAACCACTCCACTCTCCACACTCAGGGTCCGACCTTGTTCGTGTTTAGGACTCCATGCACCAGATTATTCCAGTGTCTCTCCAGTTCTCCGTGGTCTCTCCATTCCTCCTTTGTCTCTCCAGTCTCCTGTGGCTTCCTTCCGGTGACTTCCCCAGAGCCACTCTACCTATCTCCACACTCTCCACTTCGGGCTGTCGTCTGAATAAAGTCATTCCCTTCCATCTCGGTGTCCCCTGCCTGTTATTCCGTGACATCAGTCCAAGAAGAGTGAACTTGTTTCCTATTTTTATTTAAATGTTGGGTATAACCTCACAAAATAATGGATTTTTCTTATTATTTAAGTGGAAAAGAAAACACTGGTCAATCTTTTTACACCACAAGAGGTGCACAGCATTCTTATGCCAATGTATAAACCAATGAAATGGAAAAAATACAGTCATGACAGAAATATGTGAACTTCTGCCAGTGTGGTACTATGTCCACGGTTGGAAAGTCTGATTGAAAGGCTTTAGACAAGAGCAAAAAACGTGTTCATATGACCATATCTCCTCTGTTGTACATTTTGATTCCACTTGAAAGAAACTGAGTCTCACCTTGGGATCCATATGGATGAAGCTGTGGGGGCCCTTCAAAGAGTACACAGCTCTGCGAACCACTCTGCTGTGGTGGAAATGGTAATGGTCCTCCAGACTTCCTATCTGACCAAACACATCCAACAACAACAACAAGAAAATTACAACAATTAGACTGAAACTTAGACTATAAACAGATAGCTTAATACTGAATATTCTATATATCTGAGCTCTTGTTATCTAAATGGCTTTTACAATGATGTGATCTGACTTTTTAAAATAAAAAACATAAACCTGATTTATGGAAGCGTATAGGGGGAATATATTAAAATGATAATGTAAACTTGGAAATGAGCTCCCAGTCTGGGCAGAGCCCGCCCAAGTCTGTAGGTAGAACTTGTAAATGTTAATGAACAAAGTCACAATGTTAGAAAATTGCATTTTAATTTTAATTTTGACTTAAATATTTCTTGCATAAATGGAAAATCAGGTTACATTGTTTTTTCATTTACATTTTTACTCAAATAATGTATACATATGTGAAAAATTATAACGCTATTGTGGAATCACATTTTCATTATCATTTTAATATAGTCCCCTATATGCTTCCATACTGATTCTACAAAGCTTTCTACATTCAAAACACATTTGAGCCATCTGTATATAGAATATGATGTCACTTAATAAATATACATGTTCTCTCTTGACTTTGCACCAAAAATGTGAGCAGGATTCTCAGCACATGTGCACAGCTGGCACACAGCAGTCATATTCTTCAGACTCCAGTCTACTCTGGCTCGAACCATTCCTCTTACTACATCTGTCTTCATCCTCTCCCCATCGCCTTAAACCACAGATATCTTGTGTGAGTCTCTTTTACAGAAGGTAGGCCTATCAAGTACCTAAAAGAAGAGCTTTTTGGTACCACTTTCTAATAAGGCAAGCTTTATAATGTATTTATTAAGGGTTATTAGGAAGACATGTTGCAACTTATAGTTTTATTAATGTTAATAAATCATTTACTGAAGGTTTATAGATCACTTATGAGCAAGGAAATAAAAGCAGTATACAAAAGAGAAAGAAGATGTTGTCCACACACTCAGTTTCGCATGCTCCCAAAATTCGAATGATGCCAGGTTTCGACCCACAACGTCTTTATCAAGTAAACGTGAACAAAAACCAGGATATATACAAACATAAAATGACAGCTCCGCCTACATTTAAGAGAGCACATGATACAAACTAACATTTTTGCACTTTTATAAGACCGATTTTATGTTGAATTCCTCATTTAAACCAGGTTATTTTGTATCATGTGATATCCTAATTGTAGGTGGAGCTACTGTCATTTCTTGTCTGTATGTCTAACCAAGTTTTTGTTATTAGTTATAAGCCATTAATTAAAACAGGTTCGTGGCTGCCAAGTTGTGAAAATCCCTTTGACTGGTGTGTTTATCCTTTTTATTGGTAATAATGCAATTAGAAATGTCTGAAGTACATTAATAAATGCTTATGGGTTTCACACTTTCTTATGAGCCACCAAGTCTACAGATATGAATGTGGATAAGTTGTTAATAAATGTATTTTAGTGCAGATACTCTGGATAATCTGTTTCTCCAGATGGTGAGTGGTCCATTAGGATGTATGTACTATCTAAGGGATAAATCAAGTGTCCTGCTGGAGGAGAATAAACATCAGCAAGAGGGATTTTTCTCAACCTGGCAACCCAAGTCATTCTTATAAATGGCTTATAACTGATCTATAAAGCATTAGTAAATGAGTTATTAACTATGAATAATGCCATTGCTTATACAACCTTTATAAAGGCTCGAAATAGGCTATTAGAAAGTGGTAGCGATTTAAAAAAAAAAATCCTCCTTTTGCATGCTGTTTTAATATCACATCAGTCAAGACTCTCTTTATGTACACTGTTACAACTTTCACAGAAAATGCATTACGACATTTAACCTCAGAGTAACCTCACAGCATGTTATGTCATTTATGTGGGCTAATTCACAACAGCAGTAATAACAAATCAACAGAAAATAAACTGATCATTACCTGTCCCAAGTTTATATATCCATATTTCGCTGCGATTATATCAGCCTGTTCCTGACCACCTGTAATCCGCACTGCCCAGTGGTTGGTATAAACGTCCCTGTGTGCTGAGAGCACTAATTGATTGGTTTCAACCGTTAATACAATGAAAAGCAAGAATAAAGCCATCCTGACTCCAACGCTCGAAAATCAAAGTCGGTTAACGGGATAAGTGCTGGAGCAGCTGTGGGTAAAGTCTGTCACAAGTCCATCATGCTGTGGTCCGGTCCCGTTGAAATCCACCGTCCGCTTGAACACTAGTCCCCGTGCCGCGGAGGGGCTGTGCGCTCTGAGCTGGCAGCAGCAGCCAATGGCACAACATCTGGAACCTCACTGGATGCTGCTGCCTTGACCTGCACTGATCACGTTTAAACCGCATTCTATTCGAAAACAAGCGCAAGTATGAATTCAATGTTAAAAACACTATCCAGAAATGACTTCGACTAATTTTTCATTTTCATTTCAAACCTTTAACTACTGGAAACAAGATGTCCCCACATATATATTATATTATATTATATTATATTACATATATATATAAATTCAATTCAATTTTATTTATATAGTGGTCTAGACCAAACTCTTATATGTCTATATATGTGTGTGTGTATATGGGTATATATGTATACATGTGTATATATATATACATACACATATATGAACAAATATATACACATACACACACACACACACACATATATATATACATATGTACATATGTACATATAATCCACTATATATAACCCTTTCCTAAATGAACATTAAAAATTGGGCTACACATGGGCCGGTTCTATGCTTTGATTGGGCTACTTATCAGTCTAATTAGAGGCTGGCTAAAGAGCCAAATATTAATATAAAACAAAGTGTTTTCTGGTTAAAATCACAAATTGTTTCTTCCATTAATTCTATTACTTCTCTTTTAATAGAACATGACATCATATCAGTCAATTTAGAGTATGAGTATATTTGAGGGTATGAAATCAGTGCATCCACTGATTATCCAGGGAAGCCTGCTGCTTGCAGATTTTGAAAGAAACTTTGATTTTGTATTGTGGAAAGAATGTGCGATTTTATTTCTCTGAAGTTAGAACAAACACAGTCTGGCAGGTCTTTGCCCTGGCAGGGGCCCCACTCTGCTGGCAGATTGGCAGGGTTGTGTTTGAAGTTCTTATGTGTCACTGACCAATGAATCAGCTATTTCTACCAACAGACTGAGGTTTTCTAAGTACTATTATTGGACCAATGTGAACAAATGTTGTGCATATGTGGCAGAGAGAGAAGTGAGAGAACTGTATTTGAAAGGTGAATGAGATAGAAAACCAACAACGCCACCTGTGGAATTGCACCGCAGGAAATATGAAAGACTGGGAAATGGGTATTACCAGCAACCAATAACCTCAAACTAGCAATAACCTCAAGTTCGCAATTAAAGGTGGGATATGCAATTCTGGAGAAATCCAATACCATGATATAGAGCGAACAACGACACAGTAAGTTATATAACTAATGTTAGCTAGGTTGCGGGTTAGCAGACTGTCCCTACAGCTGCTGCTGCTAAGCTAACAGCCAGAGAGGACGAGACGGTTTCCCAGAGCCAGCACAGCAGCTCCAGACAGCGACGCTCACAACTCTCCTGCTGCTACAGCTAACATCACAACAACAGCATATCTTGGCAAATAGAAAGTAAGCTGAATGTCCGTGGGCAAGTCATTTAACGTTACTTGACACACAAATCATGGCTGGAATAGTGTTGTGTGGTTCAGTCCGAGCCACTTTGTGGGTTTCCCATTTGCGGCTGTGTACAAACACCGGAGTTTTTTTTCCAGCGCACGTACAGATCAGACAGCTAGCGGACCGTGAGGAGATATTCACTGAATTTGACAAAATTCAGGATTAGAATCCTTTTACCAAGTCACACAGATTCGTTCACTGAGGGGACAGAGACGTGGGTTTATATTTTTATTAATCAAACTGAAAAATGTTGCTCAAAGATAAATAGTGATTAAAAACACCATATAAAGTTAAGTAGCGAAAGTATTCTTTTATTACATAACTATTACAATATATGTTACTATTAAAAGTACAAGTGTACTACTGGCATTTCGTGCAATAATACTGGTATTTTGGTGAAAAATAAACAAATATAGAGAAAGCTTAAGCAAGTACTGAAGGTCAAGAATCATAAATACAATTTGACTATGACTATGACTTATTTACATGGGAATGTGCAAAAGTTTACAGTTTGATTATACTGCACTATTGGGGGTGGGTGGGAGGGTGGGGGGTAGGGGCTGCTATGAGTCAGTGTCAGTGGGGGTCCCAGGCCTTGTTGATGAGGCCGGCTGCAGCCTGAGGTTTTGGTGCTGATGGACCACAGCCTCCTGCTGGAGGGGAGTGTCTGAAACAGTTTGTGTCCGGGGTGGGAGGGGTCAGCCACGACCTTTCCTGTAGGCGTTCAGGTCCTGGAGGGAAGGTAGATTGCAGCCAGTCACTTCTCTGCGGAGTGAATGATGTGCTGCAGTCGGCCCTCGTCCTTGGCAGTGGCAGCAGCGTACCAGATGGTGATGGAGGAGGAGAGGATGGACTCGATGATGGCAGTGTAGAAGTGCACCATCATTGTCTTTGGCAGATTGAATTTCTTCAGCTGCCGCAGGAAGTATGTCCTCTGCTGGGCTTTCTTGGTGAGGTTGAGGTCCTGGGTGATGATGGTGCCCAGGAAGCAGAAGGACTCCACAGTGTCAGAGGAGTCACACAGGGTGATAAGGGCGGGTGGGGCTGGGTTCTTCCTGTAATCCACAACCGTCTCCACTGTATTGACTGTTGAGCTCCAGGTTGTTCTGACTGCACCAGGTCAGCAGACTCATCCCCATCAGATATGAGCCCAATGAGGATGGTGTCATCCGCAAACTTCAGGAGCTTGATGGGCTGGTGACTGGAGGTGCAGCTGTTGGTGTACAGGGAGAAGAGCAGAGGGGAAAGAACTCAGCCTTGGGGGGGAACTGGTGCCTGTCAGCCTGTCTGTGATCCACCTGCAGGTGAAGTCAGGCACACTCAGCTGGGAGAGCATGTCCTGCAGCAGAGCAGGGATGATGGTGTTGAAGGTGGCGCTAAAATCCACAAACAGGATGCTAGCGTAGGTTCCTGAGGAGTCCAGGTGCTGGAGGATGAAGGGCCATGTTTACTGCATGGTCCACAGACCTGTTGGCTCTAAAAGCAAACTGTAGGGGGTCCAGGAGTAGTTCTGTATATATTCACCACACGTTCAGTCACAGCAACCTAAACACTCACACAGCAGACAGGTGAACCACTCGTGCGTCCCAGTGCCTTTAACCACAGCAAACAGTGAAGGGACCTCACCCAGGGTGACGAGCCCCCCCAGTAGACTGGCACTCAGCTCCACTAAGTTAAAGAAATAAAAAGAACTACAAACAAGGTTAAACAAAATAAGGATACCAGTTTGTTCCAGAACAATGTTAACTATATGGTATACAAATTATGACAAAACTCAAAACCAGGTAAATCAGCAGCAGGTACAAAAGAGACATAATTAATGTAGTCCTTCACCTGCATACACAATAAAATAAATTCACAGTTGTCCAGGCCCTACTTAGCACTGTGGTATGTCAAACAGGAAGACTCACAGGAGGCACTAGCAAGGAAGCTCTAACCAGGGCACATGGCAGGAGCAGGAGCAGGAGCAGGAGCAAGAACAAACCCAACAGGTGTCTTACATAATCTGGACTTGATTAGGGAATTGGTTAGAGGAGGAGTCTGGCCTGGGGCTGTGTTCACTAACCCTACACCTGATACTGGATTCACTTGCACTAGGGGAGCATTGCCGACCAAACATGGATTCATCACCATGGCTGGTTTGATGTTGACCTATCAGAGTTAAGTTTTGTCCTTATTTTTTGTAGAGTTTTAAAAGATGTTTTACTTTTTGTCTGCTGACTATGTGATAGAATGAGTGGCAGTATGACATTTTCAGATTTCATGACCCTCTTCATCTACCTCAAGTGACTGTAGCAATTCCACACTGCAAACACTGACTGTTCAGAAAAACCACTGGCATTGTCTTCACACTGCTACCATCTACTGAAGAAAACACACAAAGACAGAGTGAGTATTCAAGTTTATTTATGAAACCTCGTACAGGAAGCAGTGGTGGTTCCATCAAAATTGCTCAACACTAAATAAACCCAACAATGCTGTACTCTGAAAGATTTCCAGGATGGTTAATATTCCTGCCTCAAATTGCGTCTTAAACATGTAGGAAATAAATGTCTGTGTAATACAGGTGGCGGTCATGAATATTAATGAAAAACTACTGTAATGCAATCCAATACTGCAATAAATCTTACTTTTAAATTGTTGGACTATAGTTGTATTGGATATGCAGAATTAACATGAAGACCTTTCATTAATGCTCTTTTTGTCATTTGGTGCCACTGAGCATCAGGTGTCACTGATTGTTACCATGGAAACATGGGTCTTAGTCCTGAGTTAACCTGAGGTTAGGGTGGCTAACTTTTTAGGCTTAAAATAAGTCTTTATTTTGTGAAAGTGTCTAACTTGCATTAGACTAATCTAAGAGCAAAATTAAAACAGGCCTAATACTACTAAAATATCTTGTGAAACCGGCCCCTGGACTGGCTCTCTTTCTACTCCTTAATCAAACTTCAGTGCCATAGATGCAGTCTTCATGTGCAGGTAATTACACTAGCATCCTACATCTTTTGTTAATGGTTAAAATAAAATGTAAAGTTGTTAGATTCAAAATTCTATTTAGCAGTAAAAGCTAGTAGCTCTTGACAGCTGTAATTAACAGTAGGAGTAGATTCACTGGCAGTGTAAAGTGTTCTCTGTCAGAGAAAGATAGCTGGTGTAGCCCGTTTGAATTTAACCAAAGTTGGTTAAAATGTCTGTCACACGGCCTCCTAAATCACATAAACCACTTTAGTCAAAATTTAAAAAATCAAGGAAAACAACCAAGGCACTTTTGGGAAAGGAAACAAGTTTTTTTGCTGATTGACAACCGAGCACACGCCTCCAAACAATTTTATCACTGCTACTGCTAGCTTAGTCCTGCACAACCCACAACGACAGTCAACACATGCAAACTTTGACAGTATATGGTGGGAGGGGTTAACTGTCACCCTGAATCTTGTTTGATTACAATAAATGTATGTATATGTGCCCAACTGCAAGATTAGTCATCAAAAAATACTGGTGCATTTTACAGGAAATTAAAGGTTGGAATTTAGCTTTTGGGAGATGAGAAGCTCCAAATCCAATCATTGGCTCCACCTTCTCTTCGTTCATTGGTTCTGGCTAACTCCAACTTCTCCTCTCTCATTGGCTCATGGTAGCGCCACCCACATACTCTCATTGGTTCTGACTAACTCCACCCCTCTTCTCTCATTGACTAGGACTAACTCCACCCCCTCTTTTCCCATTGGCTGGGACTGGGAGGGGCAGGGAGGGCGGGGTGTCAGGGGAAGGTCAGGGTCAAAGGTCACCATCCATTTTGTCAGAAAGTGTTGTATATAATCTCTCTCATCTCCTTAATCCGCTTACCTATGGGTTTATTTTCACTTCTCCAGTTAAATGCTGGAAGCCTCTTTGCTTGCAAAATACACATCTGTTTTTTATATTATATATATCCTTAGGGTATACATTTATGATAAATAGTCTAGGTTCAAAAGGGAGGTGTATTGAAACCAACTGTGCAATAGTGTGATGTACCTCTTTACAGAAATTCCTTAATACCAACCTACGTCCCCACAGACAATGGAAAAGTGTTCCTTTGACATCATTACATTTAGTGACAGTATTAGGGATCGTAGAAAAGCTTTCAGTCGTAGTCGTCTGGACACTGTTTTCAGAATCAAGACGTTTCGGCTCCCATCCGGAAGTCATTCTCAATTGTGAAAAAATGGGACGGGAACTAGAAATTTAAGCTACTCTGTGTTACATAAGCCCCGCCCTCAGGAAGGAGTCTACCTGAGTATCTGTTGATAAGCTAGTTTCACCTGAAACTGACCTAATTGTTTCCATGATGGCCCAGTAATCAGTAATCAGGCCTGTTGTTTTCTGGCTGCACCTCCCTCATCACTGTTAAGTACCTGATTAGCATGTGATTGGCGTGACCAAGGTGCTAACACACTGTGGTAAACTTTGGGCAGATTGAATCTCAGACCACCATTTCTGTTCAAAGAGGGGTTTTCTTTCTTCACAAAAATGGCTTCCTTGACACCCCGTTCAAACCAACTCTTCTCTCTACTTAGAATCTTCACCTTGCTGTCTGAAACCTTTTCTACGATAGAACACTCCTGGACGAATGAGGGACTACACCGTAGTATTAGGGATATTACTGTCAAATTTGTGACCAGATATTTCTATATGTCTGTGGCCAACTGTGGTGGGAACAACTGATCAACACAATACATTTGAAATTTCACCCAAATCCAGCACCCTGTGAGGTGGTGTTTGGGAATATTTTCTGACTTGCTGACCCAGGCACAGTAGGGGGTGCTGTTTTCTGCCTTATCAGCGACTCATGTGTCTCCAACTGAGACTGTCATGTGCCTTGTGTGGAGTCACATATAGAGCTGAACAAGACAACACACACACACACACACACACACACACAAAAGGATCTGAACACCCTACAGCAAGTATGACTGTGAGTTAACACACCACTCACATGTTGCCCTATAAAGTGATGAACATTTAATTTTATGAATTAAAGTTTACATTTTGTGTCGCAGATGTTTGTGTTAACCGAGCTTAAAACTACATTTATTTTTGGCCACGACATATTATTACGTTATAAAATTGTTATTTTGAATGTGTCAGCAACACACAGCAAAATGGTCATGTTTCTGGCCACCCGATTAATGGACGTCTAATATTCACGCTCCTTTTGTCTCTGTTCACAAAACCCCTGAGAAATACAGCTGGCTCTTTAGCTGCTAAATGCTCCACTATGTTCACCAGCTAGTCTCTAACTGTGTCTGTCTGCTGTTTGGTGGTGAGCAGGTAGTGCACAGTGGCTTTTTACAGCTTCTTCTCTGACAGCTGCCTGCTGAAAAAAGAGAGAGAGGTTGAACCAAAAGAGTGAAGTTGTGGGCTATAAAACCAAAACAATGAGCTGAAAGACGCTAAAAGGCTTCATAAAGCTGATTCATCACTATGAGGGACACATCTCACATTACATGCAGTCATTTCATTAGTATAAAAATATTGCTTAGTGCAGCTTGAAGCTTACTATAAAAGATGATTCAAATAAAGCTGTACTTTTTGCAAAATGTATCCAGAGTGGGGGCACATGGTGCAATGGGATATTGGATCAAACAAGGATGAGAAATGCCAAAAACATGGACCATTATGTGGCAAAAACATCTTGACACTTTATTATATTTGAGATCTATTCAAACAATGAATGTATTTCTAAATGTCATTGCACCACTCTCCAAACAGTCAAAACAGGATGTTTTACCTCCTTGTGCAATATTGCTACAGGATCGCTACAAGGCCTAATTAAAACATGACCAGCCAACCTGGCAGAATTGACTTGCGCGTCCGCCTTAGCAAATTTGGTACTTTGCAGCACTAAAACTGACAAATTCACAAATATACTGTATGGCACTGATGATGACACACAGCACTGCCTACTTTCTGTATTACTCTTTAACAGATACAGTACAATACATTGCCACATCCAACTTCACAACTACAGCTGCTCTCCATGACCATGAACATGCACACACAGATGATGACCTGCTGATTTCAGTGAGTCCACAGATCAGTCCATCTGATCCAACACCAGTGACATTCATTATATTTTTTGGTCTTAAGTAGGGTTTCAAAAAGACTAATCCAGCGGCTAAGTGTCTACTTTATAGAGCCTTCTCTGCTCCTCATATACCTTGACTCCTGGTACAGTGTAGTCACACTGGCTCCCCACAGATCTCTTCTAAATGCAGCTGTTGCTGGAAATAATTCAGGCTGCAAATATAGTTTTGCCTCCATGGGGATATGACTTTTTGGGTCCAAAGAACAACTCTGCTGACTTCCATAGACCTGACTTTGAAATTATAACATTTTACACTTGAATTAGCAAGTTTTTCATAAAAGGTTCAAGTACAGTAATTCAAGTGTGACTTGTGAAGACTTGACAAAGCTCCTCCAGAGTTTTCACAGACTGAGTAGCACTCTCCATGACGAGTACACTGATGACTTCATGTGTAAAATCAGTGGAATGCCCCCTTCATGAAGGTGAATATAGATAGATAGATATAGATGAGTGCTGGATGAACGACACTGTTAGACAATAAACTAAAGTCTGATTTCTCTGCCACTGCTGCTATCAGACACAGATCATTTTCCAATTGTAAATATACTATGCCTCGTATGACTAAGTGTATGCAGCCTTTTTACTCTCTTGAGTAAACCCAACTACAAGCAAGAAGCAAAACAATGAAATAAAGGAAATTTTTGTCTTTTGCTGGAGCGAGATTGGTGTCCAGCTTCATTTCCTTAGAAAACCAGTTCGTATAAAGAGGAACCATTGCACTCTGAGAGAAGTCAAACATGACATTTTTCAAGATTTCCGCACTCATTTCCTTCTCGTTTATCGGAAACCTCAGTGGTTTAAACTAAGTGAGTTCTGACTTTCCCCATGGTTTGCAGTTTCCTTTACACACTGTTCATGTTTTGAATGTCAGTGGGGGGAAAGTATTTTTAATGAATAATATGTAATAATAAGTATTACTGCAATGTAAAAATGCTCTGTTACAAATAAAAGCCCTGCATTTAAAACTTCTGCTACTTGTTTAGAGAAATACTATCGGCCAAATATACTTTAATAAGTATCAAAAGTAAAAGTACTCATTATGCAAAATGGCCCCTTTCATAGCGTTATAGTATTATATATATTAAAGTATTGGATTATTATCATTGAAGTATCAACACGTAAGCAGCATTTAAAAGTTGTAGCTGGTCGAGGTGGAATATTTCGTACGTAAAATCATCATCTGCAAAGTCATTAGTAAGAATAGCTGTAAAATTAAAGTAGTGAATATTGTAAAAGGTACATTATTTGTCTCTTATTTCTCTCCAAAATACAGCGGAGTAGCATAACATGGAAAAACTCAAGTCAAGCACAAGCACCTTAAAACTGTACTTAAGTAGAGTACTCCACCGCTGCTAACAGGAGCCATCTCTAGCAATACGGAAATGAATTTAGAACCAAATCTTATATTATTTGTTATTAAATAGGTTATTAATATACATTACATTAACATAAATGTTATACATAATTATATGATTTATTTATAGGTAGGAATAATTAATATGTATTAAACATTTTCATAAGACCAAATAAATGAACATATATTCAAACATGAATTGACATTACTGACTGTACTGTATTCCGGACATTTTTCATTTGTTTGGGCCCCATGTTGGCTGGCACACAGTAACAACATGAGATTGTTTTACTCAAATCCAACGCATTATTCAGGAGTGTGGAGATCTGACAAAAGTACTGGACACATTTGTGAATACTTGGGAATTACTGAATGAAACAAGAGGTCCCAAGAGGTGTTTTCAAACCCACAGAAATGTATTTTAAAGTTCACACTTTCCAGACATACTTGGCTGTGAGTATCTTCACAAGAGAAAAAGGAGAATTCCTGTTCGAATTACTGTCTGCATTTTTGCAGGTCTCTCTGTACACCTGCTCGAAAGTGTCTTCTTCCAGGACCATTTCCTTGTTCCGTGTAGTCGGACAGATCTGACACCACAGTCAAAGCCCGGCTCATTGGAAAGAATGCAGAGGCGTGTTGAAGGGTGTGTACTGTTTGCTCAGTGGAAATACCAGCCTGTTTAATTCCACCAGAGTATTTTTCCAGAGAAAATGTCACACCATTGTACTATAAACCACTATACCCAGTGCCAAACCCAGAGCTAAGACACACTGACCACCAGTATAACCACTGCCAGCTCTGCACTTCACACCCCAACAAATAGCCAGACTCCTCACACACGCTTGCCACCAGCGGTGGAATGGAACTAAGTAATTTTACTCAAGTACTGTACTTAACTTCAATTTTGAGGTACTTCAGTATTTCCATTTTATGCTGCTTTATACTTCTACTTCCACTACATTTCAGAGGGAAATATTGTACGTTTTACTCCACTACATTTATGTGACAGCTGTAGTTACTAGTTACTTTTCAAATTAAGATTTTATATTAAAAAAAAACAACACATGATCAGCTTATAAAAACAATTAGTTAAACATTAAACCAGTGGCCAGTCTAGTTTGAGTCTAGTTTTGAGTATCTGGACAAGCATGAGCAAAGAAAACGTGTTGTAGAGGTTTTCTATTGTGTTTCGAGGACCATGTACAGTATGTGGTTAGCAGCAATAATAATTAGTTCGTCTCTGGAATATGAAGCTATTCAGCTAGCGGAAGTATTTATTTATATGCTGTATTATTGCGTGTCATGTAATCTCATGTGGGATTTCAATGGTATGACACAAAATAAAATAAAAATCATTCAATTTATTCAGTGCTCCAATTCTGCCTCTACACATACACAGTTATATCAAGCACTCTGCTGTTATCAGTGCACACTTGTTCACATCAATCATAAAAACCACATTCATCATATTACTACTACTACTAATACGTTTATAATTATCAATCCAGTACTGACTAATCAAATATACACAACAGATGGATCCTCACTAGAAATGACCACACAGGACTTTATTTGGTTAAAGCCAATCAGCAGATAGGAGGCATACATAGCATAACAATATACAGATGGGTGACAAAACAAAGGGGAAAAAACAATAAATGAATGGAAAATCCAGGATGCCAATGCCCACAGAGACAGGATTTGAGGGGTCACTGAACTGTTTGAGGTGTAAGAAAATGATGTGAATCATTTGCTATGGCATGGCCTTCACAGTCACCAGGTCTCAACAGAACATACAGAGGAAGATTTTGCACCGACGTGTTAAAACCTGTTGGTTTTTCCTTTTTTCATTCTTCACCCATCTGTATATACTTTGGACAAAACATTGCAGAGGATCCATATGTGGTGCTACAATGACTGATTTGACCATGAATCTACAAGTTTTTCATAGTAAAAATCTAAGAGGTTTTGCTTTATAGTGTCATGCGTGTGGGTTATTATTTCATAGAAACTTGTCAAGTAGTTCTTAAAATACCAACACAGACAGACCAACTCGACCGATGACATAACCCTCTTAGCTGAGGTGGTAACACTCCAATCATCACAGACAAATCCTTTATCTATTTTGTAAGTGCTTTATTTTTCATAGTTCATTTCAAAGACAAATGTGAGGCAGATGTTAGATGTAAGTCCAAATGCTCCCATGTACACAAACACTGACATACACACGTGACTGAAATCAGACAAATAAAAATCTAGTAAGGCAGACCGAGGCTTACCTCAAGTGTTCTACTCAAAATCCTTTGACGACAAATAAAGAAAATAAAGTGCCGACTTCACAGCAATAGTGTTTCCACAAACAGCACGGTGTGAAAAGAGCAGCAATGACTATTCACATCAATAAATACAGCATGTACAAAACTGTTTCAACGTTATTGTCTTGTTATGGTTATGACTGAGTGAGAAGGGCGTTTCACTTGCTTCTACTGCACAAAGCTGGATCATCAGCATAGTGTCCAAGTTACAGCAAGTCCCAAAGTCCAACACAAGGTTGTTTCCGAGTGACTGCAGCACTCTTGATGTGCTTATGCTTTGGGACTCATGTGCTCTGGTTTGAGGTAGACATAGGGGGACCAGGAGTCCTTATGGCAGTCCATCCACCTGCTGGGGTCATGGTCCTCCATCTGCTCCTCTTCTTCACTGGACCCCTCCACTTCATCTTCATCTGAGCCAATCTTCCCGGTGCTGTTTCCTCTCAGACGAGACATATCTTGGGCCTTTGTCTCCGTCCTCGAAAGACTCAAGTGACACATGGCGCAGACCCTCAACCACTTAGTCGGGTGAATATGTCCGATCACCGCTCTCTTCTTGGAGCACGCACCACAGACCACAAAGCCGCATTTTCGGCAGTGGTGTCGACGCTGGGTCATGGTGAACTTGTCAGAGCAGCGCATGCAGATGGCAGAGGCCTGGTCAGGGATCCAAGTAACGGCAAAGGTGGACACGGGCCTGCGGCCGCCGCCCTGCAGGAGTCTGGACTGGCAGTCCTCCATGTGTTCGATCCAGGCTCGCTTCTCCTCGTATGAGTCGGCTGACACGTAGAAGGACTTGCGTGGTGTGCGGATCAACCATTGGTTTTTCATTCTCAAACCGTCCTCCAAGTCCTCCAGCTGGATGTCCTCTGAAATTATGAAACAATGATCTGTTAATACAAGATAACAAAAGGTATGACCACTATGGTATGGTCAACAAGCCAAGAAAAGTTAGCCCTGAATTTACTTTTTTAAAACGTCCCCGTTTCAGCTCATTTCTGAAAGACTACAGGCATCCTTTGCTTTAAAATGTCTGGTTGGAAGCAGTTACATCCACCGTTAGAGGTGACAGTTAGCTGTTAGTCATTGTAACCACATCTTTCTTTTGCCAGCAGACTTTACCAAGTCATCTAAACAATGTCGCTGTCACCTTGTTGCCTTTTGACTGTGTTGGCTCTTTGTTCTAAATCTTGTTTACCTTTTTATTTGTATGAGTATGAGCTTCACTTTTAACTGTCAAAGCATGTCATAACCCTAAAAGTTATGAAACAATTAAGCCTAATCTTCCTCCTCGGTCAAGTGTTCTAGAGAAGCAGATGAGTTGCTCACCTAGAGGGACGATCTGCTGTTTTTTGTGCCAACGGCCATTTAGAATGATGCTGCCGTACACCAGCACATCGTTGAAGAGGAAGAAGACTTTAGGCTGTGGCCCCCGGCGGCTCTGCTTCCTCAGCCGGCCCTCTCCGATCAAAACCCGACCCGGCTGGAACAGGGGCTTCCCCAACGGCCCAAATGAGTTTTCAACAGCGTGGATCCGCTCCCGGTTCTCCTGAGCAAACGTTAGCTGGTCTGCCATGGTGTCCTTGTATCTAGTTCACAAGAGTCCTGTTTTCAGTGCAGCAGTCTCAGTCTTTTTGCTGATAGTTCCACGCCTCTGTAGGTGCGAGATGTTGTCATGTGTTCGTCTTGTCTCTCTGATGAGGCAAGCAGCCAAGCAGAAGCACTTAAAGCCTTAGTTCTTGGTGACGCAATGGGGCTTTCCAAAGTTCAGCTTTAAGACAAACATCTTGGAAGAAGGAAGGGGGCGGGAGCTGAATTTGAATTCAGAGAATGTGACGCTAGAAATTCTAAAGAAGGAAATTTCAGCATTTCCAGAATAGCAACATTTTTAGAGCTGAAATTCCCTTCCTGCTGGGAACGTACACTTTTTTCTGTGCTGATTTAGTGTCTGACTACGGTATTTCAAAGGAACATGTGGCTTCCACTATTTACAGCTCATGAATGAATATTTGTATTTCACCATGCACTCCATCACCAAGAGCTTTGGAATGTTTCCCACCGTACCCGTAAGAACAATTTAAAGCTGAATTAAGTGACTGTTGGGGGCAGCAGAACAAGCTAAAACACACAACATATAACACTGAGTCCAAAGTCACTCCTTTGTTAACAGTATTTTACACTCACTTTACGCTACATCATCATTTTGCCTCCTCCTCATTGCCAGTTGTGGTGTCACACAACTATAATTTTACATCTATCAAATGCAACACATTGCATTGTGGGATCATTAGCAAAAAGTAGCAATGTTCAAACTTTTTTCAATCCACTGTAGGAATTTTGGTTGGCACTATATAGTGCATTCAATTCACACTCAGAATGTGGACACTAACAAAACGTAAGAAAGTATATTTAGTGCACTATACAGCAAATATGAAGTGATTTTTGAGGCAGCCATTATCACTCATATTAGCATTCATTTGTTTCTGGCCACCTGACAAATGTGCTGGAAGTCTAATATTCCCTATTTTATGGGCAGAGCTGGGTATGGAGTCTCAATACTTTCTTGTACCGACTGAAATGTATCAAAATCTGTTTCGGGCCACCTGTGCTTTTCTGCTCTAACATAAAATGTCTGCAGCGAAAAAGGGCTAATGATAAAACAATACTTGGGCTATTGAGAATTAAATTACATTTTTACAAAGCAAGTGTGAGCCATTTTAACCTTCCAGGTGGTTAACGCGAGGTAGTGTCAAATCTTACATATCTCCACAGTTCCGTTACCGCTCTCACTGAGGGCCACTTTCCCCTGCAGGGTACAAATCCAACCAGGAGAATTAATCCTGGCTTTGCAAAGGGGCTTTCTGAAATGTATCTTAAATGTGAATGAGTTACTTATTGACTATGGAGTCATAGACTAAGCTTAATTAAGCGCGTGTCCTCATTAATTAGAGTGCCGTGCAGTATGTGCACACAGCATGCATACTGTTTGTTTTTGTCTTCAAATGATGTAACAGATAAAGCTGAAAGTCTGGGTTCTGCAGTCTTGATCAGTAATCTGATCTGAGTGAAACCTCTGCATGCATGCCTCTCTAATGAACCCAAATAGTTGTCTTAGAAAAGCACACTGCTGAAGCCAAGTGTTGGGGTCTGTCAAGGACAAAAACTAATTCTGCACTGTCAAATCACAGACACCTCCAGCTTGGCAGTACCAACACGTGGTTATACAAGTTTTCTCCCCAAGGGAATTATACAAGGCACTCTGGGCACCTGGAATGTGAGAGGTGCAAACATCACCAGGAGCAAGTGAAGGAGTCCAAGAAAGTCCACCAAGTGTTGTATTGTCTTTGTATTCAGTCAGAAACAGCTCGAAGCCCACCATGGGAACTAAGAGGGCACTCGGAGCGCAGACCTCCTCCAAGGCCAAAAGTCCAGTCTTTGATATGCAAATCTGCAAGTGCAACCACTACACAGCAGGCTTTATGTGTGGACATATTTCCAAAACTATTTGAATTACAGCTGCGGACAAAGCAGGTGGAAAATCGCTTTTCTACCTTTTCCACTTTTCTCGCGTGGTCGTCAACTGGAGTAAAACGTTACCTTCACTTCATGGTTCACTGTCTCTGAGCCTCTCTGCTCATGTGTGTCAGGGTCTTCTAGCCCGGTGGGGAACCTGAATGCACACTAACCCGTGAGGAAAATTGAGGTTCCCACGGGGAGAGACGGCTTTTTGAGGGTTAAGACTTGGTTTTAGGGTTCAGGTTACAATTAGGTTAAGGTCCGGGTGAGGGTAAGGGTAAGGGTTAGGCACTTAGTTGCGATGGTTACGGTCAGGGTCAGGGGCTAGGGAAAGCATTATGTCAATGACTGTCCCCCACGGGGATAGTGAAACAAACGTGTGTGTGTGTAGGACTATAAATATTTTTTATGGCTCTGTATGATTCACGTGGGTCACATTTTCAGGTCGGAAAATCTGGATTCATCTGGAAAAATCCCATCCCTGACTGCTTATTTCTTACATCCCTGCAGCACGCGTCTACAGTGCTGTCTTATTTGCGACACACCATTCACTTTAATTATGATGGGTTTGCGCATGTGCGATGAATTCTGTTCACTTTGCCATACACAAAGTGAAAAATAATTCATGTATCCACCGCGTGATTCGGATCCGCTCCAAAACTAGTGGACTCTCCCTTGGCCCATGCTGCACTCTTCCACCACGTTTCGTGAGAAGCGAGCCGGTAGTTTTTCCCTAACCCTGCTGACAGACAAACCAACAAACGGCACCGAAAACATGAGGTAATAAGGAAGTCCTGTTTCCTCATGACAAAAAAAGTAAGGGTGCAGGCAGACATCTCTGTGGTTACACCACTACTGTACAATATGTATTATATAATGAAACTAAATGAGCTAAAAAAACTAGCTACTCAAACTGAATACTGCTGTCTGACAGCGGACATCTTCTCCGTCTGGCTGCTTACATGAGCTATTTATTTTTAAATTCGAAATGTAATCAGTTCCCATTAAGGAGAGCTAAATAAAATAAAGCAATAAAGTCTCCTGTTTATATTTCTTCACTCCACTATGAGCAAACCTCTAAAAACGTATCTTTAGTTCAGGACTATTCCTGGCTTACTGCTATTTTGTACTCGAGCAGTTTACTTAACAGTTTAATTCGAGCCACTCCGCAGGGCTGGCTATTGTTTGAAACTTCAGAGCTGGTAAAGAATACTTTTAGTTTTGGTACTGATACCAAAACGATACTTTTCTTTGGGGAATAGCAACATACATTTGCATAAAAATATTTTTTTTTTAATTAATCCAAAAAAATACGAACTTCTCAAACTCAGTGTTTAATGTTTGTCTGAACATGAAGCAGGCGTGCAAAACACGATTTAAATCCAGAAACATCTGATCAAAGGTGAACAACTAAAAATGTGACCAGGAACTCGATGCCAACTTTTGCTACAGAAGCATTTAGGTTAGTTTAAGAAAAGTATTTATTTGCGATGCCCCGCTGGACTGAACTGAGGGCGAGCCTGCTGCTCATCACTCGGAAGCACTGAGCGCTTGGAAAAGACAGAACGGAACAAAGAGAGGTGCATCTTCCCAGCACTCTGAGTTCTGACAATAGAGGGTTATAAGAAACAGCGTTTTGATAACAGTCATCATGTAAAGGCAGCAACGGTCCCTCAGACACTTCCACTGCTTTTAACAAGGCCCTGATCAACAACACGCACCTGCAGCAAAACCCCGTCTCAGTGTCTCCACAGTGTTTGGAGACTATTAAAGGGGGCACTCCCACATTTTAAAAACATTGGGAGACTTGCAAGACATAGATTCTAAACAGAATGATCCAAGATTGAAACAGCAGAGGCAGAGATATCCTGACTTCCAGTCTCCCAGAACACTTGTCCTGAGCGGATCCTAAGGATCAGTATCTGGGCCGATCCGAGCACATTTTAACGGATCAGTATCAGCTAAAAGAAAGCTGATCAAAATCTACTTCTTTACTGACCTCTCCTGCGTTTTGTCCACCTCGGCCTGCTACTGCAGCGCTGCTCACCTGGAGGACAGCTGGCCTCTGCAGTGCAGCACTTCACTTGCATGCCAGCCAAAGTTAGAGCGTGTGAATGTATTTGTCCACACGAGTGGTTCTGAGTTTTGACACCCAGATTGGCAAAATAAATTAAGTTTAACTAACTTAAAAAGCCTAAATGAAACTTCTGTTGTCTGGTTAAAGTGCTCCTGCAGCCGGTGTCTGTGAAATCCTTCGGGATGAGTATTTCAGTAAGGCGATTCTAGCAGATCGCGCCACGTCAGTTTCTGGAGTCGCATTCTCACAGTTACTTCCATTCACATCACATCCTAGTTTCATTTTATCAGCTTAATAGTTGTGAACAGGGAACTCCAGGAGCTCCAAGCCCAAATTGAGACAATCCTGATGACAGCATAAGCACAACACAGAGACACATTATACAACAGTTTTCACTCCTACAGTGATCCCCTTTAAAATAAGGTGATGCCTATGTGTGAAAGTTGTCCATATGCAGTGCGGTGAAAAACTGAACCAAAAACTCAAGTATAATTTTTTAAGTTTTACAGTCCCAATAACCACAATCCATCTGTTAAACGCCGGTCATTGTTGGTGCAGTTCCTCCTGACTGCCAATAGAGGGCTAGAAGGCTGCGTCTGTAACGTCTCTTTTAGCGACACTCCGTGCCATCACAAGTCGATGGTTCCTCTCACTTTAAACTTCTTGGCGGAGCGTTCACTGGCTCGCTGCTCGAACTTGCTTCCATAGATGTGGGAGACGAAGCCGTTGATCTCCACTGCAAACACACTGTTCCTCTTAGGGATCACTGTCACACAGCAAGAGGAGGGTGAGAAAAAACAAATGTGTTAACCTGGTGAGAAGTGACTATTCCAAAACACAGGACTCCTTAACACTGCCATCAAACTCGTGCTTAGAGAGAGACTGTGCAAGACTGGAAGGTTCCACCAGCAAAATACTGCTACCAACTTACTGTGACAGGATTCTGAGATGTGGTTCACAGTTCTTACGTCCAAATGAAAAAGTTGAGTTTTACTAAACTGGTTTAACTTTTTACCGTGTGCTTTTAAAAACAAATTGTAAAAGAAATGCAAACGTTGTCATTTATTAATAAAGATAGCCCACCCATAACCGACAGGCCAACCAGAGGCCGTTTTCTAAATGCCATGCCTGCATAGTTTTATGTTAAGAAAATATCAGCAATATCACAGCTTTCTTTTTAACACTTCGATGTTTTGTGTAATAGTGTTAAATATAGTGGTGGGTGAAATCATTATATATTATGTTAAATTCATGTCCAATACAAACTACAATTAACCAATGCAACGAACAGACCTTTGTCTCAGCAGACATTTTGACTTGTCGCATCATACGAGTAAAAGTTCAATAACTAATATTAGTTAGTAATTACAGCTGGGTCAGAATCATTAGTTTGGACAACAGATTTTTGTGAAATGCTAACAAGTTATCTGGCTTTGTGTGGCAGACCCAGACTGAAAGGTGAGTCTCAGTGAGGGAGACACGTCCATCTGTCTAACCTTTCAGTTTGTCTTCTTTGGTGATGATTTTGAAGACGTGTTTGAACTCTTGGACTAGAATCCCTGTCGTCCCCACATAGGAAGGGCATTTAGACCGGACCACTGTGAACGAGAAAAGAAACAAACTATGAGTGCAGCACTGTCGTACCTGCATCTGTGCAGAACCGTTTCCAGACGACGGCCTTTAAGCAGTCAGCGTGATCGAGAGACCATCTGGTAAGTGTGTGTACAACAGCTTCTTGTAGGGTTTAACAGTAAAGCACAGGTGATGGCGATACACCATTCAGTACATCACACTGTACACAGCTGACAGTCTCAAACAGGCTGTGTGATAGCAACTTGATAGTTCTCTCCTTCACATAGACATGAACATGAACCCTTTCTACACCTGATTGGACACTCATATCACCTGACCCCATGCTGGTTCGATAATAGCTAACTTATAAACCGTATTTGATAGAAAAAAGAAAATTCCCTGGAATCCTTGGACATGAGCCATTTTTCCTACACATCCTCCCACCATTCTGAATTAAGTCCAAAATGTTTATAAGATACCACCAAATTCGCCGTTCTGTTTTGCTGCAACTCATAGTCGAAGTTGTGACGACCTAGCTAACGTTAGTTACATGACTTGCTGTGTCGTTGTTCGCTCTGCATCATGGTGTTTGTCGGTACGTTTGCAAAGCGTTTTATAGCCACAAAGACCTGAAAACACAAGTTTGCAATTTTGGCTCTGGATTCCGCCATTTTGCCCAGTTGTTAGTGTTGTTGCCTTGGCAATGCGCATCAATGAATTTGGGGGGCAGAGCGTCTGAAGGAGCACTGAAGGGAAGGGTGTATTTGTTTAACTGCTGAGTTCAAATATCAACAATCTTTTCTCCAGAATGGCTTACTTTAATCCAGTTTGCTTTCAGCTATCGTAACCAAATTTCGTGCAGGTGTTCACATGCTAGTTCTGAGGTTCGCTGAAAAGTCTGGGGACATTCTGTGTGTGTGTGATTTATCTATAAATAAATATCTTTATAGTTATTTATATAAATCATAGACCTTCGTTTTATTGGTCACTCAGCCTGTGAAAACAAGAGACACCCAAGTTCAGGGGAAGCCCTGGTAGTCTAGGGGTTTAAGGCAACACTAGTTTTAGAGAAAACTAATAATCTACCTGTGATGATGGCACCATGGAAGTCTGCCTTCAGAAGCTTCTGCTGCACAAACTGTGGACTGCTGTAAACAAAACAAAAGACTGAATGCACAGTAAAAGTAAGAAGCGCTTCTGAAACTGCTTCAAATGAGCAATTCACGATGAATATCAGGCTCTGCGATTTACCTTGTTGCTTTCAATCCACTGCACAGGTCAATAACGTACTGTCTCCAGAGTTCATGCAGAGGCAGGAAAAGCTTGTATCTACAATAATAAGGATAAAGACAGTGATGCTGGGGAGAGCGACAGGCTACAAAACAACTGGGTGAATGGAAAATGTAGAATATTTTGATGCAGTGGTGTACATCAAGTTCTCCCACATATGGGGTACAATAACTGTCCCCTCTTCCAGATTCCTGACCAACCTCTGGTGCTCAGGCTTGATCTGGAAAATCTTCATTGCCCTCTTCTGCCGAGCGTTGAGTCCTCTGGCTTTCTTGCTGTTCCTTTTCGACTTGCCCTTCTTGGGCCTGGCGTAGCCCAGTATCACAGCCTTGTGACTCAACATGCTCTTCAGATCATGCCGTGCGTGCTGCTGAATGCTGCTCTTCAGGAACGCCTGGGTGAAGGCCTCTGCCTTAGAGGTGCTTTGAGACTGGAAATGAGACAAAGACATTTCCAAAGGTTTTTTCCTGTAACACACACAGAACAAAGTCCAGTCTGTACAGTTTGGCCCAACTTTTGAAATAAACTGTTTAGTAGATGTCTGTCTGATGGGATTTTTTAGAAAAAATGATAGCAGTATATCAGCCAACAATGAACTTTACTATCTAACAGAAACATAATTTGTTTTTTACTAGACTAAATTATGCTGAATCTGTTGTATCCATGTATTTGCTTAGTTTTTAGTCCTGAGTTTAAAAGCCTAACCGGGGATGGGGGCTGCAGATTAGCTTCAGCTAGATGCCCCGTATAAACCATAACTACAGATCACAACAAATGCAATAAATATTTTAAACAAAAATTGAGAAAAATGAGGGTTAAAAATATTTTTAGGAATTTATGTTTTATAGGCGGCATACAGTAAATTACTGAACAATGTGTTATTGTAGTGCAATTTCAATTTGCCGACATATACGACAACACCGCCGTCTCTGTGCTAAGCCACTTACTGGCCGATTATCAGGCTGCTAACCTCTCACACACATTTGTATGATATCAATAAGGCAGCAACTAACATTTTTTTGAATTAATCTGCTTTTTCTAGATTCATCTATTGATTGTTTGATGTCAGAAAACAGTGAAAAATGATTGTGTTATGAGTCAAATGTCAACCCAATCATTTACTCATCGAAGGAAAGCATCAAATCCTCAACTCTGAGAAGGCGGAACCAGCAATTTATTGAAACAGTTAACAGATTATCAAAATAGTTGCAGATTCATTTGCTGTTGACTAATCGATTCATTAAGTCACTGTTTCAGCTCTAGATCTCATGGCACGTTCTTTGCTGCAGGAAAGTCTTGGATCATTTGCACGAGTGGAAAGTGCATGAGATTACAGATGTGGACCACGCAGTTCAGACTTACACTACACGGCCACTGAGAAGGGTCTTACCTCAACACCGAGAGCCTTCACCAGATCACGAGGGATTGTGGCACGAACAAGTGCTTCTGTTGAAAGGACACGAACAAAACTAGTATTACACAAAACCTGATCTGAGCACTGGACCAGAATGCAGAGTGGTCATTAGGCCAATGTAGACCCCTGCAGCCAGCCACAGTGCCACATACAACAGAAGAACAAAATAACACTGAGATTCTGGCTTTATCAACAACGTCTATCTTTTTGTTACTAGCAATACTACTACAACAATTCTTTTCGTTGTCTATTAGTCCATCTATTCTTTCTATTAATCTATTAGCCGTGGAGTCTAGAAAATGTCTATAAAAAGACAAAACACAAGCTCACAGAGCCCAAGGTGACATCTTCAAAAAGACATTCAGTTTACTATTATATAACAAGGAGAAGGTCTGCACATTTGAGAAGCAGGAGGCTGACAATGTTTGGCATACTGGCTGGATAAATTACTTAAACAACCAATTACTGAAATCGTTGACGATTAAATATCCGATTGACTAACTGAGCTCTAAAGCCAGTATAATTGCTGTCAAATCCACCTTCTGTCATGAGCTAACATCCAGCTGCCAACTGTTGTGGGGATACCTGAAAAGATTAGATTTTGGGGTCTTGTTCATATTACAATCTGATGCTGCAAATTCAAAACCTCTTCAGGAAAAGTCATTGGTTTGAGGTTTTTTATGTATTTTGTAACTTTGTTGGCCTGGAAAGCTGTATTACAAATTTCAGGTTTTCCAGAGTGTATGAGAACCGTGATAATGAAGCCAAAAAGGCTGCCAAGGGGAAAACCTTCATTTGGACTGTCATCTAACTGGCTGACTTTCAGGGTGGTGTTGGATTTCCATGTTTTAGGGCTATCACTTTACTTACGTCACTAAAACACCACTGCAGGAAAAGCTCCCTTCTCATGCTACCATTTTATTCTGTAGGCAGGTTTTAGGATAAGCCATTGCATGAAAAAAGACCTAAATACCTAAATCAGGACCAACACTAACTTTTAAAAGTGGTTGCCAAGCTGGCAACCAGGCATCAGCTTTTGGTTGCCAAAACTGAAAATACGGTTGCCATTTTTAGTTAACTTGTATTTTGAGTAATTACGATACCATATGGTTATAATTCAGCTTAATATTGAAAATGTGACATAATATTTAAAAGCTTTATTACACTAACTGAACAAAATTCTTTGTAGTTTGAGTTTTATCTGATACTTTACAGAAGATAGATACTTTTAACAAATTTGAATCTTAACGTGTCCGCCCTCAAAATACCGGCAGTGCAGCTGTTGTCATGTTCTTCACAGATCCTTCAAAAATTCATCCAGCAAGTCACTGGCTGCTTGTTCATCCGTTAACTCCCTTTCAAAGTTTGGTTTTCTGGACCTTTGTGCGGATAGAGTCAATCTGCACATTTGTTTGTGATGTTGACGGGTTACTCGAACTTTTCACCCCACAGTCAAACACTTACTGTGTGCAGCGTTGTCTGGTTCCGGTTAATATTTAAATATCACTAATGCAACAAACACTCACATTTTATTTATTTTGGGGTGCATGTTTTGCTGTCCCTATTTTTTTACATGTTAAAAAGTGGTTGCCACTGAATTTCTGAAAATGGCAACTGTTACTGTGAGCCCTGACCTGATTTAGGTCAGCCCTGCCCTAAATGTCAAAATGTCAGGCGTCAGTACAGGTTGGAGACAAACTTTTTGTGCTGGCTGACAACAACGGCCTTCCAGGAATTTCCCGATTTACACCAGAAAAAAATGTGTTCCTTGTTTTGTTTTTGAAGACAGGGACTTCCCTGTGGCTTCCACCTGTACTGTCATAACCATTCCACAGTCGTAACCTTACATAAGAGAGCTTTAGTTACATGTCGTGCATTCTGTGACTCCCCTGGCGTAAAGCCTCGGGGGAACCAAACTGAAAGTATGAACAGCAGTTGCTATTTCAGGGAAGTAACAGTGTGAACATTAATGTGAGAGAGGACAACAGAGTACTTTCAGCTCCAACAGCTGTCATGGAGCAGACAGACCTGTCTGACTAGCTACTGCAATACTGTACATACACAGTCAGACTGAGGAGGTACGGAGCATGAAGCCACTCACTGTTTTAACCACACGCTCGACCTTGTTCTGGTGTATGGCATTGAAATTGAACATTTAATAGTCTTTCCACAGAATGCTTCTTTATCGGACCATTGTTTAATAGCTTTTGAACTCCTATTACTGGACTACACGCCATTAGGCAAAAACTCCTACTCTAGATGTCTATCTGATATTGCTGTGGCTAACTTTAAGGAAGCGATCCCATCTGCATTTAATTCAATGCCATGTCTCAGGAGGACTCCTTTGCTAATTTCAGCCCCTCCCAAACTGACCATCTAGTTGATAGCGCTGCAGACTCACTGCGAACGACACTCCATTCTATTGCTCCTCTAAAAAAGAAGAAAATAAAACAAAGAAGGTTAGCTCCATGGTATAACCCCCAAACCCGCAAATTAAAGCAAACATCACGAAAACTTGAAAGGAAATGGCGTTCTAATAACCTGGAAGAATCTTGTGATGTGATTTTTTTCGTTTGATATTTTTAATAAATTTGCAAAGATTTCAAACAAACTTCTTTCACGTTGTCATTATGGGGTATTGTTTGTAGAATTTTGAGGAAAATAATGAATTTAATCCATTTTGGAATAAGACTAAAACATAACAAAATGTGGAAAAAGTGAAGCGCTGTGAACACTTTCCAGATGCGCTGTATTTGAACGTACGGGAAGTACAGGAACGGTTTGGAGAGCGTTGTACTAATCAGCTGTACAATAAAGTAGCTAGCATGAAGGTTCAAACTGTAACCTATATGTTTTTATTCCTTTAAATGAAGAAATACTACATGGTAGCAGGACAGGGTTAACTTGTGACACAAGAAGATGGATGCATTAAAGTAGCCAGGTCCGTTGAAACTGACTGGAAATGTGGATGCAAACTGGAAGACTTTCAAACAGCGATTTCTGTCGTATGTTGCGGCAGCCGGAGTGGATAGGCGGGCAGACGAGAGACGAGAGAAAAGCAGCGTCTGTGCCCAGAAGCAACAGAGGTCTTCGACACTTTTGCTCAACCAGATGACAAAAACAAGTCTGATGAGGTCTTAAAGAAGTTCGATGAACTCTGCCTGTTGAAGCCAAATTAAACGTATGAGAGGTATGTCTTTCGCTCATGCTGCATGCGTGCATGCTGCACCAGCGAGTCATTTGACAGCGTTCTCACTGACCTCGAGCTAAAAGCACAGCCTTGGAATTTCAGTGATCTCAGAGACTATGATTCGGGATCAGATAGTGTTTGGAACAAAGAAACAAGAAGCAGCGAGAGAAATCCCTCCTAGGAGACAAAGCTTCTGAGGACCTAGGGTTGGCGACAAGGATCTATCAGCTAAACAGTAAAAACCCAGTGGATAAACAAAGCCAAGAAACAGTGTGAGGGAACAGATGACACCTGGTGTTTTCAAAAGACACATGACATTACCATACACCTACAAAATCCAGCTCAAGAGTGATGCCAAGCCTGCAGCGCACGCCCTACGAAGAGTGCCAGCAGCACTTGAAAACCACGGCTTGAAAAGAGCTGGGCAGGCTGACGCAACTGGGTGTCAGAGCGAGTGGAAGAGCCGACTGCCATGTGATGGGTAAATCCCATCACACGCGGCAAGAACACACGTGGGGAGTTAAGAGTCTGCCTTGAGCCCAAAACCCTGAATGAGAATATAAAAACACTACTAAATCCCAAAAAGAGAAGAAATAACCAGTGAAGTGGCAGGTGCGAAGTATTTCAGCAAACCGGATGATGCGAGGGGGGTTTGGCAGCTGAAACTAGACCCAGAAAGCAGTAAGTACTGCACCTCCCAAACTGTTACTTCAAGCTCCCATTTGGCATCATCTTAGCGCCAGAGATCTTCCACAGGGTGATGGAGTCCATAATAAAGGGTCTGGAAGGCACCAGGGTGTATATTGATTACTTGGTGGTCTGGGGGTCCACGCGTCAACATCATGATGAAAGACTGGAAAAACTCCTACAGAGAGTCCAAGAGAGTGGACTGAAACTGAACAGAAAGCTAATTCGGTGTCACAGAAATGACCTTCTTGGGAGGTGAGCTCTCAGGAGAGGGGGTAGAACCGGATCATTCAAAAGTGTCCCACAAGTCCAGCGAGCCACGGGAATGACAAATTCATTCCTAATCTCTCCTCCAACACAGCATGCCTAAGAGAGTTGCTACAAGGCGTTTGTATGGACGGCTCGAAAAAGTCCCATTCAGCTTTTTTACACTCTAACTACTGAGCCAGTCCTCGTGTTTTTTGATCCCTCAAAAACAACAACGATCTCCAGCGACGCCTAAAACGACGGTATGGAAGCTGTACTGCTCCAAGCTGAGGGAGACAAAGGGCAGCAGCTGGCAAACGGGTCAAGATCTATGACAGACACTTAAAAACGCTGTGCTCAAATAGAAAGAGAGACTTTGGGCTTAGTGTATGAATGTGGAAGGTTTCACAGTTGTGTCTATGGTTTGCAGACCTTTACAGCTGATTTCAATCATAAAAAAGAACCTTAACGACATGCCCCCTAGAATTCAGCATATGATGATGAAACTACAGCAATATGATGGCGTTCATCTACACACCAGGAAAATACATAGTGCTGGCAGATGCTTTGTCTAGGGCACCAGCACCTCGCACTGACACGATGGTCAGCTCGACAACCGATGATGTTGAAATACATGTCAACATGGTGACTGCAACGCTCCCGCGCCTGATGTCATGTTACAGCAAGTCGGACGCGAGTGTGCTGAGACAAAACAGAATTGTCACCCGGGACTCCAGGTGCCAGGACAGGCCTCCCCGTATCCATGAGGGAGAATGAGAAAATAACAGGGAAATGTTTGGCCAGTGACAACGGTCCAACTAAACCAATACGGCTGTGGGGAGTTCAGGGAGTTTGCCAAGCAGTATGAATTTCCACACATTACCTCTAGCCCACTCTATCCACAGGCTGAAAAAGGGTCCAAATTCTGAAAAGACTGTTGAAAAAGGCAAGTGACAATAACACTGACCCATATCTGGCTTTGCTAAGCTACAGGACGGCATCTCTGGAGCGTGGGGCAGAAGCGAGTCGGTGTGACACCAGACTTGTGCCATGCTAAGCCTCCTTCACCTCCCCCAAAAACTGAGACACCAGCTTTGACAAGGTCCACAGACCTAGGGAACCACCTGAGAGACCCACAGGACAAGGGCGAGCTGCTGAACTGAGGTTAGAAGTAAGAGAAATGTCAAACAAACAAAAAACGGTTGTTGACATTTATGTTATATATTTGGAACAAACATTTATGCTTTAGAAGAAATCAGATTAAGAAATAAAGAAGTGGGGGGTTTTGATTTCATGTTTAACGGCTGTGTTAAAAACTGGATATTTGAGACTCACTCAGTGTATTTTGAAGAGAAAGAAAGGTTGAAATATATTTTCTTCACACTGAATTGAAACACTTTGAATGGTAAGAATATTTCCATTTGAACACGTGAAATGTTGAGACAGTAGTCCTGTAGGAGACATGGTTGTGGAAGTGATGTCCTGGCCTCTGGGAAAGGGGATGCAGTGACAGCTGTGGGCAGCAGCACGTGTATACAGGAAGTACAGGGACGGGCTGGTGTACAATAAAGCAGCTAGAAGCTAGTGCTTTGCTAGAAAGGAGTTCCAGTGACAACGTTTTCTGTACATTAGAATCCAAAGAGTGGCTGGAAAGAGATGCAGCTGTTAAAACGCTTTAAATGTCTTTTGCCTCAAAAAACCAAAACTACCTGTATGGCTAGATAGGCTACTATTAGATAAACTGACCCTTGAGGTTAAAAAAGGGTTAACTTATCTGGGCATCTACGCTGGCATCACCAGTTAGCAACTGCTAACAGCAATGAGCATCAGGAGTCTGCTGCCTAACACCAATGAAATGACAAGCTAACTCAGGTGAATAGCCCTTTGTAATCACTCTAACAGATATCTGAAAGAACAGGCCCCGACCCGCAGCTTTAGAAACGGTTCCCAGACCGGCAGGCGGTCAGAACAGACCGAGGGGGCTGTATCGTTTGTCCACGAGGTCGGAGTGTTAGTGTCAGTGAGACTAGCATCAACACTCGTGAACTCGTCCTTTCAACCGTAGCTTTACTTCCCTCTTCGAAAATTAAACTCACCGTCCATTCTCACGTTTGCGCGGACTTCCCGGAGAAAACGGAACTAAACTCAGCAACCTCTCTGGCCCCGGGAAACCGGACACACAGCTCAACGCGTTTAGAATGGCGGATTATACATCTATGGTTTGGAATGCAACACAAACTCACTTCCTCTCTTTTCTTCTTCTCCTCCTGAAGAGTTTCCGGTAGAATGTCCGCTGCGAGGCGCGATGTGCCCTCTATCGTCAATACCAGTAAAGACACTAATAATTACACTCCGACACAGTGGGGAGTCTTTTCCAAAGAAAACAATGTATTCAAATAAAAAATAATATATTTTAATTTCATTTTTCATTGTTTGTTCAAGCTGTAGCCTACCTCTGCTCTCATTCTCACCTCCTACATTCTGTAAACCCTGTGTTCTTCATACGTTTTATTCTACCTTCTCTTTAACATGCGCTGTTTGTGTGAAGTGTGTCTATAACTTACAATGAATATTGTAATTTATGCTCCACACAGGAACAAATGATGTACACAGCCTTCGTAAAGACACTGCTGAGGCAGTGAGGAAGATGGCGGAGCAGGCCAGTAAGGAGTTCCCTGACATCCGCATTGTGGTCTCCGCCCTGCTGCCTAGGACAGACACCCCTCCTCATGTCATCCAAGACATTAATATGGAGATCAGAAGAGGATGTGCCACATTACCTAACATCCACCTGGCCCTCCACCCAACCATTGGCACTTGGGACCTCTATGATGGACTCCATCTACACAGAGAGTGGGTGAAGATATTTGCAAAGACCCTCAAAGACACAGCCCTGTATGATATGAATAAATATGAAGAAAACGAATGTCTTGATTTTTCAAAAACGCCACAGATGCCAGGAGAACAAATACCAGCTTACCATAAATAATCCTATCATTGATCACAGTATGAGTTATACCTACCTTGGTATAACCACGACAGCATCAGGGAGTTTCAACATGGCAGTGAATGCACTAAAAGAAAAAGCTCTAAATGCAATTAAGAAAACATTTTATAATTTCCAAATTAAAATTAAAATCTGTTTTACAATATTCATGTGTCATCCAGCCCATTGCGCTGTATGGTAGTGAAGTATGGGGTCCACTCAGTCATCATAGCTGTACCTGTTGGGACAAACAGCCAACAGAATCTTTACATGCAGAATTCTGCAGATACATTTTATATGTACACAGAAAAACACCAACAAATGCATGTAGAGCAGAATTAGGCCACTGATAACATTCAAAAAGAGAGCGCTCACATTTTTTAATCACCTTAAATCCAGCCCCCTAGACACCCTCCATCCCAAAGCCCTCCAAACCCAAGAGCTGAGCCCAGAAAAGAGTCCCCTATGTCAGTTGGTGCTGAGACTAACTGCCCCCCCTCAGACACACTCTGACCAGTCTCACAACAGCACTGCTTTCCAAACACCAATCACAGGAAACCAAATTATAACACGATGGAAAGAAACCTATTTGGAACATTGGAAAGAAGAAGCTAAAAGCCAGAGTAGATCAGAATGTTATCTGGCCCTAAAGAGAGATGATGAATCAGCAGAATATCTCTCTGCTGTCAGAGACAGAAAGCAGAGACAGATCCTGACCAAGTGCAGGCTCAGTGACCACAGACTGGCATCGAAACAGGAAGACACAAACAATCCTGGCAGCCGAAAGAAAACAGAACCTGTGGTCACTGTTGGACAGGTGAGCTGAGACAGAGATGCACTTCCTCCTACAATGTACAACATTCAGTGAAATAAGGAACGTTTACTTTAACAAGTTCAACTCTGTAAGCTCAGATTTCAAAGAGCTAAATGAGCTCTCAAAATTAAAAATACTCCGAGGAGAAGGAGACAGGGCAGATCCTGCTGCCCAGTATGTATCAACATGCCACACATTTTGGCCAGTGTATCTCACGATACAAGATGAATAAATCCCTGTTTTATGTTCACCGCCATCTTGACTGTAAGGGAGCTGGGACGGACAATTGAATGAGATTCAACTCTGTTTGGGAGGGGAGAGGGAGGTAGGGAGGGGTTTTATTTTGTGTGGTGTGTTACAACAAAATGTTCTAAATAAATAATAAAGTTTAAATTCAGAAGTTTGGACTCGTCCTGTTTATTGTTTCCTCCTTAAGTGTTTACAGTTAGGCGAACCCAGGACACTCGGTTACAATGCCATATCCTATTCTATGCATCTTAAAGAAAAATGGGACTATACTATTCAAAAACACTTTATTAAAAACATTGCATACATCTATATAAGAAAACTTATATACACTATACTACACTATACTATACTGCACTCTCTGTTCCACACCCACATGCCCACAGACAGGTGGAGAGGAGGCTGTGTGGCTCTGGTCTGTTTGGTGCAACCATAGACTGTATGTATAGATGGACGACATGACAGCTACCCAAAAGTGAAGCCAAAACATCTCGATCGCCTCCTGGTGGCTGGCTACAGTATAGGTCATAAACCCCGCCCCCTCCACGTTAGCGGACGGGACATGGGCCAAACTAAAAAAAATCATGTCAAATAAAATTTTAGGTAGTTCTTATCACTACAGCTGTACTGTATGTTAAAGTGTTCATTTTTCTGATAAGTTTGGTTGTAATTAGTTATTTGATGCTATAAAAAGGGGGTTACACGTCATGACAGAACCCTACTACGCAAGCTCAAAGCCCATTGGCTCACAGAACTAGGGGCCTCAGCATCATAATCTAATCAAAGACATGTTTTCTTGCGGTGGCCTTTCAAAAATGAGCAGTGGTGAAATTTACTATATTCTGTTATGATCAAAGAGTTGATAAGCCATAAGCAGACAGCGTTAGCTTGCGCTAGCTAGTTGAAAAGTTGTCTGTACAAAACAAACGATGGATGGAGTGTGAGTTGTTTGTGAATCCCCATATACAGATGCACAAGGTACCTCTTAGCGTTTGTAGGAGACGCCTTCAGGTAGGAACCTTGGAAACAGCTGTAGCTGTGTCAAACACAGGAACCTTGGAAACAGCTGTAGCTGTGTCAAACACAGGAACCTTGGAAACAGCTGTAGAGCCTGATGTGTATTTTGGCTGCTTTGCTCCTGTCAACCTTCTTCAGCTGACTTCAATGATTAATTCATCTAAGCCATCAACCTGTCTCTTAGACCCCATTCCAACTAGGCTGCTTAAAGATGTTTTACCTTTAATTAGCACTTCTTTACTGGATATGATCAATCTGTCTTTATTAACAGGCTATGTACCACAATCCTTTAAAGTAGCTGTAATTAAACCGCTTCTTAAAAAGCCCACTCTTGATCCAGGGGTTTTAGCCAACTATAGACCTATATCTAACCTTCCCTTTCTTTCTAAGATCCTTGAGAAAGCAGTCGCCAATCAGTTGTGTGACTTTCTAAATAACAGTAGTTTATTTGAGGATTTTCAGTCAGGGTTTAGAGTGCATCATAGCACAGAGACAGCACTGGTGAAAATTACAAATGACCTTTTAATTGCATCAGACAATGGACTTGTCTCTGTACTTGTCTTGTAAGATCTTAGTGCTGCGTTCGACACCATTGACCATCACATCCTATTACAGAGACTGGAACATGTAATTGCCATTAAAGGAGCCGCACTAAGCTGGTTTAAATCCTATCTATCAGATCGATCTCAGTTTGTACATGTTAACGTTGAGTCCTCTGTGCACGCCAAAGTTAGTCACGGAGTTCCACAAGGTTCTGTGTTTGGACCGATTCTATTCACCTTATATGTGCTTCCTCTAGGCAATATTATTAGGAAACACTCCATAAAACACTCCATTTCATTGTTATGCGGATGATACCCAATTATATCTATTGATCGAGCCAGATGAAACTAACCAGTTAGCTAAACCTCAAGCATGCCTTAAGGACATAAAGACCTCGATGACCTGCAACTTTCTGATGTTAAACTCTGACAAAACTGAAGTTATTGTACTTGGTCCCAAACACCTCCGAGACAAATTATCTAAAGATAGAGTTACTCTAGATGGCATTGCCCTGGCCTCCAGCAGCACAGTAAGGAACCTCTGAGTTATCTTTGATCTGGATTTATCCTTTAACTCCCACATGAAACAAACTTCAAGGACTGCCTTTTTTCACCTACGTAATATTGCAAAAATCAGGCACATCCTGTCTCAAAATGATGCTGAAAAATTAGTGCATGCATTTGTTACTTCTAGGCTGGACTACTGCAATTCCTTATTATCCGGCTGCCCGAATAAGTCCATTAAGACTCTCCAGTTGATCCAGAATGCTGCGGCATGTGTACTGACAAAAACTAGGAAAAGAGATCATATCTCTCCAATATTAGCTTCTCTGCACTGGCTCCTGTAAAATTTAGAATAGAATTTAAAATCCTTCTCCTCACCTACAAAGCTCTTAATGGTCTGACACCATCGTATCTTAAAGATCTCATAATACCATATTATCCAACTAGAACATTGCGCTCCCAGGATGCATGGTTACTTGTGGTTTCTAGAGTCTCCAAAAGTAGAATGGGAGCCAGAGCCTTCAGTTATCAAGCTCCTCTCCTGTGGAATCAGATCCCAGTTTGGGTTCGGGAAGCAGACACCATCTCCACATTTAAGAGTAGGCTAAAGACTTTCCTCTTTGATAAAGCTTATAGTTAGGGCTGGCTTAGGTGATTCCTGAACCATCCCTTAGTTATGCTGCTATAGGCCTAGACTGCCGGGAGACTTCCCATGATGCACCTCTTTCCTCTCTCCTTCTCTCCATCTGTATGCATTTTTATCCCATTACTGCATGTTACTAATTCAACATATTCTCTCTCCCGTAGTTCTGTGCTTTCTCGTTTCTCTCCTCTCTCCTTCTGTCACTTTCAGCAGGTATTTCTGCCTCCAGAGCTGCAGAGTCTGGATCTGTGGTTGTGGGTCACCTGCTACCCCTGTGTTCCTGCTCGACAACTGCTACTACAGTTGTTGTTATTGGCTCTGTTACTAATACTGACATTATTTTCCTATAGCTGTCATTCCTATTATTACTAATTTATTAATATTAACACTACAATTACTATTCTACTATATAAAAAAAATTCTACATGGTCTTTGCATTGTGCCCCCCCTCTCAAACCTCTCTCTCTCTCTCTCTCTCAAAACCTAACACGGCAGCGGCGGATGGCTGCCCACCCTGAGTCTGGTTCTGTCCAAGGTTTCTGCCTCTTAAAGGAAGTTTTTCCTTGCCACTGTCCCAAGTGCTTGCTCATGGTGGGATTTGTTGGGTCTCTGTAAATAATATTATAAAGAGTACAGTCTAGGCCTGCTCTATAGGAAAAGCGCAATGAGATAACTTCTGTTATGAATTGGCGCTATATAAATAAAATTTAATTAAAAATGACACATGATGGTTAGGTTTAGGCAACAAAACATGACTAGTAGCGTAACTTAAAACACCCTGGGAATAAAAACGGGCTGTTTGACGACACCTGAAGTGGCGCGACGTCCTCCCGGATCGATATTCTTCATATGTTACAATCTATTCTTAACTTGCCATCATGATTGTCCATACTGTCATTTTATTATGTTGGTCTATTCTGTACACACGACATCTATTGCATGCTGTCTGTCCTGGGAGAGGGATCCTTTGTTGCTCCTCCAGAGGTTTGTTAAAAAGGATTTTAGGGGAGTTTTTCCTCATCAGAATCAACGGTCTAAGGACAGAAGGTATTTATGCTGTACAGATTGTGAAGCACCTTGAGGCAGATTTGTGATTTGTTATATCGGGCTATATAAATAAAATTGACTTGACGGAGAAAGAGGTAATGTGGTAAGACTGAGGGAATGGCTGCACATAACAGTTAACTGGCTAATTTAAAACTGAAAGGAAGATGATACGGAAGTGAAGTGCTTCACTTAATTAAAAAAATCAATAAAAATCAATAAAATCACAAAATAAGTCTTTAAATTTTTGCAAAATATTTATTTAAAATCTATGTTTCGATCATTTTTTACAAACAGTTCACAAAATGCAGACTGAAATACAAGCTGTATCTCAAGTTAATTCAAATATCAGAAAATTGCATTCCAACTTTCCTATACATCCAAACTTCTATCAATAAAAATCTTTTCCCAGTTTTTTCTACAAATAAAATGCATTTGAACTGTATTTATATAATACCAAGGCACACTTTCTAGAAAAAATCTCAGTTCAAATAACACAAGGTGTCAGTCACAAGGAGTGAGCTTCTCCATTTTTACCCTTTTAGTAAAAAACGATCTGAATACACTGGCTTTATGGCAGATACCACTCTGCAGAAGACAGAACGTGTTCATATTTACTGAGCCTTTGATACCTCATCTTGTAGATGAGGTATCAAAGGTGTATGTGTGTGTGGTTAGGCCACAGGCCAATACGGAACAAGTCGCTGGTTTCTGGTGTGGAGCCCGGAAAAAGTAAATCATCATCGTGAGATAGGAACATTTTGAACATTTCCTTATGAACTGCTGCACTTACATGGATAGAAAATAATCTGGCACATTTATCTGATGATTGTGTTTCACAATGTGCAGTAATGTGAGAGTATGGAAGATGCACTCTAAGTGCTTTTCATTTCAAGGTGTGTTTCCTGGTTCCTGGTGGATGTTTTTCCTTGCAGTGTGGGGAACACACTCAACAAACATCCTCCCCAGAAACTCCCTCACATAAAGGAATTACACACATTCTACACGCTAAAGTCCCAATACAAATGTAGGATAACAACCCAGCAAAACATTTAGCTACAGTATCTATAGGGGAGCAAAGCAGGTGTTAATTAAATACCACCCAAACTTATCTTTGACATATTGGGCATTTTTTGCTGAAGTGGTCTGGCCGCTGTTAGATGTTACAAAACAGGCAACAGATTTCTATGTCATAGCTAACTGATGAAGTGAACAGCAGGGGGGTTTAGTGAAGCAGGCTGATGGTTGGCAAACCAGCCACAGAGCCAAACATCCATTCACCGCAAGACACTTTTTAAATCCTCCATTTGAGGTACTTTCAGGCAGCAAGTTGGAACCACTGCATCTGCTGCCCATCAACGTTTGCGTTCTGTATTTTGAATCCTATTAACCTGTACCATACGCTACAGGCTGCTGCTGTTCACCTACCCTAATCTAATCATGTTGCTAGAACAAGTTGTAGCTCCAAGCAGAGGGAATGGCAGCAACATGACACACGTAATATAACAAGTTCAGCTAACTAATATCAAAAACTGTTTATTGGCCCAGAATGGATAATCACAGTCAAGCTTGTTTCACTGCGGGTGAAGGGGCGATAACTGAGGGTACTCATACCAGCAAAAGAGTTTTCCTTGCTGTGATTCCTGTGGTTGCATGGTCACACAGTGAGCCTTGGTGGCAAGCTGAAAAACTTCAACCATCAGTGACTCGAGCTGTGTTCACATTATGGCAAAAAGCTGCTTTTGGGTGTACCTCCTCTATTACTGTGTATGTGGTGACGGTTTGCTACGCGCTGCATGAAGCTGCACTGTGCCAAAGTTCACATTAGTTTAATGAAAAAGTCATTTGCCAGGTTATCAGAATAGGTCAGGAAAGATTCTAAAACTGGCAAATTGTTAGAAACTAGTGCTGAGTATTTTGCTAATTGCTGTTTGCCAATGAGTCGGCTCCCACAGACTCCCCCACTTCCCCAAGAATCCTGTGCAGAGCAAGAGACTTGTTTTTCCCTCAACAACGTGAACACAGCCTGGTACCTTCTGGGAGCCACGGTCTCCAACGTAACTACGACAGCAGCTGTGGGCCGAGGAAGGTGGCAGCGGGAAGGGAAGAGAGGGCGGCTGCTGGCTCATGGATGTGCAGTTATTTGCCACTGCCACAATAGAACACTCCTCTTCTGTGACGTTATTATTTTCTAACTCACTGCTAGCTTTTTCCTGCAAGACGCTGACACATCAAAGATGCTTTGGCATGTGTAAAAAGAGACAAATCACGTGCCACATAGGAGGTCACATTGGAGAAAAGTTGCAGGTTCCCTGTCTGAAAGGGGCTTAAATCACTTTCTTTGAAACTTCCATATTGTTTTTTATGGTTTTAGTGCTGGAACAACTGCATCCAGGTAAAGATAAAATCTGCTAATTCTTTGTAAACACGCACAATAAAGGTTATTCTCTTTTTACAGCAGCAGTTCTCATACTGTCTTTGCTAAGTGTGATGAGACAATATACTTGGATTTTTATGGTTGGACAACTGCGATGCAAAACCAAAATTTCAAAGAATATAACCTCCTGAATTTTAGTGGTTTAACCAATAAGGGAGGCTCTTCCTAACGCTTCGTACTGATGTCGAGTCCGTTGTTTTTGTGCCACAGCTTGGTAAACCAAAAATATAGTAGTTAGTATTCGGAAATTTGGATTTGCTTTCTCTATGTGCAGTTTCTAAATTTGAAATTGGCAGGAGCTTTTTTTAGTCACAGTTTGACTGATTTCTTGTACACTTGTTGCAAAACTAATAGATACTGTACAGCAGGGCTATTCAATTACCAATTCAGTTGGGCCAGATTTAAAACCAGGAAATGTAGATGGGCCAGACATTTCCAGCAGCCTATTTAAACCTTGTTTTAGTTTTTGGTAATGACAAATGCAAATGAATGTAATAAAAAACAGCAGGCGTTTGCAGATGGCAGTAACGGTTTCGACGCTTTCACTGTCAGAGTTACGTTTCAGGGTTGACAGAGACATATTCTCAGTAGAGCACTTCCTGCTTGTGACTGTCGACAGACAGATGTGTTGAGGAGCTGCTCAGCTGGTCGGAGCTCACATGAGGAAACGCTGATTTGTGAAAGATATGATCGGCGGCGTCGCTGCATCCGGAAACATCCCGCCCGATCGGTGCTGCGCATGTGGAACTCTCAGCAGCGATGAGAAGGAAGCGAGACGGCTCACCCGTTAGCTCCTTCCATACACTTTATATGCAGCTTACATTTATTCATCAGATGTCTGTATGCTGGGCCACTCGGAGGTAGCTGCTGGGCCGGATGTGGCCCGCGGGCCGCCAGTTGAATAGGCCTGCTGTATAGTATTTCAGTATGGAACTGGCACACAAATTGTGGTTCTTTAGCTCCACCCAGTCATGTTCAACTCAACCAATGGCATGTCTGCCTCCAAAGAGCCTTTGTACAACAGACACTACAGCGGTTTTACTCATGAATAACATGACAAATAATAAGAACGGTACTTCTTTCTGCTTCAGTAGTAGCAATTACAGATTATAATAATACAAATGAAAATAAACTAGTAGTAGAACGCTTTAATTTTCCTCTCAGTGCTTCTACCACACACGCAGTAGACTCATTTAGAAGCAGTCTCTTGACTTGTTACTGCAGCTAAGTTCTGGAGCTGTGTGTCTGTGTGTGTGTCACCAGTGTAGGTGTAAGTGGGGGTGTTGATGTAGTTGGCAAAGTAGCTCCTCTTCAGTCGGCTCCTGGATCTGCTCTCTGCACAGACAGAGGGACACATCATTGAGAAAAGAGGAATGAGTTAGCCGTGGCTTGAGAGCTAGATTTTTGAGTTCGATGAGCGTCAACCTACTTGAACATGAGCTGAACAGAAGTTTCATATCTGATCCTCTCCACATCTATAACAGAGCAGCTGTGACTGCGGTCCCACTTATAGATGAAGTTCTGTTAGAAAATAAGTTATTAGCATGTTTAATATGTAGTTCATATTAAAGATAAGGATTTTTCTTCAACAAGTCACGCAAACCAACAATCCTTTCCCTAGCCTGTCTGTGACACTGAACATGTGAATCTTTAAAAACACCTCACAAATATAGTTTCATTTTTAATTTCCTAAAATTACAATTACATTATAATTATTAGTTTTTAATCAAACAGGAGGAAACAGTGCATCTGTTGGGGACTATTTCCAGCGGCGGATGAATCCACATGTGGTGCTGTAGTGAGTGTTTGGGGCAGCAGGACGGTGTGTGTGGGACTGAGTCAGAATAAACTACAGTGTGTGTGTTCATGGTGATGGAGGAACATGTCGCCCAGTGCAGCAGAGCGGCTCGCTGATGGGTTTTAACAGTTTCTGGACAGCAGTGAGCTCTGCGGCTCAGAGGAGGAACACCCATCAGGCTGTGGTGTTTTAACCTGCCGATATTTCAGCCAGCTTGTGACATGAGATAAATATTCCTTCCCGATGAAAGCAAGAACAACTCTGAGCCACATGTAGTGACTTCTTTTTTTCTGAATGTTGAATTTATGCATTTAATGGTTGAATTTTCTGGTTCATCCTGGATGAAAGAGCCTCTAACCCTGAACGAATTTCATCCAGCCGGACAACAATACAACGCTTTCTCGTTAGTTGTTGCATGAACTGTCAAAGTCAGAGCAACGATCTGCACTATACTGTCCGTGGCAGCTTCAAACCTCATGTCCGTCAAGATATGAAGGTAAGGATGAAAGAAAAGTTAATGGAACCGTAATGTCAAAGAAAGGCTTTCACTACAAAGAAAAATGTGATGCGTCTAACAGTCAGTGTGGTTTATCGACAGTTTTTAATTTTATCGGAGCAAAAGCAGCACATCAGTGTCGCAGCAGCGGGCTCAGTCCTCCATCAGTGTCTACATTGGATGTGTTCAGCCATCACTGCAGTTACGCACGCGAGCGGAGGCCTAAAAGATGCTTCTGGTTGTTGTTCTGCGTGTAAAGCCTGAGTAAAACATGAGCTGTTATGCAATCTATACATATCTGCACAGCTGTATCGATTAAAATAGAAGCACATCTGATCTGTCACATATGCGTGAGATGGATGCCTGAAAAATCTGGCTGAAATATAAACACAAGAAGATGATGGAGAAGGTGGAGGTGAAGAACCCCATGATGTTAAGCCGTGTGTCTCTCTTTTCTCCATGGGGCCCCAGATGCACCATGGCTGTGTTTAAATGGTTACCAATTGTTTTAAGCGTGTTTGTAGTCAGTTTAATCCATAGCTATGTTATTTAAATGCATAAAGAAGTTCTGTTTCTATGGTTATTATACTGGAACTATGTTTTAAGTCTTTTTCGGTAGCCATGTTTGTGTTGTCTGAGTGACTGACCTCCAAGATGAGCGCCACAAACAAGTTGACCCACATGACAGAGGAGGTGAGCCACCAACACACAAAGTAGATCTTGGCCCACCTGGGAAAAATGAAACACCTTTATCATCATCGTCGTCGTCGTCTGCATTAGCTGCTGTGCATGTAAAGTGGCCTTTTCTTACTCTGTGGTGTATCTGCTGTATGCATCCATGAAGGCCTGCCAGTTGTTGACCACCATGACATCATACAGCAAAATGATGGATGCCTGAGACAGAGGGAGGGAAAGATACTCTTTTTTTACCCTTCTGCACTTTTATTCTGAGTGTATCACAGCAGTCACAGCAGTATCATAACAGTCTCTAACCCATCACAAAAGTACCTGTGTGACAGTGATAACTCATCCTCATCATCAAATGTCAAACAGGGCAATAATTACTTTAAAAAGTGCTTCACAATGAGGAATAAAATAAAGCAAACATATTTCAGTCCCAGATTTGATCCTTTGGCTGCAAATGATAAGTGGGCGGTGTTGTTAAAATGGAGAGAAGAGTGAGACACAAACACCACACTGAAGATCTGACTGGTACTCACAGCAAAGTCATCAAAGTTATTTGGCCAGTAGCCCAGCTGTTCATAGGTGCCACACTCCATGCTGAAGTTAGTGGTGATGTTCTCCATGGAGGTATTGGAGAGCACACTGGGACACACACACACACACACACACACACACACACACACACACACACACACACACACACACACACACACACAAAATCAGGGATGACTCACTAAACCGGGCATGAAAACGAGCTGGTGATCTCAAGGTCTTTTACAGCTTTTGTTGTCAGCATTGCGCTTGTCTGTATTCATACTGTCTAACAAATGTAGCCTCATTATTTGGATCTCTTGCCTTATATTATGCTATCACATGAACAAATCTTAGCTAGCTAGCTGGCTAACATACAGGCAGCAGGTTTCATGCAGTAGAACTCCTTCGATGGTAGAAAAGCACACACAGACTCCATACGAAGGTCATGTGAATAGGCCTTGTTGTTACAGCCTTACTTTTGTTGGGGCTAATGTTCTGATACCCCCAAAGCTCAACAGATGCCTTCAGTTATTTTTCTCTGAATTGTATGTATGTCTATAAAGTGGCTTTGTTAAAGCACCGTAGAAATAAAATGGAGTTGATTGAAAGGGATGATGGCATGTTGCCTGGCACTGTTTTAATACGATTGTCTCTGGAAGTTTTGTAGAAACATTTACTGGTTTTCATTCGTGGAGATATGAGTACACTCAAAACTTGGTTTTGGATGATACACTGTGTAGGAGAGACTACGGCTGGTAAGATAGCCGGTTCTGTTTTAGATCTGGTTCCAGGAGGTTCTAAGCTTCTTAAAATCTCTTGTCTTTCCTCGCCTTTTCTTATTAGCAAAGAGCACAGTGTTCACAGTGGAGCTGCTTCTCAAGTCTAGCTTGCACTGACCGTCACTTTCACAGGTTAAAGCTGTTGCCGTGACAGATTACTTCAGCTTTAGGTAATTACTGTAATGCTGTAAGTAACTTGCCAAAAGGGCAAAATGAAACTTGAAGTCGTTTGGTTAATGTGCTCTCAGAACATGTCTGATCAAAGACCATTTAGAGAAAGAAGCACCGCTCTGTAACCCAACTACAACCGTGAGCGGACTCGGGAATATTTACTAAGCCTGCGACAAATTACTGTACAGATGTCAATGAACCCAGCTGCAGTTCATCTGAAAGCAGAAAGTGCCATTAAATGCTGGGCTGTTGTGACGTGTCTGGAGTGCACTGGAGCACAAAAACAGTAAATAAGGACAAACGCAATTAGACTGTTCAGCTCCTACAAAAAGTACAGAATCTGGATCAAGTAGCTCGTAGAAAAACAAGGTTTGCAAAGTACCTCGTCTCTGGAGGAGGTGTAATGGCTCCCTCAAACAGCCAGATCCCAAACACAGCAAACACATAGTATACCACCTGCACAGAGAGCATGAAGAAGACATCAACCACTCCCCATGTTAGGCTTGCTCCCTTCACATGTAAACTGCTCTGCACATCACTGTTTTCAGGTGAAAACCTTGTATCTCCACCACTTAGGTTTTGGCACAGTGGAAAGCAGCCTTGTTTAAGTCGGAAGACCGAACAATAAATGTTAACATCCGAAGTTTGGAAAAGGTTTTCTGAGCCAGAGACAATGACCTCAATCCATAAAGGTGCACGTCATCATTCAGCCTATTTGAAAGCATGAACATGTCCAAAGTAGAAGATAAAAGGTTTTCCCCCCGACACAGGTAGGTAGAGGCCATTTAAAAATACATACAAAGTTACAAATACTAATACTTGGGATTTTTTCTACTTGAGCTTCATAGCTCAGATTAATAATTAAAAAATGTGTCTGTATTGGGACTCCATTGACAGATAAGTAGCTATTTTATATCATATGTTTATAGCAAACAGTAAGTGTAGAGCAGCTGGTTGGCTGAAGTATGCTGATGTCACTCACCACCAGTATCCCTGCAAAGGCTCTGAGGTTTTTCAACAGGTCCAACAGAGTACTTGCGACCAAAGCCATGAGCTGGACAACAAGATGGAGAGTATGAAAGGCAAAAGGGGACATAAAGACACAGGAATGTATTTGTGATGAGGCTGCAGTGTCTGCAAATGGAGATTTGTGTTGCGGAGAGGACATAATGCTAAAATCTTGGTAATACACAACAATGTTTCACATATACTGTAGTGTTTTACGGGATATTCATGTTTCAGTCCCACTTTTGCTTTTACTACAGTTAGCGTAGTGTTAACCCTTTGAACCCCTGGCAATGTTTGCTCGGTTTTTGCACCCTTTATTTACATGCTTATGGAATAGTCACTACGTGTCTTGGCTAAGCGTGCAAGATACTGTTATTTTCATAATAAGTTCAGCTACTCAGAAAAGCCATCAGTTGCTATAAGAGTGCTACCATACTTGTTCTATGGCAGCTTTTTTGTAAAACAAGGGCTTTGGTTTTGTTTTGTTGTTTTTTTTTTTGGCCTGTATGTCAAAAGAGTTTTAACGTACGGTAAATATCTGTATATGAATGGATACAGGAGCGTGTCCGTGTCCTGGGAATGTATGCATGTTGGGTATTCTGAGCCTTAATATTGTCAAAATGTATTGATAGTGTAAATAGTCAAGTTTGAATGGATTTTGTCACTTCTATTGTTTTTCTTTTTCTTATTGTACAGGCTTATTTCAGTCGATACCTTAATGGTATTGCGTACCAATAACCAGCCCTAATAATAACTTTATTTATTTAATATTGAACATTTTGAGACTCCACATATTGCCATGTATGCCACCTGCTGTGTACCTTGATATCTGGGATAATGCGCAGGAAGCGGAAGACAATCAGCATGTTGACCAAACGAACCATTTCCCACAGAGTCATTACACCATGAGAGGATGGGTCCCTGTTGTGACACACACACACACACACACACACACACACACACACTGAAGTGAAATGCGAGACATTTGGCAGTTCATTAATCAAAGCTTACTGGTTTTATGGAGACATGTCAACAATCTTAAATACTCTGTTTTCCTGCTGAAACTGAATATATTCCTGTGTACAGTTAAGAAGCATTTTGAGCGTTTCATAAGCAGCATCTTCATTCCTGAATCCAAACAAAAAATGGCAACTGCACAGTTACAGGTAAGGTTTAGAGTGTTGTACATGTCTTTATAAATGTCAGTAAGTTTGGTTAAACAGTTAAACAGTGTGTCTTTGTATTTCACTTTAATTTATCATTAAAATCTGGAATAAGTTTGAGGTAAAGATGTGTAATTTCTGTCTGTTTCTTATGCTCATGTAGAGATGGGACTGAACATGTTTTGTGCTCCAGCTTCTGGGAAAGGTCTGCTGTCACTCTGTTTAGCTTCTGGGACTCCATTGCTATTTGTCTGTTTTCACAGCTGATTATTTGGTTTTAGACTCTGCATTTGAAATGTAGAACTTGAGTGAACTCCTCTGACGACTCAAATGTCAACCATGACTGCAGAATCTCTAATATAAAAACAATGATAACATGAAATTGAATAAACAAACATACATACACTTTAAAATTAATGGAAGAAAATACAAACCTACCAGTGAGAATACGGAAGCCTGTAGGTCACATATATAGTGATCTGTAGGGCCTGATGGAAAAAAACACACATAAGATCAGAGATGAGTATTAAAAGTGATAAATATAGCAACAGATCAAATGTTCATGAGACATTTTACTTTATTAAACCTGCAATAAGTGATTTTTCTGGCCACATGGGGGCAGCAGAAACAGGTTGGGAACATTTTAAGTTGATGAGGTTGTTAGCAAACAGCTGCTTAATTCCACATCCAGCACTTAGGGAGCAACATGATTGTTCGTCAGTAAAGTTGCAGCCGGACAGATAAACAACGAGCTGAAAATCTCTATAAAGCTCCGTAAAGCCGAGCGGAGCTGCAGGTTCAGCTGATGATTCTCTGTAGGTTCATCACTACCAGATCATTTGATAATGATCACTGTTAGAACAAAAATATCGATTATATCCGCTTTAAAGAAATTTGCATTTGAATGTCAGCAGATTGTTCACTCTGGTGCTGACTGACATTTAGGATTGTCCCCAATAAGAAGACTGACAATTATAAGGCCTCCAATTTCAGAAGAACAGTTCAGTTATAATATCAATCACCTTGAATACAGTGGTGTGAAAAAGTGTTTGCCCCCTTCCTGATTTCTTTTTTTTTTTCATGTTTGTCACACTTAAATGTTTCAGATCATCAAACAAATTTAAATATTAGTCAAAGATAACACAAGTAAAACATAAAATGCAGTTTTTAAATGAAGGTTGTTATTATTAAGGGAAAACTGTAGTTTGGAGTCACTTTTTCACACGGGGCCATGTAGGTTTAGCTTTTGTTTTCCCTTAATAATAACAACCTTCATTTAAAAACTGCATTTTGTGTTTTACTTGTGTTATCTTTGACTAATATTAAACTTAGTTTGATGATGTGAAACATTTAAGTGTGACAAACTTGCAAAAAAATAAGAAATCAGGAAGGGGGCAAACACTTTTCACACCACTGCATATACTGTAACTGATGTAAGTAGGTTTAACTGTGGAACTATTTCAGGATAGCAACTATGCATTCACCCTGCATGCTGATTTTAAACTGTACACAGTCTCCAATCACACATCACCTTCACTTCCTACAGTATGCAAACAATAAGCATACTGTAGTTCCTGCTTGTTCAAAACAGCATTATGTTTGTTTTATATGCTACATAAGTATATCCAATTCTATACAGTGAAGTGCCACATGTTGCATACAGCCTATCACTGCATGTAGTGTTGCTGAGGTGCAACCATGGAGCACCTATAATAATCTGCTGGGGACACACACTGTACATAACTTTAGTACCTGTATTCTCATTACTTAGCAGGCATGTTGACCAACAGGCAGAAATGTATCACACAGGCACTTCAAGAGGAACTCAGTCATTTTAGTGAGTGCACTGCCTCCCTCCTTATTGCATTTGCATGTAAGGGAGGATTGGGCAAATCATAGCAGGAGACACGTTACCATCTAGTAAGGTCAAGCAATTTACGACGGTGAGCTGTGCGTGTTAGAGCGGGCATGAAAATAGCATAGATGAGACTTACATGAGCCACACAAAGGGTTGCGGAGGGAAAAGAACCACTATAGAAATCCATGAATGAATGCAGCCCAAAACTATCCACAGAGCTGCAGTTTATCACTTTTTTGAAAATACATAAACTAATAAAAATAGTGACAGAAAAGTCAGTCTGGTCCTTAGTGTCATCTTTTTACGTTTGACTAAACTGCAGATGTATTATATGAAATATGAAAATCATAGAGTGTGTGGGTAGAGCAGTGTTACCAACAGCAGGATGGTGAGGAAGCCGTCAAAGATGTTGTTCCTGTAGGACAGATACCCTCTCCAGCCGAAGGCAAAGATCTTCACACACATTTCAAACAGGTAATAGAGGATGAAGCCCAGGTTGATGATCTGACAGTTGGACAGTGGAAGAGTGAAATCAGTTCATTTCTCAAGTAGTCACAATTTCAACAAGGCTGCACTGTTCATTTTACCCCACATAAACTACTGATGATTTTTCTATTTTCAAAGACTTAGTTTGTCTTAAGGGGGAGCTAGAGAAGAGGCAGTTCAAAGAACACATTGTCCAACAATGCAAATGGTGTAAATACTCATTAAATATTATTGTTTGAAAAATCAACACAATTCCTTAAGAAATTCAAAACATCAGCACTGAGCTGGGGGGAAATTTGGGGATTCTGAGGGTCCACTGTGTGCTTAAACCCCGAGTGAATGTGATAAGCAAACTTCATTGCAAACAGTTCATTCGATTTTTTGATATTTTTGTATAAAAGTGGAACGTTTGACCTGACAGGTCACCAGAACATCAGTATTCAACACTCACAGTGAATTTAATGAGATCCAGGCAAACATTTCTGAGATACTTTATTGTGGATCTAAGTGTTGGTTCAGGTGTAATTTGGACCTGATGGTGGTGCTAGAGGAAAGGTCAGGGTGGGCGCCACAATGATTAGGAATCATCCTACAGCCATAAAACATTCTGACGGTGTTCACCTCCATGATGTAGTTGTCTCTCTCTGCTGTGGACTTTTCAGAGTTCAACACCAGGACGGTCTGTAACACACACAAAGGTAATATTGCCATTTGCAGCTTGGTCAGCTTGTGAGGGTGTATGAGTATATACAGTACATGTATATATGTGCGTGTGTGCGTCCAACTTACACATATGCACACAACATTGGCCAGTGCCACTGCGTTGCCAAGTATAGTGAGATAGTAGTGACTGAAGATCACCTGGAGTCTCTGCAGGACTGGAGAGTTGTACTGGGGCAAGGGTGGGTGCTGGGAGGAACACACACACACACACACACACACACACACACACACAGTCAGAGACATAAAACAAAGTGAAATGTAATGTTGAATGAATCAGCAGAGCCTGTGGGCACAGCTCTACCTCCTTGATGCGATCTTTATCCAGTTCATCAAATATCTTCCTGAACTGCTCTCGGTCCATGTAGCCGACATCTGCATACTGCCGCGCCTCCTGAAGTCCACAAGGTGTAAAGGACAAGGTGAAGAACCAGAGGATGCATCTTCATCATCTGAATGCCTTTTAAAATGAAATATTCTTGTGGTCTAACCCACTCAGAAGCTTTATTTATGGTAAGATCTATGCTATATGTAAAATATCTGCAGTTACCGTCTATCGATTGATATGAATAAATATTAAAGCTGTACTGCTTTTTTTGCCCACTTGGGGGAAGAAGAACGCCACAGATGCACAACACTGACATATTCTTACCTTATAAAGTTGTTATAGCAAACATGTTAGCAAACAGTTGCCAATTTACATATCCAACAGACACACAGCAACATTAGCATTTATTTATTTATCTCAATTAAAACATATAAGATAAAAAAAGTCATCGATCCATTGTTGATCACTGGAATGATCTAGTGAGCAGTTCTGACGCTGATGATGGCATATATGCTGCTACTGGAATATTTGGTGCCCAGTTTAAAGACCTTCCTTGTGGTGTTTCTTCATCAAGAAGCCTGTCAACCAGCCCTCCGTGTTTTTATGTCTGGTAAATTCTGAACATATACTCAGAGCTCATTTTGGGATCCTGCTAAAACCTGTTGAATGAGCGCTCAACCAAAAGGCAGGAATGCATACACTGTTAAGAATGTAATCTAAGTATCACATTTTATACCTTATATTATGTTGTTTGGTGATACTGGCTGCTAAATGAGATTTACCTGCAGAACCATAAATCCATCTTTAACACCATACAGGTTAAAAGCCAACATGAACTGAATATGCGTTTTGCATCTCGAATTATGTGCACTACATGCATTTGAGGGATTGTAAGAAAAATGTTTAGAAAATAAAAAAATGTACTCAGAAGACAGACGTTAATCTGGAATAAAAGTAAGCATCATTTGCGGTGTATTACGGTGACAGTGGCCCTTGGAGTGGTTGTGTGTGTGTGTGTGTGTGTGTGTGTGTGTGAGTGGTTTGGTGTCAGCTCTGACCTTAGTGATGGCCGCTCTGTAGTAGCTCTTCATCTGGACCCTGGACATCACCTCCAGCACCGCATCAACACGCACACGCACACGCTCCCTGCCAGAGAACATAATACAACTCTCTCCATTTCTTCTGTTCATTTTCTATCAGAAGAATATTCTGAGCTGTCCTCGCCGCCACAGGAGCCACTTTACTGTCAACCGTGCTGAACACGCCTCCTCCACCGGCAGCTTTTTGAGATGATAAAATCTTGGTGAAAATGAGTTTAAGGCGATCGAATCTTTTGATTAAAACCGGTAAAAACAAAACAAAGTAAAATCAAGTTGTTAAAACATCAGTTCAAATTTGTCACTTCACTATGAAGTATCAATTTGTCATTAGCAGCGAGTTGCACGGAAGCCTAGCTGTGCACTGCTGTGGACGGGGTGAGCAGCAGAACGTACTGTAGCCACTCCAAGAAGGCTCCCCGAAAACAAAACCCTTTCTGAGCCAAACAGCTGATCTCCGGCGGCGGTATAGGTGCAACTCTCTGGCTCTCCAGGTAATCCACTGACTGTGGATCAGTACCTCATACAGCCCCACTTCAAAAACACACACTATCCCTTTAGAAGGAGTAAAAAGGACATTTTATCCCATTTTAAAATGTAACATTCATCTCATCACGGGGGGATACGGTTAACCAACACATTTAGAGGCTTTGATTTTTTTTATTTTAACTCCTGCAAATACATGCAAGTGTTACGATACGATGCCCTGTATATGTGTGTGTGTGTGTGTGTGTGTGTTCTGTACGTCTCTTACTCAGCAGCCTGTCGGGCTCCCTGGCAGCTGAGGACTTGGAAAGCAGCTCGGATCCCCAGTCGTCTCCTGATGATGGACGTTTGGACCGACATCTGGACCAAAACAGAAACAGAAAGATTCCCAGACTGGAGACTTGAATGTCTTTAATGCACTAATCTGTGGAATGTGTGTGTTTTTCTCTGTCTTTGGTGTTAAGGACTGTTGAGATTTTCTGAAGATAGCCAATAAATACCCAGAGTATAATATCATCCATATAGACGTCACTGAACGCATTTATTGCTGATCATGGACACTGTCCGTTAACCGAGAGGACAAATATAACACAACTTCATCTGTTCTCATGACTGTCAACATTGTTTCCATTTACTGTGTTTCAATTCATAAATGATCTGCTTATCTGCGTCTTCCGGAGTGAGATGAGAAGATGGATATCTGTTAAGCACGGAGCAACAGTCAGGACGCGATGAGCCTAGCTTAGCATAAAGACTGAAACCAGGGGGAAACAGCTAGCCTGGCTCTCTCCAAAGTGAAAAGAACACACCTACCAGCACCTCTTCAGCTTAGTAATGAATATATTGGTTTGTATTCGGACAGATGCATTCCATTTCTTTCATTTAACTTCTACATAAACGGAAATGCAAAAACGCCAAAACGACTGAGAGCAGCTTCCTGAAGTCTTGCCAGGCTTGGAAACCCTGGGCCTACTGACGGTGTACGGCAACCTGTGCTATAGTTTTTACATTTCTGTTTATGTATTGTGTCTTTAAAATATTAGCTACAGCGTGTTAATTACTGAGCTCTGCAGATGGTAGGCCTATTTTTGAACTCGGGTCATCCCCGACACAGCAGCATCTGATTCAGTCAACACTCCCCAGCCTCACCTGTTTTCCTCTTCACTCATTTCAGACCTGCTATTCCCCCATCTGTCCACCAGGTGCCCTCAGTGTGTTCCTGCCTCAGTCACCAGCTGATCGTCCTCATTCCCCTGATCAGTCTGCTCACCATGGCTCTCTGCCAGATTGTTTTTGTGGCCTAGAAATGGACTTTTTTCAGATTTGACAGCTTTCATCCAGATAGACTGTACTGATAACGATAACTTTGAATATGTAGTATTTGAGGATATACTTTGTCAGAATATGAAATAATCCAGTTAGACTCCTCTTATGTTCCAGCAGATGGCATTCACGACTCACCGATCTCTTCCACACACTTTCTCGGGCGAACAGGTGGCCTGGGAGTCTTAAAGGGCCACACTGGTGTGTTCGCAAGTATTCATTTCAATTTATATCGCGCCAATTCATAACAGAAGTTATTGCACTTTTCCTATAGAGCAGGTCTAGACCGTACTCTTTATAATATTACTTAATATATATATTATACTTATATTATAAGTATAGATAACTACAGGTCATGTAGTTTCTTTGATGACCATTTTCAAAGGCATGCTGTGCAGTTTTAGACTTTTAGATGTATTTTTCTACCATTCCGAGCAGCCACTGGCTTCCTTTTGAAACTGGCTACAGCATAGTAGTGTACTTCGAGTATAGTATCAATACATAGTATGTTCACTGTGATGCAAGTTTCAAGAGTCTGCTGAAGGATTTGTTTTACATTGTACAGAAATGAATAGAAACCAACAGATGTCTGGAAATGTATAAAAGAAAATGCATTCAAATTCTTACAGCACAGCAAAGTGTCTAGCTGTAATGTGTATCCATGATTTATAGTAAGTGCACCACAACATGCAAAACCACTGGCATGGTCCTCTAAAAAAGAGGAGGAAAGGTCCGACAGAAGTAGTCGAAGTACTGAATGGCTATCCTGGTGGAGTAAAAGCTGGTTTTTTGTATTCACCAATGAGTTGATTCCAAATAAAAGCAGGTGGATGTTACAGAGCTTTAGCTAAAGGATGACCTGAGAGAAACACTTTTTTTGGTTTCTCAGTAAAGATTTATTTACAGTGCATCTGGAAAGTATTCACAGAGCTTCACTTTTTCCACATTCTGCAGAAATGTTTCTGTTCCCTTCCCCAGACCTGTGCCTCGATACAGTCCTGTCTCGGAGGTCTACAGACAAGTCCTTGGACTTGATGGCCTGGTTTGTGCTCTGACATGCACTGTTAGCTGTGGGACTTATATAGACCGGTGTGTGTCTTTCCAAATCATGTCCAATCAGCTGAGTTTACCACAGGTGGACTCCGATCAAGCTGTAGAAACATCTCAGGTACGATCAGTGGAAACAGGAAGCACCTGAGCTCGGCTCTGAGTGTCATGGCAACGGCTGGGAATACTTCTGCATGTGATTTGTTCGTTTTTTATTTTTAATACATTTGCAAAGATTTCAAACAAACTTCTTTCACGTTGTCGTTATGGGGTGTTGTTTGTAGAATTTTGAGGAAAAAATGAATTTAATCCATTTTGGAATAAGGCTGAAACATTATAAAATGTGGAAAGTGAAGCGCTGTGAACACTCTCCGGATGCCCTGTATTCCTGTTAGCATCCCGTCCTGTGACTCGAGTCATGCTAATCCTGTTCCAAATCCCAAGCTATCCCTTTTACACCCAATCTTAGCATTTCCCACACTGACTGTTACAGTTTGTACTTGTAGAAACTGGTGTACACGACAGGCGATGCTTTTAAAGAAGACCTCCACCAAATTTACACAGAAAGTGACCAGTACCCTGATCACCTGACCACAGCATCATAGGAAAAGTAGTTCCTGGGAATTAAAGTTCCGGGTACTTTGGCTGGAAATGGTTATCTCAGCTTGGTCTTGGAGTCTTAAAATGTGTGGGGGAGTGGGGAGGGTCTACCGAAAAGACACTGTTGGTTGCATCATGAGAATTGTAGGTTCCAGCGGTTTGGGAGCTTGTCCCATACTCTAACTGGATGAAAGTATATCTCTGCCTCTGATGCTTCAATTTCGACCATTCTTTTTTTAATGTGTCTCTTGTGAATCCTCCAACTTCACAGAAGTGCGATGCTAAAACATTTAGCATTGCACTGCAGTATACCTTAGAATGAAAGAAAGTGGTAATGCTGAGGCTCAATATGTGATAACAGGCCAATGACTTTCAGAATTTAGGTTACGCACAAAATCATACATCATTTCCCAATGTTGGGCGGATGCTTTGGCATATGAAATGTCAGATGACTACCTTCCCCTGCCGAGGCTGGGGTTTTCCCACTGACACACCCGCTTTCCCAGCTGGGAACAATTAAGTAACAGCAGTCAGTTTAGTAAAAATAAAAAACCCTCTCACATCACAGGCTCACATTAATCATGTCTGCCACACATAATCCAAACTGCATTCAACCCCAGTGCTCGCTGGCCACCAGTGGAAGACTGTGCTTGTACTGGGTGGCTTCCAGTATGAATGTGTGGAGCTGTAACTGCAAGATAATTCCCAGGACTATGAACTGCTCCTCAGCAGCATTATGTCATAGTGTATGTGTGACTCACCAGTAAATATCCTCTAAACTGGTTATAGATGATGGCTGTCAGTAAGTTCATCAGACAGTAGGTTCCTGCCAGAAAGCAAAACACATGTATGCTTGCTTTAACAGCAACACAACAATCTACTATCACTACAATCAAGCTGCTGCACTGACACAGACAATAATAATCACGGCTTACCGATTACACTGAAGGTCACAAAGAAAACTGAGTAGCCTCTGTTCAGGGAGTAGGCAGGGATCATCACTGTGGAGGACAGAAGAAATGTTAAACAGACGATCCCACTCCGTCTCAGCTAACGTGGCTTGTTTGTCATGTAAGTGACTGTGTACCGTCTGGGTTGTTGGCTGTGGTGAGAAGCACCAGCAGAGAGGTCAGGGAATTAGGCAGGTTTCGGAAATGTAACTCCCACTCCCCATTCTTCTTTGGATCCTGAACAGAGACACAGAGGGATGAACAGAAACGCGGACTTACACCTCCTACTGTTCTCTCTACAAAGGGTTTAATATAGTACTGCCATTTAAAAACACATCAAACATTTGGTTCCAGCCTCTCAGACAGACGTGCTGTTTGTTCTGTCTGGACTGTGGGCCAGAATACATAAACAATCTAAAGACCTTACTTCACCTCGCGACAGGCATTTATTGACATTTCTTGATTAATATATTAATGTATAAATTGCTAATGAAAAATAGTCATTAGCTGCAGTCTTTAGTTAGATTTGTTGCACAAAGGCAGATAACGTATGTCTTTTTTAACAGCGAGCCGAGCGCGTCGCCTCTGGACTAAATGTTGCACTAGCTTCTGTAGTTCACTTCAATCTCTCATTACGGGTTTCTGGAGTGTACTATCCATACTATGAGATAAATGCTTTTATCACTGTTAAGCAACTATTGGTGAGGTTCAAGCTGAGAAACACTTTGTGGGAACTGGCGTCCATTTGAGGATAAGGCTGACAATATTCTATATTTTTATTGTCAAAAAGTCCCAAGAAAAAGATCAAACCAACAATTAGTCCGTCTGTCAACACTGTCTGACTTCCTGTCTGTGGCTCTCAGCTGCGAGCCCACTGGTTCCTACTGAAGGCATAAATCTATAAGCTGGCCACTGCAGTTTTAAGCAAACGTTGGTCACAGGAGGGAACAGTGCATTTGTTGGGGACTCATTTACAGCTCCAGCTCCACACATGCTTTGGGTGATGCAAGCATGGAGTTTAGATGTTGCCATGGAGTCAGTGAGTTTGCGGTGGGCTGCGTCTTTACTTCCTGCTGTCCCTGCAAAGTGAAAGTCAAGCTGTTTTCAAGAGTGTGTGTATCGTGACTGTGTTCAGATGTGACTGTGTTACGACTCTGAGGAGAGTAGGTGCGAGGTTTGTTTTCCACTTCTCTGCATGTGTGAACCCCGCAACATACTGCTGAGTGAGGGATGGACTTCTTGTAATTTGCATCATTACAAATGTTGGTGGGATTTCTTACTTCTGGAACAGAACCCAGAAGTTACAGTTTCACGTCACAATTCAAGGCATCTCATCAAATTTTCTGTGAACTTGATTATTGTAATGAATTGATTTTTTCAAATCATTTTGGAATATGTAAATCAGTCTCACCATAACTGTTTCAAATGTAGCACGTACCCTTTGCACTCTCAACAGTGTTTGTTTTTGAATGCTGTACATTATTTCTGTATTATTATTAGTTTTAACTGTCATGTCTGTGGCCTGTGTGGACTGTTCCACTTCCTGGTTCAGTAACCAACTGGCAGAGGCGGAGCTGGATATTGTTTGGGCCTCAAGCATATTTACGTGGCTTCATATATTCACCTCTTCCTTCCGGGCCTGAGGCCTCCACCATCTAGTGAGTTAAAGCTTGCTCTTGTTTACACATATTTGACCTCCGACCCATCCAGCCTCTTCTGGCACAGTTTGTGACATTATTCATAGTCATTTTTAATATGATGGACTAGTGGCATTCTTTTGACAGTGACCCTCGGCTGTTGAGTTGCCATCACAGTCTGGGACGTGTCCAGACACACACACACACACACACACACATGTGCCCACACAAGCCAGAGTGTCAGCAGCATGGTAGTGTACTGTGTATTTAACAGGGCGTGACCACAAAGAGCTGAACTCACCTCAGTTTTAGGAAACAGCAGCATGCCGATCATAGTGAAGAGGCAGAGGTGGAGCGCCAGCAGCAGGATGACACTGCACAGAATCAGGGTGGGGGTGGAAAAGCCCGGGGAGTCAGCGAATAATCTAAATCTCTCTCTGTTTAAGATACACTCCATAAAAACATAACTTTAAAAATACTATAGGTTTATGCAATGGCCATCAGTTTGAATTATTTCAGCTTAATTTCTGAAAAATCAGTTTTTTTAGTTTGCTATGGCGGATGGCTCTGCAGTTCCCACGAGCTGCTTCGTTGCTGCAGTTGGGAACAAAACACTGCAGCAAGGATGCTGAACTGATCCAAGACTGACCCAGAATCTGAACGTGAACTGATCCAAACTGCAGACTGTTTTATCAGGTTTCTTTAGCGTCTGCTTGCAGTTAGAGGTTCACACGACAGATTTTAAATGAATCAATCAATCATTTATATATTTATTAATGACCGCACAACCGTGCTTTCGGTACAGCATGGTAGCTAAGCTCTATTCAACAGTGTCAGTAACATCAGACAAATATCAACATCACTTTAGACACAATGACTAGCACAACAGACAATATTCACAGATTACCACAAGATAAAATTCACAGACAATATTTACAAGATAAAGCTCTGTGATTGGATGATTCTTACTAAAATGCTCCTTGGGAGTCGTAGTTGACTTTTCCCTTTACATTTTTATGCACATGCCTTGCACCTTTGACTTTTTATCAAAGAGCCAGATGAGTGATTGAACTGGGAGAGTTTCATGTCCATCTGAAGTGCTCCAACTGTCATTCACCTAACATCGTCTTTAATAACACTGATGCCTGAAAGAACTCCTCCTACTTTACAGATCTATAGCACCAAACAGAACCTCCAACTGTTCTTCCTCACTGTTCATGTTTTGAAATTCAATACATTTTTGGACACACTACTGGACACTATAACACAGTCAGGGAGCGTATCATGTAGTCTGTGACCACATCATGGGGAAGCAGCAAACCACTGACTGCTCGGAGCGGTGGCTTTTTTATTTGCTGGAATGAAATTGAAGATAACTGAGCCAACTGTAGGTTTCACTGTAGTTTCAGTTTTTACATTGAGAAAAGGTCACTGTGCTGAGCTAATGATGGGCAATGCAACTAATTACTTTTGCTGTTGAATAATTAGTAATGCAATGTATGTAATGCAATTACTTTTTCAATTAGTAATAAGTAATGAGTAAATTAAGTAACTTGCCCAACACTGTTACTGAGCCAGGTTGCGGACTTTATGACTCATCACTTCCTGTGCTTCCATTAAGTTTTAACAAATACCACTATCCTGTAATTGTTACTTGTGGTCACAGTGGCCGCATTGGCTTACTTTAAATTAGAAAACAAATGAAAGTGTTCAAAACAAAATTAGCATAAATCAATAGATCTGAGATAGTCCTGCCCGTTTAAAAGAGTCAGATACCTGGCAATCTCTGGCAGAGTCCTCTTGATGCACTTCAGTGTCTTTTTCATCAGGGAGGAGTTCTGCAGGAGGAAGAATGGTCGGAGGAGTCGCCGTACTCTCAGTTTCTGATTAACAGAGAAAAGACAAGATGCCTTTTTGAATGCAGGGTACCATGTGACTACACACCATGAGATACGGTGAAATACGTTACACACACTTGTTGTAATGTATATTTACAGAATACTGAATTTAATATCATACATTACACTTCCACTGATTGTTTACATACATACATACACACATATATATTTGTAAATATATATTATATACTGTACATACATATATATACATAAATATATTTTTATATATATACATATATACATACATACACATATATACACATACATATATACAAACATATATACACATACATACATACATTTATATAGATACACACATACATATATATACATACACATATATACATACATACATATATACACACATACATACATGTGTACATACACATACATATATTAATCAACCTAAATTATAGCTCATTCAAAAGACTTGTTCTTAGTCTTTCACACCCAACCTGGAAAAGACAATTCTGTTTGTTATAGTGTACCGCGCTCCTGGTCCTTATTCTGAATTTTTATCTGAATTCTCAGAGTTTTTATCAAGTTTAGTCCTTAAAACAGATAAAGTAATTATTGTAGGTGATTTCAATATTCATGTGGATGTTGAAAATGATAGCCTTAGTACTGCGTTTATCTCATTCTTAGATTCAATTGGCTTTTGTCAGAGTGTACATGAAGCCACTCACTGTTTTAACCACACCCTCGACCTTGTTCTGGTATATTCCACAGAATCCTTCTCTATTGGACCATTACTTAATAACTTTTGAACTGCTATTACTGGACTACACGCCATTAGGCAAAAACTCCTACTCTAGATGTCTATCTGATATTGCTGTGGCTAGATTCAAGGAAGCGATCCCATCTGCATTTAATTCAATGTTATGTCTCAATATAACAGAGGACTCCTATGCAAATCGCAGCCCCTCCCAAATTGACCATCTAGTTGATAGTGCTGCAGACTCACTGCGAACGACACTCGATTCTATCGCTCCTCTAAAAAAGAAGAAAATAAAACAAAGAAGGTTAGCTCCATGGTATAACCCCCAAACCCGCAAATTAAAGCAAACACCACGAAAACTTGAAAGGAAATGGCGTTCTAATAACCTGGAAGAATCTCGTTTAGACTGGCAAGATAGTCTTAAAATATACAGGAAGGCTATCTGTAATGCCAGAGCAGCTTACTACTCATCATTAATAGGAGGAAAATAAAAACAACCCAAGGTTTCTTTTCAGCACTGTAGCCAGGCTACAGAGAGACAGAGAGTCATAGCTCTATTAAACTGGACAAGAAACTGGACATTGATCATTAACATCTCTGCAATATTTGACATATTTGTGCAATATTCTGTGTTAATACTCCTGTGCAATATACTCTTTTCAGTTTAAAATTCCCTATTTATTGATATTTATTCATACTTCTATTATTGCTGTGCAATATCCTCCGTCTCATTATAATCTTAATAAGCTACACTTAACTTGACAGTTCATGCACTATTACTTTTTACCGTATTATTATCCTCAACCGGTAAACCCACTTTGTACTTCACACTTATTTTAATTTTATACTTATACCCACTTGGTACTTAATTTATTTTCTGACCTGTATTATAGTGTATTATATTTTTTGCTTAGTACTTCTATTCCTGTGTGCACTGATGTGATAGTGAGCTGCTGTAACAAAAGAGTTTCCCCTCCGGGATCAATAAAGTATTTCTGATTCTGATTCTGAACCATGTATTCCTATAGCCCTCAGTAGTAACAACTTCATGAGTTTCTTCAATAATAAAATTTTAACTATTAGAGAAAAAATTCATCAAGCCCTACCCTCAACCAGTACCGACTTATCTTCAAACACAGGAACCTTAGAAACAGCTGTAAAACCTGATATATATTTTGACTGCTTTGCTCTTATCGACCTTCTTCAACTAACTTCGACGATTAATTAATCTAAGCCATCAACGTGTCTCTTAGACCCTATTCCAACTAGGCTGCTTAAAGACGTTTTACCCTTAGTTAGCACTTCTTTACTGGATATGATCAATCTGTCTTTATTAACAGGCTATGTACCACAATCCTTTAAAGAAGCTGTAATTAAACCTCTTCTTAAAAAGCCCACTCTTGATCCTGGGGTTTTAGCCAACTATAGACCTATATCTAAGATCCTTGAGAAAGCTGTCACCAATCAGTTGTGTGACTTTCTAAATAACAATAGTTCATTTGAGGATTTTCAGTAAGGATTGAGAGTGCATCATAGCACAGAGACAGCATTGGTGAAAATTACAAATGACCTTTTAATTGCATCAGACAATGGACTTGTCTCTGTACTTGTCTTGTTAGATCTTAGTGCTGCGTTCGACACCATTGACCATCACATCCTATTACAGAGACTGGAACATGTAATTGCCATTAAAGGAGCCGCACTAAGCTGGTTTAAATCCTATCTATCAGATCGATCTCAGTTTGTACATGTTAACGGTGAGTCCTCCGTGCATGCCAAAGTTAGTCACAGAGTTCCACAAGGTTCTGTGCTTGGACTGATTCTATTCACCTTATATATGCTTCCTCTAGGCAATATTATTCGGAAACACTCTATAAACTTTCATTGTTATGCGGATGATACCCAATTATATCTATCAATTAAGCCAGATGAAACAAACCAGTTAATTAAACTTCAAGCATGCCTTAAGGACATAAAGACCTGGATGACCTGCAACTTTCTGATGTTAAACTCAGACAAAACTGAAGTTATTGTACTTGGTCCCAAACACCTCCGAGACACATTATCTAAAGACATAGTTACTCTAGATGGCATGGCCCTGGCCTCCAGCAGCACCGTAAGGAACCTCAGAGTTATCCTTGATCTGGATTTATCCTTTAACTCCCACATGAAACTAACTTCAAGGACTGCCTTTTTTCACCTAAGTAACATTGCAAAAATCAGGCACATCCTGTCTCAAAATTATGCCGAAAAATTAGTGCATGCATTTGTTACTTCTAGGTTGGACTACTGCAATTCCTTATAATGCGGCTGCCCGAATAAGTCCATTAAGACCCTCCAGTTGATCCAGAAAGCTGCGGCACATGTACTGACAAGAACTAGGAAAAGAGATCATATTTCTCCAATATTAGCTTCTCTGCACTGGCTCCTTGTAAAGTCCAGAATAGAATTTAAAATCCTTCTCCTCGCCTACAAAGCTCTTAATGGTCAGGCACCGTTGTATCTTAAAGATCTCATAATACCTTATTACCCGACTAGAACACTGTGCTCCCAGGATGCATGGTTACTTGTGGTACCTAGTCTTCAAAAGTAGAATGGGAGCCAGAGCTTTCAGTTATCAAGCTCCTCTCCTGTGAAATCACATCCCAGTTTGGGTTCGGGAGGCAGACACCATCTCCACATTTAAGAGTAGGCTAAGACTTTCGTCTTTGATAAGGCTTATAGTTAGGGCTGGCTTGGAGGAGTCCTAAACCATCCCTTAGTTATGCTGCTATAGGCCTAGACTGCCGGGAGACTTCCCATGATGCACCTCTTTCCTCTCTCCTTCTCTCCATCTGTATGCATTTTTATCCCATTACTGCATGTTACTAATTCAACATCTTCTCTCTCCCATAGTTCTGTGCTTTCTTGTTTCTCTCCTCTCTCCTTCTGTCACTTTCAGCAGGTATTTCTGCCTCCTGAGCTGCAGGGACTGGATCTGTGGTTGTGGGCCACTTGCTGTCCCCGTGTTCCTCCTCGACAACTGCTACTACAGTTGTTGTTATTGGCTCTGTTACTAATACTGACATTATTTTTCCTATAGCTGTCATTCCTATTATTATTATTAATTTATTAAAATGCCCCTTCCTGATTTCTTATTTTTTTGCATGTTTGTCACACTTAAATGTTTCAGGTCATCAAACAAATTTAAATATTAGTCAAAGATAACACAAGTTAACACAAAATTCAGTTTTTAAATGAAGGTTGTTATTATTAAGGGAAAACAAAATCCAAACCTAATTTTTGCCAGAAAACATCTTGATGATCCCCAAGACTTTTGGGAATATACTCTGTGGACTGACGAGACAAAAGTTGAACTTTTTGGAAGGTGTGTGTCCCATTACATCGGGAGTAAAAGTAACACTGCATTTCAGAAAAAGAACATCATACCAACATTAAAATATGGTGGTGGTAGTGTGATGGTCTGGGGCTGTTTTGCTGCTTTAGGATCTGGAAGACTTGCTGTGATAAATGGAACCATGAATTCTGCTGTCTACCAAAAACTCCTGAAGGAGAATGTCCGGCCATCTGTTCGTGACCTCAAGCTGAAGCGAACTTGGGTTCTGCAGCAGGACAATGATCTAAAACACACAAGCAAGTCCACCTCTGAATGGCTGAAGAAGAACAAAATGAAGACTTTGGAGTGGCCTAGTCAAAGTCCTGACCTGAATCCTATTGAGATGCTGTGGCAGTTCATGCTCGAAAACCCTCCAGTGTGGCTGAATTACAACAATTCTGCAAAGATGAGTGGGCCAAAATTCCTCCACAGCGCTGTAAAAGACTCATTGCAAGTTATCACAAACGCTTGATTGCAGTTGTTGCTGCTAAGGGTGGCCCAACCAGTTATTAGGTTTAGGGGGCAATCACTTTTTCACACAGTGCCATGTAGGTTTGGATTTTGTTTTCCCTTAATAATAACAACCTTCATTTAAAAACTGCATTTTGTGTTAACTTGTGTTATCTTTGACTAATATATACATTTGTTTGATGATCTGAAACATTTAAGTGTGACAAACATGCGAAAAAATAAGAAATCAGGAAGGGGGCAAACACTTTCGCACACCACTGTATACATAGATTAATTTCTTAATGTAATTAAGAAATTAATTTGGTGACACAGTAATAGTTGTAGTCCAAAAATTATAAGAGTTGTGAGACTGGCTCAAATTCTCTGCCATCGCTGCTGGTTGATGTTAAATGCATTCTGGGATATTTGTCTACCCCAAATTTAGTCAGCTCCCAAAGTATCCTTGATAAAATGGACAGAGCAAGACCACTTTCAGTCATTTGGACTGTATTTGTCTAAGTGCGACCTTTGAATTGGGCCATGACTGATGATGTTTCATAGGTCTACAAGTACAGTCAAGAATGCAGATTGAGAGTGGCCTACTGTTTCATGTTGTACTGTCCCACTGACTTCTCTACAGCTTTCAACAACACTATGTATCTCAAGCTTTTCTTTTTCTGCAAGCTAAACTTCTGTATGAGTACTAATAATACTCTTTACTGTATACTGTGTGATGGTGCACTACACTCCTCTAAGCACAACATGTTTAGAGAAAGATGACAGAAGACAGCCTCACCTCATCACACACCATGCTGACAGACAACACCCAGTCGATGACGGAGACTGAAATCACTACTGTGTAGCCGATCAGCCATTTGCTCTTTCTGAATTCATCCCAGCCAATCAAGTAGCTCTGAGGACAAAGTGAAGCAGTGGTTCAAATGGACAAATAAGTAGGAAATAACTATAAGAAACAGCAAGATTATTTGGAAACATCAAATGTGGCAAATTCCATGTTGAAACCCTTGTTCAACCAGACAGCTGCTAATGTCCTGAGAACAAATGTTTTCCACCCTGGCTGTGCCTACCTTGACAGCAAGATCAAGAGAGAAGATGATGAGGCAGACCATCTCGATGCTCTCGGTGAAGCCGCAGGGAGGCTGCCAGGGTGGAGAGCGATGCCGAGGGTCTGAGGACACGGACAGGGAGGACGGGCGCTCCACGAATGCCAGTAGCAACACCGCCGCAATTGTTAGGCCCAAGCCCCTGGGGCAAGGAAAGATGGGTGAATGGATGGACAAATGGATGTAGGAATATGGCTAAGAGAAAAGAAAATTGTCATTCAACTCCATGTGTTGATGAGGCTTACCAGATGGTGCTATCTAAACTTAGATCTTGCTCAAAAAAGTGTTGACAGGTAAAGTTTACTCTGTATTCTTTATCACCACTTACAATCCTCAAGTCCACATTGTTAAAGGTACAGTTCGTACACCTGTGCTTTTCCTGCTATTATTTCAAAATGTCTGTTGTGAAAAGGGCCTTTTGGTAGTGTTGATGGGTGGGAAGCCAGTGAGGTATAATACTGTTGTCACTGCACTACCATCTCCTACTGGTAGTGCAGGATACTTGTGTGGAGGAAGGTGAGATCTATTGATCTGTTCCTCCTGAGTGAGTCACACCCTGACAATATGTGTATCAATCAACCAGTCAATTACTTTGTCGATCAAAACATTTAAAGTAGACGTCACTTTCATCAGTCAAGCCTTGTAGCGGGCGAACAACATTTGTCTTGATTTTTTTAAGCATTCTCAAATGCTACAATTCTAGTTGACACCAACTGTAATAATCTGATCCAGCTACTGTTTTACAAAATCCTCATTGGACCAATCAAGTCTGTCATAATATTTTCCCCCATTATCGCTTTTTCCATTTTTGACCAACAGCACCAACTTGTATGTAACAATGTATTAAGAGGGCTGACATACTGACATGTACAACTGTACAGTGTATCCCGTTTACAAACAATCAAGGATGCAACCACAGCAGGAGGATGGAAAGCAAGAGCCACAATGTCACGGTAGGTTGTTTATGCACATTTCCATTATTTAGAAATAAAGAACCTTGCTGGAAACCAGTAAAATTACTGTTTAGAGGTGAACTTGCATGCAGCACTTGTCCTCGCATTTCCAAATGTTAGCTAAAGCTAAGATGACTAATAAAATTCCAGGGTGAAATGGCAGCTAACAGCAGTAACAACGCTAACAGCGACTACACGAAGTTAGCTCTTGTAGTGAAAAACTACAAGTATTTTTCAGACCCTTATCAGGCAGCACAGATAAGAGCACAGAACCTCCTCTCACACAAGTAATGCTAGCATTAAAAAAAGTAACATTAGCATGCATGAACTTTGTAGTGAGAACAATGGGGTGAATGTCTGTTATATTCATTGGGGGTTTTGAATAAAAATCTTTTCTATGACCCTCCAGACCTGAACTGGCTTGCTCCCCAATTTTCAACAGTAAAGGTGTCAATGTTGGAGACTTGCCAGACAAGACAAGAACTTTCCACCCCGGAGGAAATATATGTCTTGTCATGCTAATGGAGTAACAGCAAAATTTAAAGACAATAAATTGACTCTCTGGAATAGTTTACACACCCTATCTCTTTCTCCTCACTGATGATCTGGTCTGAGATAAGATGTCCTGCCAGATGCCTGTCATAAACTTAAGTGCAGTCCTGAGGAAGTAACACTTTTATATTCTTCCTTTTTTATCTCAAGTCTGAATTAATGCATACACACTATCAGCTATCTAATCAAATCAGTAACCCAGCTAACATTAATCAACAAATGTTGTCTTGATATTTAACCCAACTTATATTTTTGTACGACATGAAATGAGCAAGTTATTGATTCACAGAATTGACCTTTTGTTTACCATCTAACTACACTGCCATCTAGTGACAACAGGACAGAATAGCTATAAATACTAATGTAGCTAGTATACTGTATTATGCAAAGCAAACTGTGTTGTTTAACCTGTGCCACTTAGTGTTAAAAATTTGTGTTTTGACAGTTAACTGCTAAAATAAGTGCTGGCTAAACTATGTTTCCCTGAATGTTTTCTTAGGGCAAATCTGAAAGGGGGCATCAAAAAGGCCAAGCACTGCTACAAGCTAAAGTTAGAGGAGCACTTTTCCAACTCCAACCCTCGATGCATGTGGCAGGGCATCCAGGCCATCAGCAACTTCAAACCCAGACACTCCACCCCCGTAGCCACAGATGTCTCCTTCCTGAACGAGCTTAACGACTTTTATGCTCGCTTCGAGAGAGACAATTGGGAAACTGCCACCAAGCTCACACCCTCAGCTGACCATCCGACCATCACACTCACCTCCACAGATGTCTACACTGCTCTGAGCCGGATCAATGTGCGCAAGGCTCTGGACCACCACCATCACACTCAACACTGGCGTACCACAGGGCTGTGTGCTGAGCCCCTTCCTCTACTCCCTCTTCACACTCGACTGCAGGCCTGTGCATGGACCTAACGCCATCATCAAGTTTGCAGATGATACTACGTAGATTGGTCTCATCAGCAATAACGACAAGACTGCCTACAGGGAGGAGGTCCAGCATCTGGCCACATGGTGCTCAGACAATAACTTGCTCCTTAACACCCCCAAGACAAAGGAGCTCATCGTGGACTTCAGGAAGGAGAGAGGAGGCACACATGACCCCATCTACATTAACGGGATGGCTGTTGAGCGTGTCTCCAGCTTCAAGTTCCTGGGGACCCATATTTCGGAGAACTTGTCGTGGACCACTCCTGCCTGGTCAAGAAGGCTCACCAGCGCCTCTTCTTCCTGAGGACACTGAGGAAGATCCAACTGTCCTCAGCTATCCTGGTGAACTTCTATCGCAGCACAGTAGAGAGCATCCTAACCAACTGTGTCACAGTCTGGTATGGGAACTGCTCTGCTGCAGAGCGCAAGGCACTGGAGCGGGTGGTGAAAACTGCCCAGTGCATCACAGGGACTCCACTTCCAGCCATTGAGGACATCGAGAGGAAACACTGTCTGCGTCGAGCCGGCAGCATTCTTAAGGAGTCCTCTCACCCCGTCCAGAGACTGTTTTCTCCCCTGCCTTCTGGCAGGCGCCTCAAGTGCCTCCGGACAAGGACCAGCAGACTAAGAAACAGCTTTTTCCCCAGAGCTGTCTTCCTACTGAACTCTAGTTTTCTTTGTCAAAGCAAGCCTTTGAGTTCCTCAGCATTAAAGTTGTTTCTTTTGACTTTTATATTTTTGTACCACTAAGTCTTGTGATTTTTATAGCAAGATATTTCCTTTTTAAAGTTTTCATCTGGCCAGCGGAATTACTCAAGCCTAGCTGAAGAAGTTAGTATAGCCAGATATATCTTATTCGACAAGCCACAGACTCGACAGAACCCGCCCCGGCCAACTTGGACCCCAGGAGAACAGCTCGATTTCCCCGGCTTAACCGCAGCTGTACCCGAGCCACGGGAATCCAACCGACTTTGAAAGTAAGAACTTTCTGAAAGAAGCCTGCTCAACGTCTGTGTTCTAACACCACAAATGTTAGAACTGAAGAAACTTTGAATCCTGCATCTCCCTGAGAACTGTGCCAGCAAAGTCTTGGCCTGGATCTTTGCTATCAGCCCTGAAACAAGACTGCTAGACTGGCTAGGAAACCTCATCCACTCGATGACCAACTGCTTTCACGGAGCCTAAGTCACAGGCAGACAGGCCTGCAACCCCCGCTGCACAGCGGACTCAACCCTGCACACAACTTTTAGAAGTCAGCTAGAACGTCTCATCTCAGCCAGCGCTTTGAACAGTAGGCTAAACCACGGTTTTGCTGTGATCAAGAGTTGATGTCAAATAAGATAAATTAATTCCCATTTAGAGAAGTTAATTGCCTTAGCGTTATGTTAGCCTCTCACCATTTTGGTTTAATAATCAAATCACATACACACAAACATATTTAATATTAAAGTAGTTGATACCCTACAACTTCCTGCTGATAACCATCAAAATATACCAGACACTAGACATACACCAGATGTGTTATGTTAGTGCAAAAACTCTGTCCAAAGACACTTACAATAAGTGCATTCAAATCACCTAAGAGCAAGAGTTGGATATCATCCAAAACTGAGAGAAAAAAACAAACTAAAAGTATGTAAAAGTTCCCTTCACTGCCCTGTGGGTCAGCACCACAGTATAAATGCAAAACTGTATATAGGCAAAACGTCACTCATCTGAAACAATGTCAATACAGGATTTAGTAAGTATTATTAATCATCCTTAAGATCTTGTTTTTTTGTGTAAGAACATGATGCATTTTCCATCCAAAGCCATCAATCAGCTTTATTTCAAGCATGGCTGGTTAACCACAGCATGCTCCAGTTTGTTAAAACATAAGGTCTTCATGTGTGGTTGATCTGTTACAGAAAAATGACTGCTACTTTAAATAGCACACTTTACCCTGTCTCAGTTATGATAGCAGGAGGGCCTAAGAATGGCGGTTTTAATTGGATAGTCTGTCTACGGTTTTGAATATCTCAACAACTACTGGCTAGATCTGCATCAACAAAAGCAAAATTGCATATTGATTGCTGTGTTCACATTTTTGTAGGGTGTAATGAACACTGCAGCCTCTAGAGGACACAGGGATTCTGACTTTCACTCTTGTTTATATAAATCAGCATTAAACACAAAGTGGAAGAAAAAAATCCCATCATACATAAAAATTGCTCTGAGGGAAAAAGTTAATCTGGAATACTGTTGACTTACTGTATGCTGAATCATTCATGTGTTATTCATTGGGCCTCATGCAAGAACCACTTGTACGATTCTTTCTAAAGCGGCTTGTACAAGTGATTTAGGAGTGATTCACCAATTTTCTCGTATTCTGAATTTTCTCTTAGACACAAACACAATTTACGAGTATTAGTCTGCTGTTATCCAAACTAAGTTTTTCACTAATGGATTGTATATTTCATTACTTTGAAGCAATTTTGAGTGTGAAAATCCTAAGACAGTTGTCTTAGACTGTCTTTAGACAGCATGCTGATACTTTATATTGGCAGAGACAGATGAATGGTTGTTGTCACGTTTAGATTACCATGGGCTGGGCTTCTACAAATGTGTAACTGAAAAATTATAGACTTTCCTTTATGGATCTCCAAAAGCAAGACTTCAATCTCCAAACTCGTAAAGTTCTTCTTTTTACTCTTCAATGTCATTTTCATGAATGAACACTTCCTGACATATGAAGCAGGACGCGTATTCTTATATGGTATTATTGGGGCGGTAATGATGCTAATTTACAGTTCTCATGAACATGCGCTCAATTACGCACAGTAGGCATTCATCATGTTTACGCGGGTTATTTACACATTTATCTTGAGTTAGGAGCATTTGCTGAATCTGACATGGCACACTCGTACAAGCCCACCGTATGAAAAAAAAAAAGTTAAAATAAGAATACGAAAATGTTCTTGCATGAGGCCCATTGTGTTCAAGAGGTCTATGTTGAAGTGCAGTAATTGTTTTTGTCTTATCGGCTTTCCCTCAACTTCCTATCTACTTTTACTGATCTTATCGTTGTGATCGTTAGTGATCTTATCGTTGTTACTAACCGATCGTTAGTGATTTCCTACATTTAGTGTTTTGTGTGTCTCGTTCAGAAAACACTAACATCAAATCAGGGCCCATATTTATAGTCTCTCAGAATCACTGCTAAGAATCACGCTGAAAGTTAAGCTAGGACTAAAAACACTCCTACCTCATAGCAGGACTGAGAGTTATGTATGAAGCTTTCCAACACTAACTTTCAGCAGGAGATGTGTTACTCCTAGGAGAGAGTGAGACGTTGCTGTTTTACGACACTCTCAGCCGCAAAGTAGAAATTATAATATGTGTTGTACTGACAGTTGCGGTCTGAGAAATTTGACAGTGGAAAAATTTTAAACACAGAAAATAGCACAACTTTTAATTGTAGGCTTTAATTAAATAGGCACATAATATGTACCTAAGTTATCTGGGTTATATAAGCATACATAACATATGATGCCAAAATTAATTATTAGCTTAATTCTCATAATGATGGCTTGGATGTGACTTCAAAATAAATGTAGATACAATTAAAATTAGTAGGCTACTTGACTTAGCTCACATGGTTTTATAATACCTGCACTTGTGCTGCATCTTGCATGTTTGTGCAGTGCTGCATGTGCAGTGATGTTGCAAACCCTCTGTGGGGCTGTGGTGCACCTCTCCATGAACAACATGGAAACTTTTCTTCCACTGTTCAATCCCCTTTCAGCGACTCTCCTTGTTAACTTTCGTGCCCTTACAGGTGGGAAAAAATGTCTTGTTTCTGTAGTGTGAAATACCAATATAAATATATCTCAAATATTATTCTATGGCTCTGTGGCTTATTTCGAAATAAATAAATAAGCAACAATTTGAATCGGTGCATTACTTAAGGAGCTGTATGAGCATCAAAGATTGACTTCTTACTGCTGGAACTGTGTTTTTGACCTACAGTAAATCATCACTTTCACAAAGCTACATTTGGCCATACCGTTTTGAGGAGAGAGCATGTGTTCTTTTCTGCATCCTGCACAAGGTCAGATGCAGAAAAGATTACATTTTTGTATCTTTTAGTAATCCCTGTCAATGAATAACTCTCCTCCCACTGAATGTCTCTGCCTGAACACCATCTCCTGGCGACTCCTATTCGGTTAGGACACCTCTGGAGCAGCGCTTCATTTGGAAATCAGGAGGTCCGCCAAAATGACTGGTCTTCACTGAGCTTGAAGAAATTCAACAAATTTGATTGTCTTTTTGACATTTGACCAGTTTCCTCCCTGTTGCTGAGGGTTTCCTAATTCAAATCGCAGTAACATTAGCTCACGTGACATGTACAAAAAATCACACACTTCAGGTGTAACTGCATGACCTGACCTCTCTCTCTTTAAAAAAAAATCGGATTTAAAATGCATCCAAAACAGGCAAACAAGTGATTTACAAGTAACTTCGAATGGGAAATAAAAGAATGACAGAACAGATAACACAAAATATTACACAAAATGTATTTACAGATTTTGATAGTGACAAGGAGTTGTCGGATCCAAACAAAAAGGTTCCAATCTGGGAGGTGTGTGAACTTACCGCTGGCATATCCTGGAGTAGTACCACCGATACAGGCGGAGTGAGCTGGCATCCACACGGTGGTTGATGGACCGGTACTATGAGCAAAAAACAAACTTCAATAATATAGGACTTTTTCAAACAAGAGTGCTTTACAGGAGAGACAAAAGAGAAAATACAGTATGATTAAAATGTGCATTGATTCGGCTTCTCAGACTTTGCAGGACGCTGTAACAGATTCACCATTCTGACTCTTCCCTCTCAGCACAGGTTATCTGGCGACACCGAGGTCCGATATGCTACCAGCGCTGTCCTTCCCCCAAACTTAAAATCTGCATACCTCACTGCATGGAACTAACTAAAAGATGAAGAAACAGTATCTAATGTAGATCACTCATGTCATTGCCGATGGTAGTGGATCAGTGCATCCCTCTTCCAGAGTCGAGGAGCAACAAACTTTGAAATCAATCCTAAAAGTGACAGGGAGCTAGTGTAATCTAATCTGGTGCGATATATGTTCAATTTTTGTTTTGACTTTTGCAGTGTTCCTTAGTTGGAAAAAAGCAGGACTGAAGCAGAAATTGCACATAAAGCTCAAAATGTAGGGTTGTGATCAAAGGTCAGCCAGACACAACAAGCTTATTAGGTATGTTTTCACAATAGATGGTGGACAAAACGCCTTACAGTAGTAAGGAAAGTCATTGTGCGTACCTGTATGGCGTCCTCGATGAATACAACAGCCTGCTGGATGAAGAGGTCATCATCTGTGGACAGTGAGACAAGAGAGAGTGGCAGGACCATCTGAACAGTTCCTTTGACTCGGAAGCAGAATTAGCAAAGATCTTCACATATCCCAGAGGTGCTCTTCACTGCCCTGAATCCCCATGCGTACCTTCACTCACCATGGTTCCTGTGCAACAGAATGTACAGAACACGTTCTCTGGCTAAAACACAACTGTAGAACTGGTTGGACTGGGAGCTGAGATGATGGTTTGCTTTTTCTTGAGGCAAAATTGGGGGAAACAGCAGCTGGGATACAGCTGAGTGCTGTGGTAAAGGTGTAGGTTGTTTTTCTAACTGTGGTTTATCTCCACTCAAACACCAAAAATACCCACACATGCAGAAAACTGTGATCATTCTTTAATAAGCCTGAATCGAATATCATACTAATGTACATGCAGATAGCCTAAAGCCACGTTAGCGGATACTAGAGACTGAACTCTTCATCAGCAACAGTGCAAATGTGTTGGACAGAAGAAACAACTTCCTGTTAGTTTGAGGTATTGGACAGAAACGTGGAGCTTTTTTCAACTCAGATTATGTCACATTTTCAAGCTACGGGGCGGAACATCACTTTTTAAAGTATTATTTTATCATTACTATTTCATCATATTTGCTTCTTGTTAGTGATAGAAGTGGAGTGTGGCACAGAAGAGATGATGCACTAAAACAACTCTGTTTATATCAGTGATGCTCGGTGCTCAAACGTAGGCAAAGCTGATGGACCGTTTGGTCAACACTATCTTGTTGATGCAGACGCAAATTTAAAAAATGCAGAACAGAATTATTACTTTCTGGGTGTATACGTGCATAGGTACATATGTATGTAATTAAATATTTGTATATATGTGTGCAGCATGACGGGGCTACAACTTACATTTCACTGTGCAACCCTGTGTTGTAAGATGACAAATAAATGACCTTGATTCCTTTATTACCTCGTATCTTGTCGTGATACACATTTGCAAATGATTAATGTTAAACAAATACAATAAAATAATAACAGAATCATTTTTAAAAACTCATGTTCCTCTCCCAAGCTTGCAAATGTGACATAGAGACCAGTGGGTCCTGCAGCAGCATGTAGGCGTTTGCATCGGACGGCCAGCAGGCCAGCAGGTCCTGTTCCGCTGCCAGAGGCGGATCAACACGGCAGCGGCGGACGGCCGCCCACCCTGAGTCTGGTTCTGCTCGAGGTTTCTGCCTCTTAAAGGAAGTGTTTCCTTGCCACTGTGGCCAAGTGCTTTCTCATGGTGGGATTTGTTGGGTCTCTGTAAATAATAATATAAAGAGTTCGGTCTAGACCTGCTCTGTAGGAAAAGTGCACTGAGATAACTGTTATGAATTGGCGCTAAAACTGAATGGAACTGATCAGACACATGACTGGAAAGTCCTTTTTCTGTGCAGCTGGAATCCAGCTCATTTGGTGACTTATCAATGAATGTATGAAGGAACTGTGAATTCACATTCATTAACTGATGATCTCTGTACAGTGAGTGTTAACTAATCCCATAAAGTCAGAGACTTGATCATTTGTTAATGGTGAGAAACAGAAATTCATGCCTACATCCTGCATTCATTCATTCATAAATCATTACGAGCCTGCGTTAGTTAACTGTTAGGCATACTGTATGCTTTGTAACATTAGAAAGTGTTACCGAACTATGCCTGCTAAGACAGGTTCGGGGGAACATTAAACAAAGTATTTGAAAGGCCCTCAGGAACATGGGCTGTGTGGGGATTTTGGCTAAGGGCCACAGCCACTTCAGGTCACGTGATGCCCTGGGACCCAGATGGACTATTTTGTATACACAACGATAACAGAATCAGTTTACACGAGCATCACACTCACTGGAAAATGACTCTACCTGGAAGGCTCTAAGGGAAGGAAGAAAAACACTATCCTACTAGTGGCTGCCATTGATCCGAATCCGCTTTGTTGACCAAGTATGCAAACAAATGTTCTTGTATTTTTGTTGTAAAAATGTGAGGGCAGCTGGAAACTGGATAAAGAAAAACTGGAATGTTAACATGAACAATTATGTTAAAGTGCATACGATGCTTATATCAAAATAAAATATCAGTAAAACAGTTGTCGCAATTTGAACCATTTGTGCAATATTTTGTGCAGCTGCATGGATTAGTCAATTCATTGCTTAGTTGATCAGCAGAATATTAATTGGCAACCATTTAGATAATCAAATAATTGTTTGAGTCATTTTTCAATCAAAAATCTCTAATATTCACTAGTTCCACCACGTCGAGCATGAAGACTGGATGCTCTTCTTCATCATATATGTTAGTAAGAGAATATCCACAGACTGATATACAATGACTAACTTTTCCATTCAGCAGTTACAGGTTTCAGATATGATGAGTCAGCTGTAGCCACACACACACACACACACACACTTGGTGCTGCTGACTCGATGCATCACAGCAGGATGTGTCATAGTGGCGGCGGCGGTGGGTGCTCATGACAGGACAACACTTAAAACGGCTGCAACACACGCAGCTAACACCCCCCACAACGGACAAACGAGTGTGAACTTCTCACGTTGTCACGGTGCAGCGCTGAAACACTCGGGTCTCAGCTCTCAGGGGGAGACACTGAGGGACATTAAGACTTTTTTTGCCGTAGAACAAACTCAGTTTCATAATTTATTAGAGACCTCTGCTGCTTTCACAAGCGCTACATGACAGGACGTTACCTTGGGATTCTCATTCATTCCTGTTTGCCCACATGCTGTATGTGAAGCGTTTTGCTGGATACTCATGTATGACCACAACTGAAACTCTGGGGAGGGAGTGCTTGTCTGATTATTGTTGTCATTGTACAACTTTTTTTTTTTGCTCTGCACCTTGAGGAGAATTTTTTTTGTAGACTGATCTGAAAAGAGAAGAATCTGATGTACATCCAGGGTGTTTCCCGGTTAATCAAAGAGATGGTAACTGATTATCACAGCGCTCTTAATAAGGCAGAACAAGGCGTGCAGTTATATTATGTTGTGCAGCAGCCTTTACTTTGATTTGACAACATTCAGTTCAGATTTGTTACTGGGTCCGACCTAGTAACGTCCCCCGTGACTTTTGAATTCAGACATTAGACCATGTTAAAGTTCCATGACATTTACCCAGTGAGGTGTACGTCTAAAAGGGGCTCAATTCATATCATCAATCATGTTGTTAATACATAGACATTGTTAAACACATTCAACAAAACATTTTGCATTTCGTCAGCAGCCTACAATTTCAGAAATGTCCTTCGGCTCCCGTCCCCGTCCAGACAGCCGCGTCAGGTTACGACACAGCGGGACAGAGTTTAGCAGCTTTTAAATTAAAGTCCAGAGAAACAGCACGTGAATAATATTTCTGTAATTATAAACTCCTTATTACAGAACTATTATTGCTACTTAATTATCAACTATTGTTATTAGCAGCTACTGGAATAAAGCATACACCATCCATAAAACCTTACAGCTGAATCGATGATAAGAGCAGCCTGTCTGCAATCTAAATCAGATAGCCTTGTAGTTGCTGCCGGCTGTGTTTTTTCCACTTCTGATGGAGCTATGCTAGCAGTTTCCCCTTTCTTCCAGTCTCTGTTCACGGCTCTATCTGGATGCACAGACATGAAGCTGATCTTTTCTTCTGACTCCGTGTCAGAGACGGAAACACGAGGATTTCTCAAAATGTTGCTTCCACAATCAGCCTAGCAGGTCATTATGCAATTATTTTAATGTAAAATAACTAGTACTTTGGGGTTTCTTGGACAAAAATGACGAAACTATACTCGTAGCTGACTTGTGTGGAAACATGAATCACCCTTTGTGTGGAAACGTCAAACCCTCTGCTTTGATAATGGACCGTGTGATTGTACTATCAGCGTAGAGACCCAGCCCTATGAAAATCATCTATACACGCCGTGTGAGTTAAAACCTGGTGTGGCATTAGAATTCCATACAGAAAGCCTAGAGGCTCCATACATAAAACGCAGTTAGCTTTAAACTGCAGCATGAAAACGGCAGAGAAAGACAACGAAACCGTTCATTACAGTGCTGTGAGTCACAGGACACGTCGCCGCTGCTCAAATTCTATTAGCTTTAACGAGCACAATAAAGGGGAATACTCACTTCACTTGCACAACAGTACACTATTTTGTGCATCATAATAAGTGGAATGAAACTGATCAAAGCTGTAGGAAATCAATGTATCTTAATTCAAATATTATATATCTGCTTTACTCATAGAATAATTGTAAAGTTCTAACCACCGTCTGCTTTTGCACCATACACCCCCGTTCTACACCAACAATTCTTTCACGCCTTTCAGCTGGCAGATAGAGCTGAAGGCTGAGAACACTTTAACTCCACTTCAACTAACTGATTCCGCTCGGGCGTTACAATCAGATGCACCGGTTGGACACCTGATAAGCCCTGCGCCACGAGGAGGAGGCCGAATCACCTTCTGCCTTCCAGCATGTAGCTCATAACGTGACTCAACTTTCCCCTGAAAGATGTGAGCGGTCATATCGTTTTTAGGCATACTGAATGCAGGAGGTTCAGCTGTTGTTCAGACCGAACATCAGAGATGTGATCGAAATCAGATTTGTTTCTCAAATCACAGTAACTGATGTAGTCGCGCCGCTCTTCTAGACTTTGCAAATGTTATCGGACCAAATGGATCAAATTCTGATAGTGAAACGAGTCATTTCGCAGGGGTTGTGACACTCTAAAAAACGTATCCACCATTTTACAGCCGCTTCTTTCACAACGTAAATCTATGGAAAAAAGTTTGGGTCCGGACTGAGACGCATCTGCAGAAATCTGATTGGAATCGCATTTCAAACCACCTCCAAATGTGGCTTGGATCCAATTTGCAAAAATCCCATTTCATGTGGTTTTTGGCTGTGTGGATAGGCCAAAAAGCGGATTTGGGCTGGCAGTGTGAACAAGGCCTTGTGACTTTGAGTGTGGAATGACTGCTGGTGGTTCGAGTCTCTCAGAAACGGCTGATCTTGTAGGATTTTCACCACAGTCTCTACAGTTTACAGAGAAGGGTGTGAAAAACAAAAAGCGTCCAAAGAACACTTTTAAGGTACGTGTACTTTTTACTGCATTACATTTATCTGACAGCTATAGTTACTTTAACAAAGCATGATGACCTTACAGAATATGATGCGTTGTTAAAAATTTAACTACCCAACAATATATAAAGGAGGTACAATTAGGGCCACCTTGACCCACTACGACAATAAAATGCTACTTACACATCAATGCACCAGTAGTAACAATCCTATATGCCACTATAACACAGGCCATGGCACAGGCAAGGCTGGATTTCCAGACCCCCAGACCCTCAAGGGCCCCAAAAGATACCAGGTTCACTGTGTTCATGGTTTGTGGTAATTTGAAAATGTGTTTGTGACTATGCACCAATAAATGACACTGAGTGAAATCAGGATTGCACTGGCCTCTTTACGGGTCCTGCATCATTACGTTACGTTGAGGCCCTGTCTTGCAGAAAGCCCAGTACCAGAAACTACATTTCACACTTAGTTATTATTTAGGCTTAGAATATGTTTCCATGATGCATGCAGCCTATATAAATCTGTTTACTTTGTCAAGTTGAAGGTACCAGCACACACACGATGCCATGAGGTGCTGGTGTGCCCATAGCTCTGCTGCAGGGCCCCTAGGTGGGTTTAACCTGCCATTCCGACAGGGGTCATTCTTCTGCACAAGGAGTTTGTTTGTGATACTTCAGCTGATAATACAGATTTACTTTGCTCTGAGTAAAGATTTGAATGTAGGACTTGAGCTTGGACAGTACTGCTCTTCTTACTTCAGGATCAGAGCAGGCCCTCTTCCTCTTCCTCACCCCTGATGACTGACAAACAGAGGAGTGGCACCTGTCCTTACACATTTCTCTCACGATATCAAACTTGATCTCATGTTGCTGCGGACGCCACCGACCCCCCTGCACTCACCCGTGTCCCCCTCGACACTACACGACTCCCCGGCGACAGAGTACGACATCCGTCTGCTGCCGGGGGCCCCTCCGTGCTCCGTGCCCGACCAGGAGCCGTATTCCCCGGATGCTCCGGTCACACTCCCGGCCAGCAGACTGTCCGTCTCCATCCAGGAAATGTACGAGTCGTCCTGCGGCCGCTCCTCTGCGGTGGACACGGTGTGAACCAAGTTACAGCGAGGCTCCCTTCGGTCCGTTCAGAAGGCCGGGACTGAGCTTTTAGGAAGTCCTCTGCTCCTCCTACCCCCCACACACACACACACTTCACGCTGACTTTAAAAGCACAAACCCCACCTACAGCGGCTGCACCTACTCTCCGAGGGCCCGGAGACGGAGACACTCGGAACGTGACGGTGAACAAAAACAAAGCAACACAGTTTGACCCAGCTCCCACTGAGATACGCAATTTACAGATACACAAATATGCCTATCAAATAAATAAACATGGCTGTCTTAAACAACAGGTTCACATGTTTTCAAGTCTTTCATTTCTTCAATGAATGTTGTACAGCCCTTTTCAAACTCTTAAAGAACTCCCCCCATGCCCCCCCATGTTTCCTGTTATTCAACCCGCAGTTCCTACGCCATGTTAGTTCCTGGCATGGCTCCAAGCACGGCAGCTTGGCTGGTCTGTCAGTCTGAAATATCTCAACAGCTGGATGTATGGCTTGACATTTTGTACAGATAGATTCATCCTACTCACTCTGTCATTCCCTGACTGTTCCTCTAGCGCCACCATCAGGTCGACATGTCAACGTGTCCAACACTTTGCTTTCTGACCAAATACCTGCAGAGCTGCTGACACATGATAACCTAGCATGACCATGACAACATTATCAGATGTTAGCATTTAGCTCAAAGCACACTGGGCCTAAGCACAGCCTCACAGAGCCTAGCTGGCTGAAGACTCTTAGCTAAGCTTGCTAATAACACAAAAATATGTACTTTTGAACTATACACTTTTAACCCCTAAGCATTTTTCCACCTCAAAAAGTTTGAAGCAAGAGTTGTTATACAACCATAATGTAAAAAGCATGTTTTTGTAGCTATACCTAAATAAAAAGTGATGGAAGGTAAGAGGTTGCTTTATTAGGGTAAACCTATGGCTTCAGATAAATGATTGAGAATCTTCAGTCAAATATACGTCCATGGTTTTGACAGGCATTCATGTTTCTAATAACAAATGTAGAAACTGAACATTATATATCAGCAATATTTATTTAAAATACAATCCTGTGATTATACTGAAGCAAAATAAAGATTGTATTGTTTGAAGATGTTTTTCTTACAGGTATACAGGTAAAAACATCACCGTCACACACAGGATAAATAAGGCGTCGACTTTGAAAACCCCAGCAGTGGCTTTAGTCACATTAGAAAAATCAAGGTTAGGCTTCCAAAAAGAGCTACACAACAGATTTATTCCAGTTGGTATTCATCACATGCAAGGTGTGTGCGAGAAACTTCTCTGAGATTAAGCCCGGCTATATACAGTATGTACCGCTACCACATACACAGCCGGGAACCAGCTAGGTCCAAGGGTAAAGTGAATTGTTGTGGTAGGAATTTAATGAAGAAGGGGGGCCCATGTTCAACATTAGGGGAGGGGTGGGGTAGTGAAATCACCGTCCCCTCCCAGCACGGCCAAGGGGGATACAAGTTGCAATGCGCTAGTGGGACGCGGAGGGTTGAGCCCAAAAAGCTCACTTGAGCCCAGCGTCTGTGTTCAATTCGCTAACTAACAAACCTATGTCTCGCAAATTTATGACTTTATAATCTCAGAGAATATTCAAGTTTTTTTCTCAGAATATTACCCCCCTCCCCCAGCTCCGTGATTTTTCTGAAGTAGAACAAAGGTTCTAAATAGTCCCATAAAATGATTCTTTCCCCTGCTTGGCCCCGTGCTTGCAAGCACAGTACAAAGTATTTGGCTTTACTGAAAGCTGGACAAAATATTTGATCCTTTTGATCCATCACAGATCTGATGGATTTCACTGGACACTGAAGACCTCAGGTTCTTATTGCTTTGGGGTGTTTGCTGCCATCGGGGCCACCTGTGGGAAAGGAAATGAAAAATGGGTCAAAGATGTTATTTAGCCAAAGTCACCACTGTTTGTTTCCAGCTCTACCAAATCCTATAGAGTAGTGGGAGAGAGCATGTTGGCTAATCTAATTCACAGTTCATTCCTGTGTGTCTACATTATCGTCCTTTTGTCTGTTCGATTTGACTTTGTTTTTCTGTCTAGCCCACCACTCTAACAAGAGAATCAAGTGAAACAAAGTTCTTGCCTTGTGCATTGATTCTAACTGGCTGTCGATGCACCTGAACTGCCAGGTCCAGCGTGTGTTATAGAGGAAAGGTCGGAGGTCAAAGCGGTTGTCATCAGGACTGTAGCTCTCTGCGTGGTAGGACGGCGTCACCGTGGTCATCTTGTGGCGATTCACTGAGTACATCCGGAAGAAGTGCTTCACCTTCTGGGCCACCTGAAGAAAGACGACAATACAGCTGCTAAATGCACAATATTCATTATCTGTGTTCAACAGACACATTTTCAATAACTGTGAAATATGTTTAAATGGCAAAATGCCCTAAAATAATCTGGGGCTCAACGGCTGAACTGGTGATTGACAAGTGGTTTTCTCATATTTACTAAGCTGTAGCTACTTAATGTTGATTTTGTGAGTTGGCTAAACATCAAAAAAGAAACACTCGGTAGTTGTTTGGTTAATATGCTCTGCATACCAGTGTCTGTTCTATTTATGGTTGACCAAAGATGATTTTGTCAAAGACGACACACCGGTCTTTCCTTAAAATAGAAAAGCGGGCTGTGTCTTTTAGCTGTTGGGTGGGTCTTGCTCAAGATAAATGATGTAGAGATTGCCTCACATTCACTTCAGACTGGTTGCTAGCAGGTCGCTCGTTAGTTGTAAATTCTCTCATTCAATTCATATCATCGTTATAAGCTTTAGAGCTGTTAAGCAGCTCGTCCTGTCAGTCTGTGAAACTTTAACATTGGCTCAAGCAGCTAAAGGGCAGAACATTAGAGCTCATCAGCCCACCATCAAACACTGTCAGACGTGACTCCGGTTTAGTTTAGTTTTATGCTGCCATGAAACAAGATAGATATGGTCCAAAACCAGCGGTTTGTCAATATTACCAGAATGGATAAACTACGTAGCCATTATCAATTAATGCCACTTATAAGCCACTTATGAATGTCAGTATTACAGTATATTGGAATATTACTGAGTAATGTTAATTATACTAATAATAACTTAATAAATGTGGGCTAAACTCCTCAATGTATCCATAGAAAATTAGTCTGGTTTACTTAGTTGACTTTTCTTTGACTGACAGGTTTGAGAAAAAATAAAAACAATCAACTGCATTGTTTTTTCTGATTCTATTCATGTAGAAAGAAGTTCAATTTGTGATTCTTCTTGGTACAAGTGTGTCTTCTACCCCGAATACAGGCGATTAAAACTGAAATTGCAATATTGGTCAGAAAAATCACAATTACATATTCTCCTGAAATCATTCAGCCCTAAAATAATCAAAAAATGTAATTTAAGTCGATAATGCATTACAGATTTGTTGAAAATCCTCCTCCACATCTATGACATCCACACTTTGCCTGAAAATGTGTGCTCTGCATTTTTCTGTGGCTGAGTTTATTTAAAGGTGGACACCACATTATCCCAAAGCTGAGGACTAGCAGAAAAACGTCCCACACTGCAAAGGAGTTAACTGACCTCCGTGGGTGAGAGCGCATCCTTCCACATGTGAATGAGTTTACAGAACATGCTGAAGGGGCCACACTTAGAGATCTTCCTCAGTCGTCCAATCACCGACAACTCAGAGTAAGTCATCCCCATGTCTGCCTGGGGAGGGAGGCGTGGTGGTGGTAAGACAAAGATGGAAAATAGGAAAAGGAGGATGAGAAACGAAGCAAATGCGGGGCTATGATCCCTTACACAGAGTAACAGAGCTGCTAGTCAAATCCCAGTTAAGTATTTTTCAGGTTGTAGAAAAGGTTTCAGTCGTAGTCATCTGGACGCTGTTTTCAGAATCAAGACGTTTCGGCTCCCATCCGGAAGTCATTCTCAATGAGTTGGTTTGAACGGGGTGTCAAGGAAGCCATTTTTGTGAAAAAAGAAAACCCCTCTTTGAACAGAAATGGTGGTCTGAGATTCAATCTGCCCAAAGTTTACCACAGTGTGTTAGCACCTTGGTCACACCAATCATATGCTAATCAGGTACTTAACAGTGATGAGGGAGGTGCAGCCAGAAAACAATAGGCCTGATTACTGATTACTGGGCCATCATGGGAACAATTAGGTCAGTTTCAGGTGAAACTAGCTAATCAACAGATACTCAGGTAGACTCCTCCCTTAGGGCAGGGCTTATGTAACACAGAGTAGCTTAAATTTCTGAGTTCCCGTTCCATTTTTCACAATTGAGAATGACTTCCGGATGGGAGCCGAAACGTCTTGATTCTGAAAACAGCGTCCAGACGACTACGACTGAAAGCTTTTCTACGATGGAACACTCCTGGACGAATGAGGGACTACACCGTCCTATTTTTCAGGTTAAGTAATTTATTAGGTGTAAGATGACTGTTTGGTTCTTTTTATTGCAATTCTATCAGAAGTTCTACAGATATATTTCCATGTCTTACCTCATCTGTTTGCGACACCTGTCCGTCTGCCAGCGGCTCCAGTTCAGCTGTGGGTGGAGCGGCCAGGATGCTGCAAAGGGAAACCAAAACCACACAAGATGCTCTGTTTTTATATTTTTTATATATATATAGGTGTATGTGTTCTCAGCTGACCTTACCCTCTCAGACTGGTGAGCTGGAACTGCTCAACACAGTAAAGCAGGAAGCTCTTTAGGTCTGTCTTGCTGATCCCTCCTATTGGGTTGATGTCAGCACTGGAGCAGTCATACTTTGTGAAATACCCTGTCAGACTGAGCAGGAGAAAAGTTAGGCTGTAACTATTCTCCACAAAGATGGTACTAGTCTGGAGAAAAATAACATTTATCTTTCAGTAGTTGCACTGCTTTAGTTACACTAACAATGTTTTGTGAATGCCGTTTTGCCAGTGAACAGAGCAGTTATTGTTTTTGGTGAATAGCCTCCTACACCAAACATTAACATTTGTTACCAGGCATTCAAACTGAAAGCAGCACAGCTGTGATGGTGGGGGCATGTTGTTTCAGGTACTGAGTGAGTCAATGAAAGACAATACAGGAGGGCCAGTTTGAGTAACAGAAACCTTCAAACTCACAGTCTGCAACTGTCAACTTTTGACTCCAAACAGACTGTCCAAAATCACAGTGTAATTATTTTCTGGTAATACCTCTCATCTACGTTGGCTGAGCCCAACACCAGCAATCCACCTGGCTTCCCCCGGGCCCACAGACTCAGCTGGGCAAACAGGTAGGCCAGGACCATCCTGACCCGAGCCTGGGAACACACACACACACACACAGAGGAAGTAAATACAAAACTGCCTCCGGCACAGATAAAGACGTTACATACCTTAAGTCCAGATTCTATGAGTATAGGCGCAGGCCTCTAAGACTATCGCTAGTGGGTGCACTAGGCCACGCCCATGTACTACGTGGGCCCCACCGCGGCCTCACACTGTGCATAAATTGAGTTGAGACCAGATAATCGGCTTCCAAAACAGGTTTTTCTTCAGCTAGTAAAAGGAACCAGTGGGGCCCACAGTTTAGAGGGCTGCGCCTATACTCATAGTATCTGGAGTCATGGTTAAGGGTCCTCCAATCAGGATTTTTGGGGCTGATCACTGAAAGCAGTATTGGCCGATACCAATCACTGATCACGGGGTCTATATGAAGCCTTCTATTTATTGTGTAGCATTATTTATTTAACTATTCTTAACAACATTGTGTATTAAGTATTAAAATTAAGAGATGAGAAAGTATCATGAATTGACAACTGTTTATTTATTGGCAGGCAACATGTGCAACATATCCCACTGTCTGTCAGAGACATAATTTATAGCAGCCTATGCTTGGTTAATTGGGAGCAGCTTAGAGCTTAACAAATATAGTGTTTCCCACAGAATGACTCTAGTAGGTTATTTCTTATTTTACCAATTTAATTCTACTTATTTATCACCTTATTTTAGCGTTTACTCACAACCCCAGTTTGCCGCGCCCACCTCTTTCTGTTCTCTCTCGCTGTATCATACAGGGACAGAGGCTGTTTGTTTCTGCTCTGTTGCCTTTTTTTGTCAGCAGTATATTTCATAAAGTCGTCCAAAAAACACAGCTCCTGTTTTGGATTTTTCAATGGTTATGTAATAGATAGGCCTGTGAAACAGCCTCACAAAGCCATTGCGACAGGTGCTGTGCGGACAGGAGAAGACCCTGGGATTGCTCTCTGTAGTGCACAAATAAGCACTGGGAACAGCGAAAACCTGCTGGACACCCAACACAGCAAGACAGTCCACACAACGGGCAGAGAAGATGAGAAGTGGCTTCCTCCTCAGATTTATGAGGAGGGGGAAAAACATCCAGAGCTAACACCCTTTACCTAAAAGAGCAGGTGATGCTCTTAGGTGTATAGGTGTCAAATTCTGAGGCACTAGGGAGCCATTGAGAGAGCAGACAAGTGGGACCTGATCGAAAGGTTCAAAAGGGGCTTTAACCAGTGCGGGTAACATCCTGAAAGCCAAATTTCTATCCAACAGTATAGCTGTAGAAAACACACAAGACAGAGAGCACACAGTGGGAGATCCAGTCTTTTATCCACACACCAGTGCTGAAAAGCCGACCATTTAGCCGTATAAGATGACATGATAGAGGCGGCTCTAGCGGCCTGCACAATATCCCGAGAGAGGCCCAGTCTCTCTAAGCGCTCCTGTTCAGGGATCAAACCCACAGACGCTGGCCTATCACCAGATAACTCCTAATCATTCCCTCTGCATGGAAGAGCGTGTCCCCGCTCCACGGGAGTTCCCACGTGCTGCCTGATTTCTGCCACTGCATTCATGCGTTTTTATCCCATTACTGCATGTCAATAACTCAACATCTTCTCTCTCCCATAGTTCTGTGCTTTCTCGTTTCTCTCCTCTCTCCTTCTGTCGCTTTCAGCAGGTATTTCTGCCTCCGGAGCTGCAGAGTCTGGATCTGTGGTTGTAGGCCACCTGCTGCCCCCGTGTTCCTGCTCCACAACTGCTACTACAGTTGTTGTTATTGGCCCTGTTACTAATACTGTCATTATTATTCCTATGGCTGTCATTCCTATTATTAGTAATTTATTAATATTAATGTTACCACTACCATTAAATATTACTATTTTAAAAATTCTAGTTGGTATTTGCATTGTGCTTCCCTTGCGATGGATCACTGTCTGCAATGGTAGCACACACTGCCAGGACAGCACTGGAAGTTTTGCCGATCTTCTACACCTGTTCGATGGGCAGGACAATTAGGCTGTGCGGCCGGATCTGCCATGCAATATGCGAGCAGGGCAGTTTTGTTGGCTGCCACTTACCCCTGGAAGGCACATTGGTGGGACTGGCTGGCGAGCCTAGCAGACAGGGGGAGCCCAGGTTTCCCTGGGCGAACACCCAGCGGGTCGCTATCAAGCTCTTGCTCCTCCGCCAGAAGGATGGGAGCTAGAGGCGACCCATATCTGATTCCTGCCCCGCAGCAAAAACAGCGGGATCCAAAATGTCCAGAGCCTCGTCCACAGAATAAGATTCCCGCACTGGCCACAAATCTTTTGCTTCTCAGACTGAGGAAGGTGAGAACACTAGAGGGGCAATAGGCTTGACGAGTGAGGGCCAAGCCAGCATGCTCTGGTCCAAGGCACGACTCACAACGGGCATGCAGATCATAATCCATGATGCATCCCGTCTGGCAGACTGGACACATGCAGACATCTTCCTTGTCAAACAGCTGCTGCGAAAGTCGAAGCGAGCTGAAGAAAAATGGGAGCCGATTGTCTGGTCTCATCTCAATTTATACACAGGGTGAGAGCGAGGAGGGGCCCACATAGTAAGTGGGCGTGGGCTAAAAGTCTTCAGTGCTGCATGAGCAGGGATGAACCCAGTAGTGATAGCCTTAGAGGGTGAAGCCTATACAAAACAGAACTACAAAATGGTCAAAGTTGTATTACTGAAGCATCAGTGTGAAGACTGTGGTTAAACAGAATGTTTGTGAATAAAGACCTCACAAGACCTATCGTGCCTCTAATCTTCCTGCTGACATCAGACAGTCTGACTCTGTTGGCCTTTAAATCTAAGCTAAAAACTCTTTTTACTTTAACTTTAAATTAGTACTTAACCTTCCATACTTCAGACCTCGTACCTGTTACCACTTTACCTCCAGCGGGTCATTCTCAATCTCAATGAATCTATTAATATTAGTACTTATAGTCTATGTTTATCCTGCTGACGAGAATTCAATTAATAGACTGCAAACTTTTTGATATCGACTGCATTTCTCTAACCCTCTGCTAGTTTTTGTTTTCTATTCTGTGCTGTACACACATCTTTTGCATGTCTGTCCATCCTGGGAGAGGGATGCCTCTGTTGCTCTTCCTGAGGTTTATTCCATTTTTTCCCCGTTAAAAAGGTTTTTGGGAGGAGTTTTTCCTCAATCGAATCAGGGGGCTAAGGACAGAAGGTGTTTATGCTATACAGTTTGTAAAGCCCCTTGAGGCAAATTGTGATTTGTGATATTGGGCTATATAAATAAAATCGACTTGACAAAGAATAAGGAGAGGAAACTGTCATGATGATAAAACCATTATGATTACAGAAACAGAAATACAGATAGAGTGTGCGTAAGTGTCTAACCTGTACATTCTGCAGAGCCAGGTTTTCCCTGTGGCTTCCACCACTGGCGCGAAACTGAGGCCATCTTCCAGTAACCACTGAGAAGATACCCAGAATGCCTTTCACTGCCATGTCTATGTTAATATTCATGTGTGTGCTGCAAACCAAGAGACAAATGACAAGGGATGAAAACATTTTTATTCCAAAGCAACTCAAAGGAGAATAACTCTACAGAAAATTATTATTTATACTTATTTCTTGTGGTTTTATATTTCTCTTTTCTCTCTGATAAGTGCTCTATAAATAAAGTTTTATTATTTATTTATTAAAATGATGTACAATTATGTGTTCATCCACACAACCAACAAGGCAAACAGATATTCCACAACCCTTATTAGTACTTGTATGAGTTGTTTTGGGGTTTTTTACTCCCTACTAAGTTAACTCTGTTTCAAGGCCAATTAAGTTACTGAGCCTCTTGTTGACTTGACTGTACAGATGAAGTTGCACTGTAGTCCCATTTTTTCTGGACATAAGAGACTGGATTTTCAATCAACTTCTCAGTGCTGTATGGAGATACATTTTGTAATGGAGACACTGTTTCTAAATTACCTCAAACATACAGTACAAAGTAGCTTTGGCATTTCTGTACTGACAAATACGAGTTAGATGAGAACATTGATACTGCTCTCATGTCTAGGAGCAAGAATGCAATTAGTTTAGCATAGCAACAAATAGTTCCAGCGCGTAACTCTGACATATGGCTGACATATATACCAATAACATCTGCGATGAGCTAAAACTGGCCAATATTGGCCATGCCATATCGATCAGGCTCTTCTCAACATGTTTGAATGCTCATCCATAAATTCATATCAATTCTGATTTCTTTGATAATCCCTTCACACTTTCTGTCTATACTGCATGCATGATCTTCTAAACCCCTATTGGTGTGAATACAGTGTATTCTAATCTATTCTATTTTTTTCCTCAAATCTTCATACTGTAAGGCATATATTGTGATATTTGTATATCATTGTCATTTATTGTCAAACTGCTTATTTTTCTGACATGTACATTTTCATTTTATTCATACTGTAGTATTTTCATTTTTTCTCTCAGTATACTTTACTTTTTTACCCATTGCATACATGGTAATTCATATACATATTTTTCTTCTTATAACAATCTAACACTATAATTGTGTTATTATATGCCGCATATTTGCATCACTTAATTCCATTCATCTTGTGCAGTACTGTATTATGGTAACGATCATTTGATACTAAAAACCACCTCATTCTTTAACCAGATTATTTTTAGACATTTTAGTTTTTATTGATAGTGACATTAGCAGTCACCTAATTCTTGGCCATTATTAAAGTTTGATTTTACACAATCTGAATAACAAATGAAATGGTCTTGTCTTTTGACACCTGATTCTCAAACACATCATTTGTATGCTACTTTGTACAGCACATAGCATCTTACAATCTCGTTAGCAAAAGCCCTTCAAGTTGAATCCTGCCTACCTGCCGATCTGATTGGCCAGGTCTTTGGCCCTGCTGCATGTGTCCCCTGAGGAGTTTTCGCTGGCCATGTAGCAGGTGGTGAGGATGCGACCACACAGTTCCCTTGGGTGCTGAGGACGGTAGGAGTCTTCCCCTACCACTCTGCGAACATCCTCCAGTACCTGGCTGTCTGAGAGATGGTTCAGAATGCAGCAACTAGAATCTCAACTAAAACTAGAAAATTTGATCATATCACACCAATTTTAGCTTCTCTTCATTAGTTTCCGTTTGTAGTCCAAGAAGTGTTGACCATTCACATTTGAGCGGGCTTTGGTTGCATGCAGGTAAACAGTCGCAGGAACAGGAACGCATTAGTCGAAATGCAATCTTGGACGACACTTTAGCTTTTTATCAATCTCAGAACACTAGAGATCAGCTTTTTAAAAATGTATCTGCATTCAAATCGTCGTCAGATGATAGCCGATGGTTTCTGAGATTGCCAGCTGTACTGTAAACAATGACCAGCGCACAGAAAAGGAAGTCTTGGCCCAGATATCCGTTATTCCGATATCCGCTGGCTACATCGGAAGCCCTGAAACATCGGCCGTTGCCCCCAGAGGCTTAATCGTTGTCAGATGATGGCCGATGGGTTCCGAGATTGGATCAGACTTTAAGGTGCTTCTGATGACTCATAAAATTGTAAAGGGCTCGCCCTTTCATACCTGTCTGATCTCCTTAAACCTTTGTCATCATGATTGTCTATACTGTAATTTTACAACAGCTCCCGCTGGATTTCTGACCATTACCACCTGCTCCTGAAATGTGTGTGTTCCAGACCGCCCACAGGGAAGTTTAAACCGCTCTAGTCTATTCTGTACACACACTATCTATTTCCTCTCTGTCCGTCCTGGGAGAGGGATCCCTCCTCTGTTGCTCTTCCTGAGGTTTCTTCCATTTTTATCTCAGAGTTTTTTTGGGGGAGTTTTTCCTCATGCGAATAGAGAGGGTCTAAGGACAGAGGGTGTTGTATGCTGTACAGACTGACAAGAATAGACTTTTTGGAACTTCTGTTTTGTTAGAGAGAAGTGAGACAGGAAAGACAGGAAAGTGAGGAGGATGGCATGCTACCAAGGTCCAAGGCTGGATTCTAAGGAAGGAAGTTATTGCTTTACAAAAGCCTAATTGAACTCATTCTGTTGTACTGTTCCCCCTGCTTCTTTACCATGCTAACAGTTTCCAACATATATTGCTTTTTTATTGCCAAAAAATCTTATGAAGCCCAAAACCAACATTGTAATAGTAAGTCTCCCTCAATATTTATTTCCCTACCCTGTCTGTGGCTCTCAGCACCAAGACGTAAATCTTTAAAAACACCTCACAAATATATTGTTACATTTTTTTCAAAAAGGCTCAGTAATTTCCTAAAACAGGGGACTACTTTCAGCGGCGGATGAATCCACATGTGGTGCTGTAGTGAGTGTTTGGGGCAGCGGGACAGTGTGTGTGGGACTGAGTCAGAATAAACTACAGTGTGTGTGTTCATGGTGATGAAGGAACATGTCAGCCAGTGCAGCAGAGCGGCTCGCTGATGTGTTTTAACAGTTTCTGGACAGCAGTGAGCTCTGCGGCTCAGAGGAGGAACGCCCATCAGGCTGGGATTCACACACACACCTGTTAGTAGATACGTTCACTGCTGGTTTGGGTCTTTTCATGGAATTTGTTGAGAATATGGAAAATACAGAATATATCCAGCCTTATCCTTTAGAAGAACATGTGTCAATAGTCACATTGAGAGAATATGTGTGTTTAGTATAAATTGAAATTAAGGCAAACTGAATCATACTCACTGCCGTCCTCTATAGCCTGGCAGAGCAGCACACACATAGAGTGGACAATACAGGCGGTGGAGGAGCTGTCGACGCCCCCGCTCAGAGGCAACAGAAAACCAGCCTGGGACACACATCAGAACCATCACAAACAGCAAAGTGAGTTCCCAAAGTCAAAATCTAATTACTTCTTAATTTCAGTTATTTTAAGGCCTAATAATCCTTATGAGACACACACAATTACATACAGCACAGCAGCATTTTTTTCAGTGTGTGTTCTCCTCCTCACCTGTCCACTTCTCCTCAGGTAGTCCCACAGCCAGCAGGCCGGCCCTAGACTGAGCAACACAGGTGTCAACTGCTGTTCAATGGATTTCTGCATAGAGGGTTTCTTTAACTGGCCCTTTTCAAAAGCTAAAAGATGATACTGGTTTTCTGTTAAGAAAAAATACATATTTTGTACCAAATGAAATGTATTTTGTACCTGATCTCTTCCTCTGGAGTATGAAAGTGCCATGTTATTGGTTGGTGGGTAGGGAGGTAGATATCATCACCACTGGATAAAGAGAAGTCAACTTTGACCCTGTGGCAAGGTTTGGGTTCACTTTCCTACAACATAGTATGAGAGTCACAAAGAGACACATACTCAAGTGAAACATACAAAACTATCACTAACAGTGATCAGGAAATGATAAAAGGTGTTTTCCGCTGCAGAAATGTCTTAAAACAGTAGGATGACAGGTTAGGATATCTGTCCAATGAAGGAGATGTATGTGAGTCCATTTGACAGTTGTTTACGAGCCATAGTTCACTTGTAACTGAGCTATTTGTGACTGTCTAACTGAACCAACTAAAAAAATGCTAGAAAGTAAAGAGAATGAAATTAAATATGAATTTTAACATGTTCAGAGAGAAACAATCAAACAACAAAAGGGTAAAAACTTTTGCTTATTTACACATCCAGCAGACACAGAACAACATATTCATTTATTTGGAGCCACGTTTGTGTCACCTGATGAATGTACGTCCAATATTCTCTCTCTGTCAGCTCTGTTTGGTCTCCAGCAGCTGCTGGGAAACATCTGGCTCTTTAGCTGCTAGATGCTCCGCTATGTTCAGCAGCTGCTCTCTGACTGCGTCTGATTAGTGCAGCTTTAACATGGGACATGGATTGTCTTCAGACTGTTCAAGTGTGTTCCAGTGGCATAATCTTTAATGTCACATTAACATATTGTTTGTGTTGTAAATCTGAGTGACTGAATTTGTCCTCCATTCTATTGAAATATTTAAGGTATTTTGTACATCTGAGCAATATTGACTCAGTTCCCTCCATTTCCACCTAAAACATGATTTGAGGCTTGACCTTTAATGGCAGAGATCTGACACGAACCTAACTTAACCTAACTTGAGATTTGTATCGCAAGATAAGCAGACTTGCTCACAGGTCTGTAAAGAGAGAGGCACCTAATCATGAGACCTCATCATGAGATGATGTTCCAGTCTCATTAGCTGTAATATGCGACATACACATGTCAGGACATACAGTACTTACACTCAACTGTAAACACAGCTACACCTCACATACTATACAACCGAGGCTTTTCAACACATTACAGTTAAGTTCCACCGTTTAGGAGATTACGGGGACACAGGTCACAGAATAAATACAGTAAAAATAAGAACTTTAGATTTATCTTTGTACCTACAAAAAGGTCATTGTTCAGATTTAGCTACTTCAGATTACCAATGGGACAAACACTACCACAGTTAAAGAAGATACTTGTTTCTGATTGGAGGGCAAATACCTATTAACATGGTGCACCAGGACACCTCAGACATACAGTAGTTCCAGTCACCAGTTTAACCACTGTTCTAAATCAGCGTGCAACCTAAAGTATGTTAAACAACAGGGTAACCATAGCAACAGCACTTATGCTAAACGCTACATTTCAGCTAACTCTCACTGATAAAACAAAGCTAACCATGGGCTAAACTGGTGGCCAAGAGTCTACAGCCACACAAGCAGCTCTGTGAGGCAGTACATGCTAATGCTAATGTCAGTGTGCTAACATGCTCACAATGACAATGTTAACATGCTGATGTACAGCAGGTTTAATGTTTGCCATGTTCACCAGCTTAGTTTAGCATGTTAGCATGCCAACATCTTCTGATCAGCTGTAAACACAAAGTACAGCTGAGGCTGATGGGAATTAGTTTTGCAGCTATTTTGTCATAAACGTATATAAGTAAGTACATAGCGATAAGTAAAAGCAATCGGCTATGATTTTGGCATGATGATTTTTTTTTTACAAAAAGGTTAGAAGGTGGTGCTTTCTCACCATGTTTGGCTGGCATATTTCTCCTCTGTAGCTACGCACATCCTCAAGGTCAAGAGTGGCTGTAATCACCTCCTACAACACACACACACACACACACACACACACACACACACAATCAGTCTGGTTCTCTTGTGACGAAGGCATGTTGTCTGTCTGCTGTCTCACTGTATGACCTGCCCTGCAACACTTACCCAATACACCTGCACACACAGGAAACATATACACACAAAAAGTACTTAATGTTTTCACACTGCAGTCCACAACTGATCTGGCTTCCTCCAGTATAAACAACATTTATTGTTTTTTGTCCACACCTACAATAATGTCACTTCACATTATCATTTATGATTTTCAACTACATAGACACTTATTTGCAGGTACGTTCCGAGCCGGGTCTGGTTCTTTTCATGTCCATACATACCACATCATTAAGGGAGAACTGTGCTCCCTGTGCCACAATGTCTCCGTTGATGGCCACCATGGCACAACCATCGTAGTAGATACGGTCTCCATCACAGCCCCTCTGGTTGGCATACAGGTAGATACCTCCACTCTGAAACAACACCAACAATACACTGAATGCAGTACTGATTTCAGTCAAACTATTGCATACTCAAAGCGGAAAATGTACTAAAAACACAGGATGTTATGGTGGTACTACGTCCTACATCTGTGATACAACACTGCCCTCTGGTGATCTCTGCTTTGCATTGTCTGCGCAAGTACAGATGAGTGACAAATGAAAATCAAAACCAATATAAAGTGTCTTGGTAAGGTGATGGTAGAGCATAATGTAATTGCTAAATTTTCAGACCAATAGTGCAATTGTGATTTTTTTTTTCAATACCTGTAAATAAAACTCCAGACCAGTATTAATAATCTTACACAACATGTTTTTGTACCAAGCATAATCACAACATTTTCATGTTTCTACGTGAATAGACAAGAAAATGTTTAAGGACTCCTGGTTAAAGTATACCTTGGTGGTGGCTGACTTGATCAGGTTGACTCTTTGGTCAGCTTTGCGGAGCTCGTGGTGGCTAGCAGACGAATTAGTAAAGATTTCAACCCCATCCAGACCCATCTGAATATGGGGGCTGAGAAAAGGAGAAATAATTCAGTCATCAGAAGTTAAGATTGTTTCAGACAGCACACAGAAAACTACAACACCCATACTGTATGCTTATTCAGTCCTCTACCTTCTGGGGTTCCAGAGCTCTGCACATATCTCAGTGCCAATGCAGGTGTCCTTAGTGGATAGCACGCAGTCACCAAATGGGACTGTATCCTGATGAACACAAAGAAACAGGAATAAAAAACACTGACTGTCTCTTTGCTAATGTTTTCTGTGGAGAGAAAATGGCCTAGGTCTTCTTTTAGCTGATCAAAGTCTTAGCTAAACATGACAGGGTTTTTTTGTACCTGCCCTGTTACCTCCTGGATCATTCTGGGCAGGAAATACTCCTCCACTTGCCTTGAAGAGACAAGCAAAAAGACAAAAAGTACTTTCACTACCATCCATGTCATTTCCAAAAGTGAAATAAAATCACATATGGTAAACAAAACTGAATCAGAGTTTTGGCCTCATAAAACACTCCCAGCATTTTGGGAAATATGTTATCTTTGAGCTAACTTAGCTCAAAGACTACAATCATAGGGAAACTGTTACACCTTTCAACAACTCGAATATGGTAGTGGGGAGTACTACTCAGCCTATGAAAACAGTAATGTATTCTTTGACTCTAGCAGAGCTTTCTAAATCTGAAAAAAATGGCCCTGGTGATGTCATCTGGGTAATTTCTGCTTGAGCGTACACACTACAAAGTTTTAACAGATAGCCTGTGTTACTAACTAGGAGCATGGGATTTTGCTGGAATTATACTTCTGTGAAGATAAAACTAAATGTCCCTGTGGACCTATGCAGAGTAGGGTGTTATGGGTATCTGTAGGTCATGGAGGATCACAGAGAAACAGATGCTTACACCTCCCACAGGTCAACAACATCATGTGTGTCCCTGCATACCAAGGGCTGAAAGAGGAGCTAGAAAAGATGTGGAGAGTAAAAGTAACAGTGGTGCCAGTGGTAACTGGAGCACTGCAGCATATTTTCAGTTTGACCCATACCAGAGAGTAAACGTCAGGATATCTCAGGCATCTGCTGCACAGATTTCAACCAACTGTCTCTGCTGTTGCTGGAGTACTCTTTTATGGCCTACAGACAAACAGACTTGGCAAACAGACTTGTCAGATTTAGATCAGTTTAATAATATTGTTGATGTTGTTTAATATCAACAATATAATCTTTAATAATTGGGAAAGTTCTATATGTAAAACATCCCAGACACACTGACAAATAAAGTATAAAATCCATTGCAAATGAAAGTAATAAATATATTAAATAATTTGCTTATGTAATTAATATATCAACAATTAGTGTTAGAGATATGGATAGAAGATAGAGAGACAGAGCAATAAGAAGGGATTAAAATAGTGTCACAGTCTGTGGTAGACTTCTGAGTGATGACCAACCGTAACTGGTTCCAAGGTGAGAACCAGCGCATCTCTCTGTAGTTCCCATAGTTGGCCATCAGCATTTTAGGTCTGATCAGCAGTATCTTTCTACAGGATGGAAGAAAAATGCTGAGTGATAATATCTCTAGATCAGTACAGTATATATATATATATATATATATATATATATATATATATATATATATATATATATATAGAGAGAGAGAGAGAGAGAGAGAGATAGATAGATAGTAACAGTTCAATTAAACGCAGATCCCCTTTACTGGCCGAGTGTGACTACACGTTTTGACGTTCTTTTGATGTATAAAACCACTTAAAGCCCACCAAGTCGCCCGCTTGAGCAAGTTCTAACTTGCTTAGATTATGCATACAAATATAAATGTTTAAACTTTTGTCAATATGGACATGTTACACATTGTTAGATTCTCCACAGTTCAATCCTTCAGTTCATTTTACAGAAACCATGAGCACTAAAGTATAATTCATTCAGATTTATCGACATGAGTGACTCCCTACATTTGAAGCAGTCATAAAGTCAGAGTATGTGTCCATTCCTCAATTATTACCCATACAGACACGCCTGTCCCAAATATAAGCAGGTTAAGTGATTGAAGCAAATAAAAGCCCAGGCTATTAATTGAAGTTTTACAGTAGGCCATTTCCATCTGCAAGTGCTCTGTATGCTCCCAACTGAACATGAGAAAGATTTTGTCCAGTCAAATTATATAAATGTATAAAAAAAAAATTAAAAAAAACATGTCATTTATGAGACTGGATTGGTGTGCTGACATACCTGTTGAGGAACAGGACCCGACAGTTGTAGCGCACATTATGATGCATGATGGGCCTGAGGGGAACAGAATCCAAAACACTTTCAACTTTCACTCCAAAACACTGTCAAATGTGACACCAGACTTCAAGCTACACAAGGTGAGGTTGTTGTGGGGTTTTTCTTAGGTAAAAACAAACTTGTCCTGTCAATTCAATTCAGAAATGCGAGCTGCAAATATTAAGAGTGCCCTATGTTCCGAGCAATATTCTCACTATGAATGGTGTTTATGAATGGTGGTCATTTTTAAATTAATAAAGAGTAAAAACAGAAAATATTTAGTCACAGCAGTTTGCAGTGCAACAACTGTTACCTTTCATGATTTATGGGATATCGAAGCCCTTTGATATGAAATAAACTCTCAAATGTTCAAGTATCTCCTGCTGTATCCTGTATCTCTATCGCTCCTCTACAAAAGAAGATAATAAAACAAAGAAGGTTAGCTACATGGTATAACCCCCAAACCCGCAAATTAAAGCAAACATCAAGAAAACTTGAAAGGAAATGGCGTTCCAACAACCTGGAAGAATCTCGTTTAGTCTGGCAAGATAGTCTTAAAACATATAGGAAGGCCCTCCATAATGCCAGAGCAGCTTACTACTCATCATTAATAGAGGAAAATAAAAACAACCCTGGGTTTCTTTTCAGCACTGTAGCCAGGCTGACAGAGAATCAAAGCTCTATTGAGCCATGTATTCCTATAGCCCTCAGTAGTAACGACTTCATGAGCTTCATTAATGATAAAATTTGAACTATTAGAGAAAAAATTCATCAAGTCCTGCCTTCAATCGGTGCCGACTTGTCTTCAAACACAGGAACGTTGGAAAAGGCTGTAAATCCTGATATATATTTTGACTGCTTTGCTCCTATCGACCTTCTTCAACTAACTCTGACGATTAATTCATCTAAGCCATCAACCTCTCTCTTAGACCCCATTACAACTAGGCTGCTGTTTTACCCTTAGTTAGTACTTCTTTACTGGATATGATCAATCTGTCTTTATTAACAGGCTATGTACCACAATCCTTTAAAGTAGCTGTAATTAAACCACTTCTTAAAAAGCCCACTCTTGATTCAGGGGTTTTAGCCAACTATAGACCTATATCTAACCTTCCCTTTCTCTCTAAGATCCTTGAGAAAGCAGTCACCAATCTATGACTTTCCAAGTATGGAAACCAAGTATGACTTTCTAAATAACAATGGTTTATTTGAGGATTTTCAGTCAGGATTGAGAGTGCATCATAGCACAGCGACAGCACTGGTGAAAATTACAAATGACCTTTTAATTGCATCAGGCAATGGACTTGTCTCTGTACTTGTCTTATAAGATCTTAGTGCTGCGTTCGACACCATTGACCATCACATCCTATTACAGAGACTGGAACATGTAATTGCCATTAAAGGAGCCGCACTAAGCTGGTTTAAATCCTATCTATCAGATCGATCTCAGTTTGTACATGTTAGCGGTGAGTCCTCCGTGCACGCCAAAGTTAGTCACGGAGTTCCACATGGTTCTGTGCTTGGATCGACTCTATTCACCTTATATATGCTTCCTCTAGGCAATATTATTAGGAAACACTCCATAAACTTTCATTGCTATGCAGATGATACACAATTATATCTATCTATCAGGCCAGACGAAACTAACCAGTTAATTAAACTTCAAGCATGCCTTAAGGACATAAAGACCTGGATGACCTGCAATTTTCTGATGTTAAACTCTGACAAAACTGAAGTTATTGTACTTGGTCCCAAACATCTCTGAGACACATTATCTAAAGATATAGTTACTCTAGATGGCATGGCCCTGGCCTCCAACAGCACCGTAAGGAGCCTCTGAGTTATCTTTGATCAGGATTTATTCTTTAACTCCCACATGAAACAAACTTCAAGGACTGCCTTCTTTCACCTACGTAACATTGCAAAAAACAGGCACATCCTGTCTCAAAATGATGCTGAAAAATTTGTACATGCATTTGTTACTTCTAGGTTGGACTACTTCAATTCCCTATTATTAGGCTGCCCGAATAAGTCCCTTAAGACTCTCCAGTTGATCCAGAATGCTGCAGGATGTGTACTGAGAAGAACTAGGAAAAGAGATCATATTTCTCCAATATTAGCTTCTCTGCACTGGCTCCTTGTAAAATCCAGAATAGAATTTAAAATCCTTCTCCTCACCAACAAAGCTCTTAATAGTCAGGCACCATCGTATCTTAAAGATCTCATAATACCTTATTATCCAACTAGAACACTGTGCTCCCAGGATGCAGGGTTACTTGTGGTTCCTAGAGTCTCCAAAAGTAGAATGGGAGCATGAGCCTTCAGTTATCAAGCTACTCTCCTGTGGAATCAGGTCCCAGTTTGGGTTCAGGAGGCAGACACCATCTCCACATTTAAGAGTAGGCTAAAGACTTTCCTCTTTGATAAAGCTTATAGTTAGGGCTGGCTTGGGTGAGTCTTGAACCATCCCTTAGTTATGCTGCTATAGGCCTAGACTTCCCATGATGCACCTCTTTCCTCTCTCCATCTGTATGCATTTTTATCCCATTACTGCATGTTACTAACTCGACATCTCTCTCCCTTAGTTTTGTGCTTTCTCGTTTTTCTCCTCTCTCCTTCTGTCACTTTCAGCAGGTATTTCTGCCTCCGGAGCTGCAGAGACTGGATCTGTGGTTGTGGGCCACCTGCTGCCCCCATGTTCCTGCTCGACAACTGCTACTACAGTTGTTGTTATTGGCCCTGTTACTAATACTGACATTATTTTCCTATAGCTGTCATTCCTATTATTAACTTATTAATATTAACACTACAACTACTATTAAAAAAAAACAAAATCTAGGTGGTATTTGCATTGTGCCTCCCCCCCAAAACCTCTCTCTCTCTCTTCCTCAAAACACAACACGGCCCACCATTGAGTCGGGTTCTGTCCAAGGTTTCTGCCTCTTAAAGGAAGTTTTTTCTTCCCACTGTCCCCAAATGCTTGCTCATGGTGGGATTTGTTGGGTCTCTGTAAATAATATTATAAAGAGTACGGTCTAGACTCTGCTCTATAGGAAAAGTGCAATGAGATAACTGTTATGAATTGGCACTATATAAATAAAATTGAATTGAAATGAATTGCTGTCACTCAGTGGTGGAAGAAGTATTCAGATTCTTTACTTGAGTAAAAGTACTAATACCACACTAGAAAATACTCCAATACAAGTAAAAGTCCTGCATTCAAAACCTCACTTAAGTAAAAGTATGTAAGTATTAGCAGCAAAATTTACTTAAAGTACATAAAGGACTCATTCTGCAGAAAATGTTTCCTTTCAGTGTTTTCCTATGATAGCTGACGTTTCTGGATTAATATTCCTGCTGCATTAATGTGTATGTTGCATTTTACTGCTGTAGATGTTTAAGGTTGAACTAATTTGAACTACTTTATATACTGTTGGGTAGTTTAATCTACAGCAATGTATCACATTCTATAAGATCATCATATGTTTGTAGTGTCGCAGTCAACTTTGCATGAGCTCAGAAAAACAGCATTATTTTCCAGCTGATCCGAGGGGGGTTTAAATAGTTTATTTAGCTTAAGAAGTAGGAGAATTTTCTCCACCCATAAAGGAACACTTCATCCATCCATTTGGAGATACATGGTTTTAACTGGACATTAAGGGTATGAAAAGTTGTTTAATGTAATCTGAAAGGTAACCTGTAAAGCCATCAGACAAATGTAATGTAGTAAAAAGTTCAATATTTGCTTCTGAGTTTTAGTGGAGTAGAAGTAGAAAGTTGCATTAAATGGAAATACTCAAGTAAAGCACAAGTACCTCAAATTTGTACTTAAGTACAGTACTTGAGTAAAAGTACTTAGTTACATTCCACCACTGCTGTCACTAGTTGTTCAGCAGGCGATCTGCCCAAAACAACGTGATACTCATTGTTTGGGCAGGACTGCTTGACTGAATACTGCTTTTGGACTGGTCTGTTTGAAGGTGATACCCACATTCCCACGTCGCAGATGATGTCCTGGGTGATGGGAGATTCCAGAAGCGTCCTCAGGACCTGAAAGCTGTGGAGCAACGTGTCCGACTCATAGAAGTGGTCTGCACAGCCATACCCGCTGTAAAAATGTAGTGAATTAGAAAATCTCACGGGTCAGCTGAGTACAGTAAAACTGAAACTCCAAACACTATTGAGGTACAAGGCACTGACAATGTTTTATTGCTGTTAGTCCAGTAGTTCTAAAGATGATATTTTGGCCCAAGACAAATTTGATAATCATATAATGGGGATATACTCATGTCAGTGTGAAACCTAAGCAAGCGTCTTGGAAACTAATGAATGCTTTTCCCATCATACCATATCTCCAGCTCTGGGCCCAGTCTGTATTTGGCGCCATGAGCCTTGGCAATCTCAATACCTGCAGAGAATCACACAGACAGACAACAGGCAGGATTATTGCTTTTTGGCAAAAATTATTGTTGGTTTAGTGTGCATTGACCAGTGGTGAAGCAGAAGTCAGTTCCTTTATTTAAAGTCGTTTCTATAATGATTCAGTACTTTACTTCGACAAAGTTGGGAGACTTCTGAGAGACAGATTTAAAAAAAGGTCAAAATCAAAGCAGATGAGGCATATCTTGACATTTAATCCCTCGTCTAGACGGGTCATCAGTGAGATGCACTGTTCATTGCATTTCATGTTAACCCCGTCCCCCCCATGAAATGTTGTTTTTGTGGCTTCAACTGTACAAATCACAAAAGTAATTGGTGTCGAGATGTCAGGTGTCAACAGGTGTGCAGAGTCTCTTTTCATGATCCTGTGCAGCTGATCAATAAGACTTATGAAACCCTGTTTGTCAGGAGCGAAGCTTTGTCTGTTTACACTGCAGTCATCTAAAACAGCAGGATTTTCATACGTGCTGACATTATTAATATGTCCAGAAAGAGGGAGCGTGTGTGCTCTTGGACTGAGTTTGAAGGGAGGTTTCAGTGCTTTTAACCCATGCTGCCGGTTTATGTTTTGGGACACTCACAGTTCATTTCTCACTACCTGTGGAGCAAACTTTGTATAGTCACAGTTAGCATTATCATTGCTACTAGCTGCCATTTCTCACTGTGGAATTCCATGTGTCATGTTAGCTAGCTGGAGCTGACAGGCGTGTGGTAAAAAGTTTTGAAAATGCAAAGACAAGTGCTTTCCTTAGACTTCCCCTGCCTGGGATTTGCCCACATCTTTCTCCATGACATCTCAGCACGAGTTCACTAACCCTATATTCTGTAAAACCAACTAGGACTAAACTTTTGACAGGAAAATGATCAGGTCAGACTTAGCTTGCCCTGTTTCCTCACTACAGTTCCTTTGAATGTCTGAACCTCAGTTTACTTTCTTTGCCAACGTTTCCTGTCAATAATATTATCA